>CP139504.1:244574572-244886328 GCA_021014915.2 Artemisia tridentata subsp. tridentata
TATTAGAGATTATTTGATAAGTATAAAGTGTATTTGGTAACTAAAAATAAATAATAAGTACCAAATAAATACAAGTTGGACTAAATGGTTTTTGGGCCAAAAAGCCCACGATTTTACTTTTGGGGGGCCGAAGCCCAAAATAAAATTTTTTTGAAAGTTTGACTTTTTTTGACCAAACGGATGAAATTGAACGAGTAAAATGATTTTTAGTAACAAATCGATAATACGTTAAAAACAAAAAATGTGTTTTGGGTAAAAAATTTGGTAATTGGGCTTATTTTGATGGGTTCGGCCCAATTTACAAAGAAAAATGAAAATTTGTTTTTTGGGAAATTTTTTCCCGGGACCCCCCCCGAATTTTTAAAAATGTTTAACGAAACGATAAATATAACGATAACTATTTTTTGGACTTGTTTTGAGACGCTTAGTCTCCGAAAGGGTAAAAATTAAACTTTTTTTCCTAAAATAAACTTTGGGAAATTGACTTTTGTTGACTTTTTAAAAAGAATATTGACTTCGTGCCCGAAATTTAGTGTTATTACTTAAAAGTTAAAAATAACGAACAATATAACGACGAATATATATTCACGACACTTAACATATATCACTAAAGTATTTTGCACTTATAACTAGTTAGCGAAGAAATTTGAAAAAGGGTTTGCAACACTTGGATAAATGAAAACGTTGTATAAACAACGGGTCATGCCCAAATTTTCCAAAAATTCAACATTTAAAGAGTATTTTGAAAAAAACCCACAATTTAAGTAAACTTTATGAAATTATTTTAAAAAAACCTTGTTTTCCTTATAATAAATTTTTGCAAACAAAAGTAAAAAACCGTTTCTAAATAAAATAGTTTTTCACTAACTACGTTATATTAACCATTCTTCAAAGCTATTTAATTAATCTCCATTAATTAAATATATGAAAAATTTAAAACTTAAGATATATAAAATATATAAATATAAAATATATATATATATATATATAATAAAATATATATATATATATATATATATATATATATATGACACTTGCACATTTAAGTTGCGAAAAAACTAGCAGGGATGTTCTGTTACGTATTCCCCCCCATCACTTCACCTGACCCTCCCCCCAAAAGGGTTTAAAAAAAAAAATTTAAATCGTTTCTAAATATATTTTAAAACCACCAGCAAGCAAGAAATACACGAGCACAGGTAAAAACGTAAAACTTTTCAAATAAAATAAAAAACACTTGAACCACGAATGTTTTGCTAAGACTTACCGTACAAATTTAGGGTGCAAAAAGGGGCCCGCGGTTGCATTTTTTTGATTGATTGCTGAATTGCTGTTTTTAAAAAAGGGAAGTTTATAGCCCCATATTTTTATACGTTTTTTGGTTTTATAAGCTTGGGGTGAGAAACATGCAAAACTGTTTTAAAGGGACCAGATTTGAAGTTGCTTTTAAAATCACACTAGTAAGCAGAAACCTAAAATTTTTCTGAATCCCATTTTGTGCCCATTATCATCTGCCGTTAATTCCTGAAAAAGGGAAAACCGGTTGTTATAAATAGATCTATTGGGAGTGACGTCCCCGTTCGGTTGGCTCCCGGGATAGCCAAGGCGAACGTATACCATTCGGGTTTTTTTTGCCGGGGGTCTAGGGATTAACACCCCGCGGGCACCCTTAATTTTTTTGCTAACCCCTAGTCGTGCTGCATTGTCTTAGTTTTCGGTAGGATGAAAGGGTTATGTTTGCATTACGGATAGTGGGGTATCTGCTGATTTGTTTTAAAGATATTGCTATTGGTCCTGTGTGCTATTTATTTAAACCTATGAACTCCCCCACGTTACTGACTTTTTTGCATGTTTTTCTCAAGAAACGAGGTGCCCTTTAGCCGGGTGCATGCCCTGGCGTCGGTCACAATAAATATTTGGGAAAGGTTTTTTAATGCTTTTTCTCTGACAACTGGACCTTTTGTTTAAAAAGGGCTTCATTTTTTATCTGAAATGGTTTTTTTGTATCGCTACCTACTTGACTTATGTAAAAATGTTTTAAAACGGAAATTTTTTAAACCGTTTCACTATATCTTGTGTGATGAATTTTCAACCACGTAGCACCCCAAAGTGTATGCTTTTTCGAATATTGTGATTTTGGGGGTGTTTTCAATTGCTTGCATCCACATATGTTACCTTACTTTTGGGTTTAAAATGTCATCCCTTTAAGACGTTTAAGATTTACAAACGAAATCATAACTCACACTTTAAATTATAGATGTATTATCGAGTCTTGCTATCCTTGAAACTATCAAATCTAAAAAAAAGTAGGATTGACAACTTAAGTATTTCATTCGAAATATTCAAGCAAAATTTGACAAACAATCGTAGCATTAAAAGTCACATCCGAAAAAATAAACACCAAGTTTTTTAAACAACATATGTTGAAACACTTACCCTACACCCAAGTACACTTGTATTTTCACCATCACCCCATCACATTCACATCTGTGATATGTCTCAGGCCCTAACCCAAATCACATCCCCCACTGTCGTACCAACCAAAAGGATCACAAGAATTAGTCTTTGTTACCCTAAAACCCCAAGTACTCCCTAGACAACAAACCCCTCAACTCCACAATCCTTACCATCATTTAAATCCATTGAGTGCATTGCCAAAAACCCCTTTGCCCAAACCCCGTTCAAATCAAGTGTGGTTAAACAAATTCAACAATTTTACCCCCTATAGGATTAAAACCCTTTCACCATCAAATGGCAGAGCCACATTCAATTTTTATCTTGTTCACTGGGTTTTAAGTAGTAAAACCCTTCACAAGTCATCAAAGTATTGGTAAAACTTTGTAATCAAACCTTTGCAAAATTTTTCATTAAACCTTAAATAAATTTTTAACAGCATATTTAAAAAAACCCAAATTTTTAAACCAAAAACCTCACCCCAAACTCAAGTAAAAAAAAACTCTTGAGGAGTATACATAAAAAAACCCCCAAGTGAATTTCCTTGTTTTAAACAAGTTAAAATTTAGGAAAGGAAAAATAAATTTTTAAAACAGGGATTCTTATCTTGGAAAAAAACATGATGTTTGGGAAAAAATTTTTAATGTCTGAGAAATCAGGGCTTTTTTTTTTTTCTTGATAAAAGGTAATATATATCCTATACATCATTCTCTCCTTTGCAACAAAAATTGGTTTTAATTTAAAAAAGGGATTCCTTTTACGCCTCGGGGCAAATTTTGATCTTAAACAAACATATACAATTTTTTATGAACTATTTCCCCCCTTTGGGGGCAAAAAAACCCCAAACCTTGCCTAAAACCTGTGCTTATACATTTTCCGGGAACCCAAAAGATCTATTAAAGTTGGTAATTTAAAATTTGGATTTTTTTTCCAAAAAAGAATTTTTTTAAAAGAACTTTTTAACATAGTTCATTATCACACACAAAAAAAAATTTTTTTGGTCTTATTTTGATAAAACCCCACTTTCATACTTAAACTAATTTTTAAAGGGGATTAACCCTTTAGATCATTCAACCTTATTTTAAAACACAAATTTTAAAAAATTTTGATAAATTTTTTTGAAAAAATTCTGGGGATAATTTTACATTTCCCCATCACTTAAAAGTTTTAAAAAAAAAATTTGGGGGTCTCTTTAAACCCCAAGGGGTAAGGTAAATTTTTAAAAATTTTAATTTTTTCGATGGGAAAAAAAAGGGGAACCCCAAAATCTTTCAGACAGGGGGAAAAAAATACTGGAGAATTTTATTGCTTTTAAAACCCAAAATTTAAAACCCAAAAACGGTTTAAATTTTTTTCCCAGAGAAAAATTGGGGGTACCCCCCCAAAAAATTTTGGTCGTGTTTCCCTGAATTGAGCACCGCGGGGAAAAGTCCTTTTAAATTCCCCAAATTTTGAAAAACCTGAATTCCTATACTTGCCAAAAGTAAGTAAAAAAAAAATGTTTTTTTTTTCTTTTCTTAGGAATTTAAAACAAACTTTTTTAGATTGTTTTTTTTTTAGTATAATCACTTGCATTACATTTACAGGGGTTTTTATTAACTGTTATTTGTTTGATATGATTTAGTATCTTGACATTATCCCCATTTGTTTTTTAAATGTATAAACCTTTGGGAAAAATTTTTGTTGCATGCTTATATATTTTTCCTGAAAAGATGTTAACATGATGGCATGATTCTTTTTAAAATGATATTTCACAAGAAAAACATGGTTCTTGTTAACTCCGATATGTTTTTTAAAAACATGGTAATTGGGGTAGTTTTTTTTCTTTGGGGTTTCCCCTCATTGAGCTTTTTCGTAGGATGTCTAAAATGAAGCATGCCCAAAAAAAGTTTAAAAAGGTTTGCATGAACCCCGCGTTTGTATTTTGGCCTTTTTCACACAAATTTTTTTGCCATGTGGGCCCTTTAAAAAACACTAAGTGCTTTTGGAAAGATAAACTTTTGAAGTCGTTCTTTGGGGGTTTAAAAAAATGAGAAAATAGGGGTTAAGTGACTAAGCTTTTTCATCAAAACAATTTCAAAATGAAATTTTCTAAAACAGGGAAAAACCCTTTCCCTTTAATTTTTTGTCTTTTTTTTTTGGGAAACCCTTGTCTAGTTTTTGAATATTTGTTTTTTGTTTTTAAAGAGTTTAAAATTATCACATCTTTTGTCATTAACATGTTTGTAGGGTTTTTGACAAAAAACTTTTTATTCACTTTGTTATCCCTTTTTTTGCAAAATTGAACCCCCCTTTTTTTCTACATAGTTTTTTAAAAAAAGTTTTTTGGGACCCATTTCAATTGCAAAATTTTTTTAAAAAGGGGTTAAGTTTTAAAAAGGGTTTTAAATTTGTGTTTGCGTATCTTCAATCGAGCTCTTCCCCAACCCCATTTTGCTTCCGCTTTTCCAACAACATCCCCTTTTTTTTTTTAGTTATAGCAATAAAACCTCTCATGGGGAAAAACCCAAAGCCGTCGTCATGCAAAACATCTCGCAATTTATAAAAGGGGGTACATGATTTTTAAAGGGAATTTTTTTTGTTTGTAACCAACTCCCCCAAAAAAAAATCTAAGCCCTCGCTGCTTTTTTCATTCTTAAGTCAATACATTCCCCCATTATTTTTGGTGTCCCCCCGAAAAAGGGGGGGGAAAAAAACATTGAAAAAATTTTTCTTTTTGTATCTAAGAATATTTTTCAAAATGTTAAAAATCATTAATTTTTAAAAGTCAAAAAACCACAAGTGTTTCAAAAAATAAAGTAACCTCGAAATTGAAAAACACATCATGTGTTTGACAAACCCCCCCTTTTTTTTAAAAAAACCGAGGGGCATTAACCCCTCTTGACTTTCCCCTAGGATTTTTAAACCAAAATCAGTTTTTTATAAAAAAATTGACAAGGTTTGAACCTTCTTTGGGGAACCCCAAAAAAGGACAAAACATGACCAAATCATTGGGGCCCCCACGGCCCCCTTTCGATAAACGGATAGAACCAAAAAGTTTGGTTCCCCCAAAATCCGGGGTTTTCCCGGGTTTAAAATTTTTTAAACCCCATTAAAACCCCAAAGAACCCTCTCAAAACCGAGCGGGGATTTTTTTTCAAAACCCAATTATCGGGGAATATCTTCATTATTTAAACACTATCATAGGATCTCCCCTTTTTCATCTTTGTTAATATAAGCATTTCATTGTCAGTGCAAACGATTTAAAAAAATCGTCATTCTCAACACGTTTGTAAAACCAAAAACCCTCTCGCATCTTATTTTTGTTTTTCCCTCATAATAGGTATCTAAATTTAAAATTTTTTCCCCACGGGGGGGAATTTTTATTTTCCAAAGGGGTTCATTATCTTCACTTCATTTAAATTTCCCTTTTCAAGCAAAAAATTAGGGAAAACATTACATCTTTTTGGGAAAAGATGAAAATGTCATAACCAAAAACCATTTCAATACTTTTAAAAAAAAATTTGCAAAAACATTAATTTTGGGGAAATTTAAATTTGCTTCCTTTCCCCTTTTCACTAATCAAAAAACCCCAGGATTAGGAAAAACTTACTAGTAAACCAACACCAAAAATTAACCCATCCCCACTTAAAGCTTTTAAAATTCCCCACTTCATTCTTCCTTCGGCTTTTTTTTTGGGGGGATTTTATCATATTTTATTCCTGTTTTTTAAAACCCTTTTAAAAAAGATTAACATTATGACGGGGTTTTGCTAATTATCATAAGTTTTTGTTTTAAATTTTGATTTTAAATTTTTTTGTTTATTGCATCTATATACCCCTCTTATTTTTCTTTGAGTGAAAAATAGTGACAATTTTCCTTTTAATTGTAGGTTCATCTATACGCTCAATCGTATTTGCATCCCCCATCATGGATAAGTTTAAAATCGTTTTTTTTCTTTCTTTTTTTGTGGTTTTCTTCTTGAGTCCTAAAACCCAAAGGGAAAAAATCTATAAGCACTCAAATTTTGCATGTCTATACACTGGTCGTAATGAAATTTGTCTTAAACTAGCTTCAAATGTACTAATTTTTTTTTTGTGGGGTTTATCTTGACGCCCTAGAGCAAGGGGAGTTCCCCTCAAGACTTATAAAAGGGGATCATATACCGCATTGTTTCAAAAACTTTTTTTTTGTAGCATTCTTATCCTTGCATCTATACGGGGAAAACCCAGCAAGGGGGGGTATTTTCAAGGGGGAGCAAAAGTCAAGGGGGGAGCATCCCCCGCTTTTTTTAATTATCCTCATTTTTGGGGAAAAAACCCTTTTTGTTTTGAAAAAAAGGAGGAAAATAGTCCCAAAATACTTCCCCCCAAAAAAATCGTTGGCCCATGCATTTAAAATTTTTCATGCATTTTTCATATTTTTTTTTATTTTGTTGCACAACACAAAAACCCTTTAGGGGAGTTTAAAAGGGGGGAGCAAAGGGGGCCGGGGTTTGGCCCAAACCGGGACCGCCAAAACCGCCGGACTGGACCGACCACATTGGGGCCCGGCCTTTTATCTTGGCATTTTGGCTAATTGGTTTTCCCCGGTCCGGCCCCCGGGCCGGACCAAAAAAGTTATTTAGCCTTTTTGGCCGGAAAAGGAAAAAAAACCCAACCGCCCCCATTCGGCCCCTCCTGGGGTTTGGTTTTTTTTGGGTTTTTTCCCCGGGCCCCCGGTTTTGTGGGGCCGGTTTTGGTCCTTCCCCGGGGGTCACCCTTTTAGTTAAGAGTTTAAAATTTTATCCATGGATCCGCTAAAAACCTAGGGGAAAAAAACCGGGGGGGGTTGGGGGTAGTAATTTTTAAATTCATGGGAAAAATTTAAAACTCGCCATTTCGGGGAAATTTTAATTAACTCCAAGGAAAAACCCCCCCTTTTTGTTTCGAAAAAAAAGGGGGGGGAAAGGTGTTAAGGAAAAGTAATAGGGGAGAAGAGTTGGAAAAAAATTTAAAAAGGAGAAGGTACTTTTAAGGGGGGTTTTGGCACAATAATTTTTACTTTTTTTCTTTCTATCACTTTAAAAATTTTTTTCACCCCCCAAAAGGGGGGGGAGATTTTTAAGTGCAAGCATTTTTGTTGGGGAGATTGTTAGTGAAAAAAAATCCGTTTTTTGATTGATGCAAACTGTAACTTGATAAAAAAAGTAAAATGCCCCAAGTTACTTGTAATCATATCTTGTTTAACCCCTACTTCCCCAACCCCTCTCGAGTCCCGTTGAAACAAAGGGGTTGGGGTACATTTTTTTTAAATGTGGCATTTGAAAAAACCCTTTAAAAAAAACCCCATTAGAATGTTTAAAATCGGCGGGTCATAAGTATTTTAAAAAAAGGGCAACCCCTTTTCTATTTAAAAACCTTTTTTCACATTGGGGCATATACAAGTTTTTTTTTTTGGCCCCTCTTTTTTTTCTAAGTTTAATGGGAAAAATTTACATTTTGGGGGGTCAAACTAACATGTAAATATTGGTTAAGAAAGTATTTACATTGATTTTACATTTTTAATTTTTAAATTTTTTAAAAATTTAAAAAATTAAAAAAATGGAAATATGTTCATCCCCATATTGTTTTACCTCTTTGGGGAAATTTTTTTAGATATCTTATTGGGGATTTTACAATTTTTTTTGGAAAAAGATCAAAAAGAAAGGAAAAGTTGATTTGTAATTTTCCTTGAAAGGGGACAAGAAAAGAAATGGTAAAAATTTAAAAAGCTCAAAACCCCCTTTCCCCTACCTCTTTGGGGGAAAATTTTTAAAGATATTTAGTTGACTTTACAAATATTTTGGAAAGATCTTGAAAAAAAGGAGGGGAAATTTTTAAAGAACTTGACAAGACAAAAACAAAAAAAGGTTTTAAAAATTTTTAAAGTCTTAGCTGTCATTTCCCCCAAGGAAAAACCAAAACCCCAAAAAAAAGGGGAGGCCCCCCCGGAAAATTTGGGCCCCCTTTTCCAAATTTTGGGCCCCTGTAGGAAAAGTTTTCCTTAAATGTCCCCCTTTTTTCCCCCAATTTTTTTCAAGCAACTAGAAACACAATTCCCTTAAAACCCCTTTGTTTTAAAATTTTAGATCAATAGGAAACCTGTAGAAACACACATTAACCCCCCTTTTTTTTTTTAATGATCATAATGTTACTAACTTTCATTATTTGTAAATTTTTTCCTGACCCCCAAAAGAAGGTTAAAATCTTGAAGTCATCATCCACCAAAGAAAAACCAACTTTTTAGATTTAAGGGCACTTGCATCCTCATTTTTTAAAAGGACTTCTTATTAAAAAATTTCATATAGACTCCCACATGCAATATGAAAAACCATCAAAAAAAGCTTGGGAAAACTTGTTTTTCTTCATTTTTGGGGAAGGTTTTTCCCGATCAAGGGAAATTTTCATAAAAATTAGGATTTATATCCAGGGGAAAAATTTATGTCGGGGATCTTTGTTGAACCCCATCATTGCATCAAAATTTTTATTCATACAATTTTAGGGGGTTTATGTGTTTGTCCCTTTTAAAACACAAGGTTTCTATGTTGGGCCCAAAATTTAAAAATAGGGGGGGGTGGTTGTCCTTTTAAAAAAGGAACTCGCATCTGCTTAGAAAAAAAAAAGAAAAAAGCGACGAGGGGTTTTTTGTACCCTTAAAAAAGAATCGACATCGGGGCTTATTTTGGGAAATTGTATAGGCGACTTGGGGGTTTGGTTCTACCTCGAATTAAAACCCCCGTTTTTTAGTTTGGGGAAATGGAAAAAGGGTAAGCACGATTGAAGGGTTTTTTTCCGTGGGGGGGGGAGTTTTTTTACCCCCCAAAAAAAAATTTCCCAGTTGGGTACTAGGGGAGGGGGAGTAGGGGGAGGGGAGCTCCGGGGCCAAACCACTAAAAATCATGGTTTTTGGGTTTTCGTTTCCCCTTTTTCTTCCCCCCTTTATTTTATTTTTGCATTATATGTTTTCTTGGGTTTTTTATTATTTTATAATACTTGTGTGACAATTTGTTTAGTATATTTTTAGTCTTTTAAAAAATACTTAACATCTTTTATATTAAAAAAGTTTTAAAAGGCCTTTTTATACAACCCCAATTTTAAATTTTTTTAAAAAGGAAAAAATATTCCCCCCCCCCCCTCAAAATTTTTTTACGGGTTTTTTCAAACTTGATTTTAAAAGGGGGGTTCCCCTTTTTTAAAAGGTTTTGTTTTTTGAAAAAAGTTTAAGATCATTTATTTTTAAAATTAAAAATATATTTAAAAAGGGGGTTAAAATTTTTAAAATTTATTTACAAACGGGGCAAAAGGGGGGTTTTGGCAAAGCCCCCCCTATGTTTTTTAAGTACTTTCCCCCGGGGGTAAAAGAGACCACGAGTGTTAAAAAGGGGAATTTTTTTTTATTTGGGGGTAAATGAATTTTTTTAAAAAATTTTTATTGGTGTCGTTTTCGAGAAGTTGTTTTCCCCGAAAATGTTAAAAAAATTTTTTCCCCCCGAGCATAGATCTTTAAAATCATGCTCACCCCAAAAAATTTGAGTTAGCCCCAATTTTTAAAATTTTATGCCCCAAACCCAAAAAAAAGGGGTTTTCAAAGAGTTCTTCACTAAAATAAAATTTAAGATCAAAAGTTTTTAAAAAACCCAAATTTTTTTACGTTTGGAATTTTTGCCCCTTTTGTTTTTTTTTGTAAAAAATAAACCTTTTAAATCTTTTTGGGTGTGTAAAACCCTCTTTTAAAGGTTTTTTAGTCCCTTTCTTTTTTAAAAATTGGTTTTAAGGGTTGGGGTTTTTTTAAAAAATTTTTTTTTATTTTTTTTTAAAGTCCGTTATAGTATTGGTCTTTTTCCCCCAAAAAAAAATTTTTAATTCTTGGTCAAATCGGGTACGGGGCGAAAAAAAATTGGAAAACAAATTTTGGTTAAAAAGAATTAGGTTTTCAGTTGGTTTTTTTTTAACCCAAACGTAGACCACTCATAGATGCGATCCCGAAAACGTAAGTAAAGTGGAAGGAAAATCATTTAAGTTATAGAATGCAGGGGAATGTCTTATAGGTACTAAGGATGATAAGTGTTTGTAAAAGGGCTTTATTGTAAAAAGGGGTAAAAGTGAAACAAGTCCAAGGTTTTGGACTTCATGTTTTTTGATAAGATCCCTTGCACCTGGAGGGGTTTTTTCCCTTTTTCCGGTCAAAAAAAACGGGATTCGTCAACCCAATAGGCCAATTAAATATTCGCCCCCCAACACCAAAGGGGTGATTAATGGTTATTTTAAAAGGGGTTTTTTTTTCACACACTTTTTTTTTTGGGGAAACTTTAAAACCGTGTTTTTTTTTTTAAAGTATTCACTTTTTAAGAGGGAAAAAATTTTTCAAAATCCCCACACTTAAAAAGTTGAAGAATTTAATTTTCTCCATTTAAAAAATATGAAAAATTTTTTTTAAAAATCAAAAATAATTTTCACATTTAAAAGTGTAAAAATTTTAATTTAAAAAAATCAAAATCATCACATTAAATGTAAAAAATTTTTTTTAAAAAAACCCTCACTTTTAAAAGTGTGAAAAATATTCAAAATTTTTTTAAAACCATAAAAGTGTGAAAAATTTGTACACTTTTTGGTTTTTCACACACATACTAGGGAATTTTTTTTTTTCTTCACTTTTAAAAAAGTGGGCAACGGGGCCTAATAAGTGTGTTTTATGTTACTTTTTTGTAAAAAAATTTGGGAAACACATGGGATCCGAAAAACATCCCCAACTGGCCCAAAAATATTTTAAAAAATGACTAAAGGTCTTAAACTACATTCCTTTTTAAAAGGGCTCACTTGTTTTTAATAAAAAATGAAAAAAAAACCAAACCATTGGCGCCTTAAAAAAATTTCAGCATGTCCCCCGGGATTTATTTAAAAAAAAAGGAAAAAAAATCTATTCTTCATGAACCCCTTGGGGCTAGTATCATGAGTCAACTTCTTTTTTGGGTTGGAAAATACCAATTAAAAATTAAAAAATCATAAATGTTTTGTTGGGGACCCCCAAAAGAGGGGCCGTGAAAAAAATTTAAAAACAATCTAAAGGTTCATGTAGCCCCAAAAAGACAAAGCTTTAATATTTAAAAAACCTACTTCATGTTTTCTGTTAAAAGGGGAAAAACCACTTAATTTTTTTTAGCAAACCTTTATGGGGGGAACCCATTACTAGAAATTCTTTTTCAAATCCCCAATTTTTCCTTTTTAAGGGGGTTTTTGGGGTTTTTGATTTTTAAAAATTGATTATCCGTTTTAAAAAGGGTTTAATCAGAAATTCAGCGGTTACAAAACAAAAATTCAAAAAATGTAATGTTTGGATTTGATTATATTGTTTGATATCGAAAAAAAGCATTTTGCAAAAGTGATTCTCAAATGTAATTTTTGGTTTTTGGATTTTTGGGGTTTTTTTTTTGATTATGTTTTTTTGGGGGGTTTGGAAAAATTAATTTTTATTTTTGTTGGGGGATAGGTAAAAAAAAACTTTTAAAAGACATTCTTGTTATGTGTAAAAATTTAAAGATATAAATTTCATATATTAACATGAAAACCCTTTTTTTTTTTTTCCCCGACATAAAAAACAAAAACAAATTATTTAAAATTTTTAAAAAAACTTGGGGACTTCAACAATTTATTCACCTACCCCAAAAAACCCTTTTCCCCCTTTTTTCTCCCCCAACCCCAAAATATCCTTTTTCCCCCCCTTTTTCTCATCTACATCCCCCCTTTTTTTAATTTCTAAAAACCCCTTTTAAAATTTTTTCTAAAAAAACCCAAAAAAAAAAAAAAAATAAAAAAAATAAAAAACCCCCCATAAAACCCTTTATCTTTATTATTATTAGTTCCCCCGTTTCCCCCATTTTTCCCCCTTTCCCTTTTTTAAAACTTAAAAAATATCCCCAAAAACTTGTCTAAATCCCCCCTTCCCCCTTTTTTTCCCTATTTAAATTAAAAAATTTAACCATATATATTAGGGTTTTGGGGGAAAAAAATTTTTTTCAAAAAATTAACCCCTTTTTTTTATCGGAAGTGAGAAAAAACCAAAAAAAGGGGGGTGGGGTTTTTCAACATGCGGGGTTTAAAAATATTTGGGGGGCCAAAAAAAACTTTTAAATTTGGGAAAAAAAAAATTCAAAATTTTTCCCCCCTTGGTTTTTAAGGGTTTGATGGGTCGGGTATTCCCCCAACCCCAAAAATAGAAAAGCTATGGCCCAAACCAAAATTTACAGAATAAAGGGAAAAAATTTTAATGTTGGTTTTTAAATTTTGTCTTTAAAAAAAAAAATTTAGATTTGGTTAAAAAGGGTCCCCATTCTCTATGATAGTACTAAGAAGCGTTGAATGAAAACATTGGTTGGATAGTGATATTTTAGGGGTTAAAAGAGGATCTTTTTGGAAAAAACTTTTGGTGGGTTAACTGTGAAATCAAGGTTTTGGGGGGGGCCCCCCAGGAAAAAACCGGTTTTGGGGGGGGGGTAAAAATGGTATTTTTTCCCCTCACGAAGGAAGGGGGAAGGTTTTTCCCCCGGGATCTACAGGAAAATTTTATGATGATGATGATCTAAGGTAGTATCTGTTTTTTTTTGGGGTCCTGGGGTTTTGGGGTTTTTTTTTTTGGGTGGCCCCTTTCAGGGGATGTGAAAAAAATCAAATGGTTGTTAAGCGGTTCCCCCGGGGTTTTAAAGGGTTTTTTAAACCCCCTTTTTATTTTTTAAAAAAGTTTTTTTTTTTTAATATATTTTATGGTGCCCCCCCTTCCCAAAAAAAATTTTTAATTTTGGGAGTGGGTGAGTTTTAATTTAAAAAAAAAAAAATTTTGGGGCGTAATGTTTTTTTCCCCTTTTAAAAGGGAAAAATTTTGGGGGTTTTGCAAAGTGTACTCACCGGTTTTTTCAAAAGACGTTTTAAGGGGGTTTAAATAAGAAAAGCGGGTTTTTTCCCTTTTCCCTTTTCCCCAAAAATTTTTCTACTAGATTATTGCGTTTTTAAACCGCCGACAAACGCAACCCCCAAAAAACCCCTTTACCCCCTTAACCATAAAAAATTGAGGGAATGATAAAAAATTTATCTTCTAAATTCATCAAAAATAAAAAAAAATTTTTTGTTATCTTCTTTTTAAAAAATTTATAAAAAAAACCCCACTACAAAAATGTTGTATCATATATACCTTTTTAAAACCTTGAACACAAACCCCAATTTTTTTTAAAACTTCTACTTCAATGGTTTAAAATAAAAATCACTAAAAAAAGGGTTTTTTCCCCAAATATACCCTCTACTTTTAAAATTTTTTGTGCGCAAAACTTTTTTTGGGAATTTTCCGTAACGGGAACCCCAAAGGCGGGGGCACTTTTTTGTCGCTATGGGCCCCTTATAAACAAAAAAAACCCCCAGTTTCTTCCCCCCAGTTTTGCCAAAATTTTTAAAAAGTGCGTTTTTTAAAAACCTTTAGCCCCCTACGCCTCGTCTTTTAAAGGTTAACGGGACAAAAAAATGATTGCCAAAAAAATTTGATTTTCCCCCTTAAACCTATAAAAAATGCCAAAAGGGGCCCCACTTTGGGTTTTTGCGGGGGAAAAATAGAAAAAAGTAAAATTTTTAATTTTCCCTTTGGGGAAATTTTTTTGGGGCCCCAAACCTAAAAAAAGGGACAAGTGGTCAAAAAAAAGTCATCACTAGGGGTTTTAATTTTAAAAAATTTTTTATTTTTAAAAAAATTTTAAATTAATTATAAATGTTTAAAATTTTTAAGGACTTTCACTTAAAAATTGTTTTAAAAAATTGTCATTTTTTTCACATTTAATCTTGAACAAAAAAGTTTTCATTGTTCCCCCAAACTTTTGAATTTTGTCACTTTTGGTGAAATGTTTTTTCCCTGTTATGCTGGTAATGCCAACATCGCCTATATTGAACATTCACTTTTTATTTTATTTTTGAAAGTTAATGGACACATAGATTGCCCCCCAATAAGCCTCTTTCAATTAAACCAAAATTCGGCCCCATAATCAAAATCCATCAAAAACCATTCCCAATTCAACCCAAACAACCCAGATCACCAAAACCCCTAATGATTTACCCCTAATTTTTTACTAACTTTTTTTACTCACTTTTAAATAAAAAACATAAAAAGATTTTTACAACAAAAATTCAGGTAACTCAACGCACCTACAAAACAAGAAACTGGATGGAGTGGGTTTTTTCGTAATCGAAACAAAATCAAAAAAAAACCGTTGCAAAACCCTTTTCAATAAAATCTCGAGAAAAATTGCGGTCTTCGTTCTATATAAACAAATTTCAAAACTAGCCCATGCAAAACGATTATGGAAAGCTTGTGAACCCTACAACGAATTGTTTATGCTTTTATTCCGAGGAAACCCCTAAAAGGGTAAAAGATTTTTGGTTTTGTACGTTTCTTGGGAGTTTCAAACGAAGAGGGAAATGACAAAAAATTGTTACCATTTGGATCGATAATTTTCAATTATTCGCACAAAGGCCCGGTTTCCCGGGGAACCCAATATCAAAAATTGCCCCAACAAGAGCCCCCATTATCCTCACCGCATCGAAGCAGGTACCCTTACATTCAATAGGAATAAGGGTTTCAAAAACCCAATCCGCCATGGAGCAAAATCATATGCATTATGGTGATGGTTCTTAAAACCCAATTCCCAATTTCCATCCCTGAATTTTGATAGAATTCAATCTTTAACGCTTACTGATCAAAGATTTGATTAAAGTGGAGATACAATATTGGTTCTACTGGTGAAGGTTAAGGAGGTGGGACTATAAAGTGTGTTTCGTAATTAGCAGCAGGGGAAGGTTTTACTAACCTTAAGATTATCATATCGGAGGCCTAAAGTTATGGATCCAATTCCTTAACGAGGAACCTCATTACATTCAAGAAATAACGTAACTATGCAGGAATTTTTCTCTCAATAAAGAAATGTTACAAAATTTCGTTGTTGACGAAGTTTGATAGGTTTGGGGAAATTTAATGGGCTTCCCTTATGTGCATGGGGATCTTCCGCTTTTCAAGAAAGTTGATCGTTGTTTGGAAAATTTAAGTTCTTTGAAGATGAAAAATTCCAATTCTACTGTTGGGGACCGGACGAAATTTGCTATCAACAAAGCAAATGAATTTTATTTCTAAAACGATTAAATTTATGATTTTTTGGGGTTGTCATACATGGCATGTTCAAGAACTGGCTATTGGTGCGCCAAGATTAACGATGATATTTCTTCAACCCCCGGGGAAAGTGAAACAAGAAAACAAAAAAATGATTTCTTCTGATTTAGGAGAATCGTACGGCAAAAAAATGAAGTGGTGATTGAAAAAATTAAAAGAGGACGATTCAGGAACCAAATTTCCAGATTCGACACCAAATAAGTAAACGTTAAGACCTGTTTAAAGAAGCAACAATCAAAGTACCAAAAGTACAATTTATATGGCGCCCTCCAGGATTTGAACATTTTTTAAAAAATCACTTGAAGGAAACAAACCCTCGGCCAGAGTTCCTTCATATAAGTAAGTGTTCAACTATTTTGCAAAAAATAGGACAAAAAAAGATAAGGGTTTCATTGATTCTTTATTATCTAGAGTGATTGAAAAGGAGGGGCAAGGGTTATGATGTTGGTTGTCGTAGACTCTAAGAAGTTAGTTCAAGAAACAGGAGAGTTTTAAAAATGATCGATGAATATATACCATCAAATGGGGGGGGGGAAAGGAAGAGAAAGCAAAAGAAACGTAGATGGGTGAAGGAATTGTGCTTCAAACATAATATCCATTTTCTTAATTTTCAAGAATAAAAAATGACGAGGCTCAAATTATTTCGTCTAAAGACTATGTGGGGCAATTATTCTTTTGACTTTGCTTGTAGTATGGCTCGGGGAAGATCTGGGGGTCTAATTTCGATGTTGGATACTTCTATGTTTGTGAAATCTAATCTTTGGTGTGATGACAATTATATCATTGTTCAAGGGAGGTGGACTAATTCTGTTGAGGTATTCTTTATTATAAACATTTATGGTCCCCAAGACTCTACGGCAAAAGCATCTTTATGGCAACGCCTTATTACCTTTATTTTAAGTCATAACGGTAAATAACATAATTTGTGGATATTTCAATGAAGTCAGACTCGATTCCGAATGATTCGGTTCTGTTTTTTCGCACTCATGCTGTTAAAATATAGAGGTAAGAAAGTTGCTAGTTAGACAGATTGGCTATGTAATCCTTTGTAATTCTCTAGCATCTTGCTAGTTTTAATATATCTTTTGCCGTTCAAAAAAAATTGACACATAGATTGACACATCACTTTAATATAACACGTCATTCCTCCCGCCAAACACCCCATTTATCTTGTACAACAACATTATCAAAGTTGATATTAGAAAAGCTATTCGGATCAATCACTGATTTCATTGATTCAATCAAACTACAATCTTGTTGCACAACATCACAACAACCCAATTCAACGAAACCGTTATTAGTTGGTATACAAATCAAAGACTTAATCACATTACATCGAGCGAGTTGTTCCTTACATCCACCGACATCATTATATGTAACATCGAGCTTCTCCTCCACTGTCATTGTGGTTACACTAGGATCAATCTTGGGAGGCAATGGAATTTTGATATTTAATGCGATCAACATTGCAATTGACCACAAACATTATAAGCTACCCAACAAGAAGTAGGGGGTGTTCATCGGTTCAGATTTCAGGTTTGTAGGTTGTATGGTTCGGGTTTATCAATTTGAAAATTTTTAAAGTCAAAACCAAAACCAAACCATTTGTTGGAATATTGGGGACAAGAATATTGAATGTGGGAGTGTGTAAAACATATGTTTGTTGGGAATAAAAGATACAAAGGAATATTCAACTTCCAAATAAACCAAGCTCAAATAATCAAATGGCATAATCCATGATTAAGCAACCACAAGCACAATCCCTAGTCACCTTGATGCAAACAAGCTAAGTGCTTTGCATCAAAAGTAAAACATTTCCCATAAGGGGAAATGATGCATTTACGCAAAGAGACCTTGACTTAGTTTGACCAATATGGAGTAAACCCATTACGTGATTAGAGAAGATGTACACATGGATTATGGTCATATGGATACTTTCGTTTGATGTTATATCGAAAGTATGAATGTACTAGGTTTGGGAAAAAGTATTTTGGCCTTGGCTAGACACATTTAGTAAAATCGTTTTGAGTTGACATTTTGTAAAATGGAGGACTTGTTTTGGCATTACTCTAAGTCTAAGCCTTGTTGCAAGTTTACCTAACAGCTCAATTATCATATACATACATGTAATGAAAGAACCACATTTTTCGGGTAATAGGAAAGCCGACTTTCAAAAATCAAGCCGTTTCTAACAGAGCCCTGGACGCTACAAGCGTGCTAGCGCGTCAGCAGCGCGCCAGTATCAGTTATGATCCAGCTCGGTTTTTTGGCTAACGTTTGTGATTTTATGTATTGCGAACGTTTATTTGTCATGGTTAAAACATAGAGGAGACTTAGTCAATGGTGCACCAACAATTGGGACATTCCGAATGATCCGTGGTCTATTTTCTAGCACTTGTTCCATACTTGTTCTAGTGGCGAATTTGAAGAATAAGAACCCATTCGGTGTTCATCGTTACTCTCCGAATTCCATATTTAGCCCATGTTTTCTTAATGTAATTATTCACATAGGAAATATAAGTATCTTTCCTATAAAATATCCATACAATGAGTTTGCAAAACGGTTTGATACCTCTTCCACAAATGAAAATGGAATAGCCAAGTCCGCATCCACAACAGATTCATTAGTCCAATAATTCTAAAATTCGCTTTAAGCTTTAGAGTTTTAGAAGTGACCACATTAGCATATGTGGATTGCACACCAGTTTGCGTCTTATGCACAATGTTTTTTTCCAACTGAAGACCCAACCACCAATTCTCCAATAACAACCTTTGGAGTAGTTTCATTAGGCACACTAAACTGGACACTTTGACGAGGTTTCAATGGCTTTTGATCAGCCCGGATCATCTTGCCATCAATATTCCTAATCTTTGCAGCCAAACTGCTAAGATTCGAAAAAATTTGATTCTTCTCTCCCATAACCACTTACAAAATCACAAATCACCAAAGAAACCAACCATTACCACAAGCAAAGTAGATCAGAGCACAAAACAAAACCCTAAAAACTTGGGTAAAAAACGAACAACACTTGAGCCCAAAGCCCTTCATAATTAATGTATTAAGACATAATTAATATAGCGACAATGAAAATAAAAACAACGAATTAGTGCAGCGAATAAAGTAAACCCTAACTAAAATTGAACCCTAACTTTCAATAATTGCTTGACCGATTAAGAATACTCGTATCACTCCTATGTAATCATAAGTGATACACAAAAGACCAATAACAGGATCTGTAGTAAGCTAGAGATCAAGGAAGAGGATAGAAATCAATTGAATTAGCATTTTGGGATTGGGCCCCTTTTTCGAGAGAGAGAGAGAGAAAGAATGGAGCTTTAACAAGTTAGAAAAGAATCAATGTCTAAGATCAGTCCTAAAAGATTTGTTTTTTTGGCCCTCAAGTCCAAAGAGACGTGTTGTGTTGCTCAAACATATGCCATAAACCTATACTAGATCTTTGTCTAAGAATTACCAAATAATTGCATCGGCATGTATACACGGAGTTAAAAACTAGTTGTTTTATACAAAAACATTAAAATGCAAATACTTGAGACTTAATTATGATAACGTTATATTTTGACTGATTAACATAAAAAAAGTGAATTCAAAATGAGGCAATTTTGAATTCAATCTAATGTACTTTAATGTAAAATTCTTAATTTTCATTTTATTTTATGACAATATAAATTTTACAATACCTTCTATTAAAAAAATAGATTAAGTTATAAAATAGCAACGAACTTTCTTCATTATCTCGTTTTGGTACGTGAACTAATTAAAAGATGTGCAATAGCAACGAACTTTCATAAGTGTTTCAATTACACATTTTGATGACGTGTCATACCTGAAAGTCTGACACGTGTCACCATTTATAATGTGACATGTCATCAAAATGTGCAGATTGAAACACTTATGAAAGTTCGTTGCTATTGCACATCTTTTATTTAGTTCACGTACTAAAACAAGACAATGAAGAAAGTTCATTAATATTCTATGACTTAATCTCTAAAAAAAAAATATATGTTACTATCATTTTTTAATTAAATTAATTATAATATCAAAACAAAATAAAATTAACTAATTAATACTTGTTACCAAAACTTTATGCAGAAAAAGTAGTTTAAGGTACGTTGGGTTTGTAAATGGGTTTAAGGGTGCGTTTGGTATGTGTTAATCGGAATGAATGAATGCTTTCATTCCAAATATAGTTGTTTGTTTAATGTTTGTTGGAATGTAAAACGGAAATCAATGATGAATATAAGAGATAATTGATAGGTACCAAAAGGGTGGGGAATGAGTGTTTCATTCCAAGATGAGTGGGTACATTAACTTTTTATTATTATTATCATAAAACATACTCCTTCCGTTCCACTTTTATTGGCCTCATTTCTATTTATACATGTCCCAAAAAAATTGTCAAAAACTCAAAACGGATAGTTATTATTGTATACTTTTCCTATTCTATCCCTGCCTCATTTAATATGGACAAAAATATTTAGTCTCTAAATCGCTGACATATACTCTCAATTAATAAGGCATAAAGGCAAAATGAAAGTCAAATATTTTGCTTTCTTCTCCATTGAAATAGAAGATCTTTCGCACAACATTCATTAGTAACCATGAGTCATGTCGCTTTGAACCTTTTTCCTCCTAACCACCTTTGGCATCTTTGAAGATACATCAACCATTACTCCATGATGGACTTGATGTTAAGCTCGATGCCAAATGCGACGTACGGTTCGTGGGGATACGTCAAATAAAGTTGATGCTTCACTTATGGAGCCTTTTTTTAGTTTTTCGTTAAAATTTTTTTGCAATAAACGTTGATAAATGGATTGACGCTCGACATCACTTAAGTTTTTTTTTTGATGAACTCATGGAGGGATCCATCTTCTACAACTTTGGTTATATATATATATATATATATATATATATATACATATATATATATATACACGGAGTATATCTTTTCTGTTTTGATTAGTAAATTAAAGACAATGAATTGTTTCAAATTTTTTGATATTTCATTCACTAGTTGTCCATGAAAGTTTAGGTGGGAATTTTTCCACCGTAGTTTCAATACTGTAAAAAAAGATTAGTGGATAAGTAGAATTAGTCGTATAGTTCAAAATGGAGAGAAACTCATTTGCGTATTTTAATTCATAAAATATTTTTGATATGGACGACTATTTAGTTTTGCAAATATGGCAAGTAATAAATGTTTTAATGGTGAGGGCAAATGTGACATTTTTATACATAAACAATAGCATTAAATATACCTATTATAAAATGAAACAAATTTGTTGGAGGACAATAATTTTGGGACGGAGGGAGTATGAGAGAACATTTCAAATATGAGTGGGTCCAATCACTTTGATATCAAGATCTAATTATAAAATCAAACAACAATATTGGAATTGATATCTTAGCATATATCCATTCCTATTGTACCCCTATATCAAACTCATACCGATTGTGATTCATGACAGCATACCAAACGCACCCAAGATTTGTATTTGGATTTGATGTAGAAAAGATAAAATATATTATAAAAAGATAAATTATTATTTTATATGTGTTATGTGTGAGAGAGAAAGAGAAAATATTAAATAAAGTGCGTGTAAGAGTATAAAAAAAAACCAAAATCCACCTTGGTTGTGACGAGACTTTTACATTATTTAAGGGCCCGTTTGGTTTGTAAATAGGTTTAGGATTTAAATGATTAGGATTTGAATTTGGATTTGATGTATGTGAGAGAAAATGTGTGAATATATTAAAAGTTGTTTGTTTTGTTTGTTGGGATAGAAATTAGGATTTGAATTTATAATTATAAAATGCAAAAAAATAGTAATAGTTTATAGATGATACTATCTGAAAATATATTAGTGTATACTTTATACACATTAGGGTGGTGGCAGTCATGCCTCACAAAAAACCCATACCTCCCAAACCCACCAATAATATCATTCCACCTCATTCATACTTTTTTCATACCTCCCAACCATTTTTT
The DNA here is from genome assembly GCA_021014915.2 of Artemisia tridentata subsp. tridentata. Classification (NCBI taxonomy): domain Eukaryota; kingdom Viridiplantae; phylum Streptophyta; class Magnoliopsida; order Asterales; family Asteraceae; genus Artemisia; species Artemisia tridentata. Next base: position 244,596,229 of record CP139504.1, read on the forward strand.
AGTGGCAACCATGCCTTTTTCATACCTCCCAAATAATATCCCAAATAATATCCTTTTTTTTCATACCCAATGCATTGTTTCTAAACATACCGTGGAAGCAACAATTGCCGCTCAACCCATGCCTTTGACCATACCTCCGAGGTGGCAATGGTGTTCACCGGCGGCATCACCATGCCGATGGGCATACCGCCCACCATTGCCACCACCCTTAGAAGCAAATATATAATCACGGATATAACAAAAAAGGTGAGATGAATACAAATAAAAAATAATAAAAGATAAGACAAGTGACAAGTTGGAGTGTCACATATATCCTCTTTTTTATGAGCATGAGTCTCAATATTTAAATCCGGCTACACAAACCAAACAAATTATTTGAGTTTGATCCTAAACCTTTTTCACAAAACCCGCAAAACAAACAACCCCTAAATTCCAAACCTATCTACCAAACTACAAAATTTTAAAACCCAAACCATTACCAAATTAAAACCCGCGTAACAAATAGCACCTTAAAATTAGTCACATAAAAAAAAGAGTAAACTGCAAACTACATCCCTGTGGTTTACACCTTTTGGCACTTTACATCCCTGTCAGAAACTATTGGCAATATACATCCCCCGTTAGGCAAACGTTTGCCACATTACATCCCTGAGTTGGATGGGCGTTATCTTTCTCCGTTAAGTGTTTGCATCGTTAGTCCTTCTGTTAAAATGTTTGCACCGTTAGTCCTATGGGTTAAGTCTATTTGCACCGTTAGTCCTTCGTTACGTTTTCGTCTAGTTTTTTACGTTTTCGTCCGGTTTTTTACGTTTTCGTCCGATTTTTTACGTTTTCGTCCGATTTTTTACGTTTTCGTCTGTTTTATTACGTTTTCGTCCGATTTTTTACGTTTTCGTCCGATTTTTTACTTTTTCGTCTGTTTTTTTTACGTTTTCGTCCGATTTTTTACGTTTTAGTCCGTTTTTTTTCGTTTTCGTCCGATTTTTTACCTTTTCGTCTGTTTTTTTACGTTTTCATCCATTTTTTTACGTTTTCGTCTGTTTTTTTTACGTTTTCGTCTGATTTTTTACATTTTTGTCTGTTTTTTTAAGTTTTCATCCATATTTTTACGTTTTCGTCTGTTTTTTTACGTTTTCGTCTGTTTTTTTACGTTTTCGTCCGATTTTTTACGATTTCGTCGATTTTTTTCGTTTTCGTCCGATTTTTTTACGTTTTCGTCTGTTTTTTTACGTTTTCGTCTGATTTTTTACATTTTCGTCTGTTTTTTTATGTTTTGATCCATTTTTTTACGTTTTCGTCCAATTTTTTACGTTTTCGTCTAGTTTTTTTACGTTTTCATCTGATTTTTTAACTTTTCGTCTGTTTTTTTACGTTTTTCATCCGATTTTTTTACGTTTTCGTCCGATTTTTTTCGTTTTCGTCCATTTTTTTACGTTTTCGTCTGTTTTTTTTACGTTTTTGTCCGATTTTTTACGTTTTCGTCTGATTTTTTTACATTTTCGTCTGTTTTTTTATGTTTTCGTCTGTTTTTTAAGTTTTCATCCATTTTTTACGTTTTCGTCTGTTTTTTTAAGTTTTCATCCATTTTTTACGTTTTCGTCTGTTTTTTAACGTTTTCGTCCATTTTTTTATGTTTTGTTCTTTTTTTTACGTTTTCGTCCTATTTTTTTTCGTGAAAAAATAGACGAAAACGTAAAAAAACAGATGAAAACGAAAAAAATCGGACGAAAACGTAAAAAAAACAGAACAAAACGTAAAAAAAGTGACAAAAACGTAAAAAAAACTGACGAAAACGTAAAAAAACAGAAGAAAAGGTAAAAAAAAGGGACAAAAACTAAAAAAATGGATGAAAACGTAAAAAAAACAGACGAAAACGTAAAAAATCGGACGAAAACGTAAAAAAACAGACGAAAACGTAAAAAAATGGACGAAAACGAAAAAAAAATGGATGAAAACGTAAAAAACAGACAAAAATGTAAAAAATCGGACGAAAACGTAAAAAAAACAGACGAAAACTTAAAAAAATGGACGAAAACGTAAAAAATCGGACGAAAACGTAAAAAAAAAAGGGACAAAAACGTAAAAAAAATGGATGAAAACTTAAAAAAACAGACGAAAATGTAAAAAATCAGACGAAAACGTAAAAAAACATACGAAAACGAAAAAAATCGGACGAAAACGAAAAAAATCGGACAAAAACTTAAAAAAATAGACGAAATCGTAAAAAATTGGACGAAAACGTAAAAAAACAGGCGAAAAACGTAAAAAAACAGACGAAAACGTAAAAATATGGATGAAAACTTAAAAAATAGACGAAAATGTAAAAAATCGGACGAAAACGTAAAAAAACAGACGAAAACGTAAAAAAATGGATGAAAACGTAAAAAAAACGACGAAAAGGTAAAAAAATCGGACGAAAACGAAAAAAATCGGACTAAAACGTAAAAAATCGGACGAAAACGTAAAAAAACAGACGAAAACGTAAAAAAATCGGACGAAAACGTAAAAAATCGGACGAAAACGTAAAAAATCGGACGAAAACGTAAAAAACCGGACGAAAACGTAAAAAACTAGACGAAAACGTAACGAGGGACTAACGGTGCAAATAGACTTAACCCATAGGACTATCGGTGCAAACATTTTAACAGAAGGACTAACGATGCAAATACTTAACGGAGAAAGATAACGCCCATCCAACTCAGGGATGTAATGTGACAAACGTTTGCCTAACGGGGGATGTATATTGCCAATAGTTTCTGACAAGGATGTAAAGTGCCAAAAGGTGTAACTACATGGATGTATTTTGTAGTTTACTCAAAAAAAAAAAAAAAGAGCATTGATACTTTTACTCATAAACCAAAACACATTTCCACTTGACCTTTTCAGCACATATTTTTTTGATGCAATAAGACCATCTCCAACGGAGAGGTTTTTTGTGGTTCAAACAAAGAGCCTTGGTTTGTAACCATTGGAGGGTCTTGTTCAAACCAAGGTGGTTTGAAAAATCAAACCAACAAAAACCATATAAAGTGGGCCCACAAGATTTCACTCTCACACAATATATATATATACCTATATTTATATATATAAATATATTAAAATAATGGGGTTTGAGAAGGGATATTGTTGGAGTAAAAAATGAGGTTTTTAAGAAATCTGATGTGGCAGTGACGTGACTGGTTTTTGGTGGTTTTTGTTGTTTTCCGTCGGATATTTTTTGATGCAATAAGAAGTCGGAAGACCGTCTTTGGTTCTCATTCTTCCAAAACAAAACCTAGCAGAACAGGTATATTCCAACTTCACCCTATTAAATTAGTATTAAATTTCTTTGTTTATTGCACACAACCTGTTCGACCAAAGTCCTCAGTGAAATTATTATTACTCATTCAGTTAATAGTTTAGTTATGGTGATTTCCCCCCTTAGTTTAAGTTTGTTAGATGGGTTTAAATGCATAGAATGGAACCAACTTTGGTCTAATTTAGAATTTAGTAATTTGATTTTGAAAATGCGTTTAGTTGGAGGAAACATTTCCTAGTTTTATTTCTCTACTTTTGTAGGGTTTTTATAATCTTCGCTATATAGAGTTGAAAATTTTAGAAAACACGTTCAGATGATGGTGTATTCATCATTACTAGGGTTTGAAAATGAAGAAGGAAACCGGGGTTGTAACTTTCTTTAATAAATGGGATTTCAGATTTTCAGGTTTTCTTGTTTTGCACAACTTATGCTGTTCTATTTTATTAGAAAAGGGAGGAGGTTTCTGTCTCTTGAAATTTTCAAATACGCCTTTAGATGATGTTCAAGCAAACTACAAATCGTGCTTCTAGAAACATTTTCTTGACAACCTTTGATTTAAACCCCTTTTTCATTTTGTTTTTCCAGCTTTCACACAAGTATTTTTCTTTAAAAAGCCTTATATTTCCACAAGTAAACATACCCTAATGGCCCGTTTAGTTGAAGAAAACATTTTCTAGCTTTCTGGTTTTTAAATTTGTAAAAAACTGGAAGGGCTTTTTATTTCCCAAAAACGAGTTCAAAATTTTGACAATGTGTGTAAATGCTGTTATCTTTTCCAGTTGTAAGGGAAATGGGGATTTATAAATGAATATGGAGGAAAATTGAAAAAAAGTTGTATACAGTTTCTCTGTTTTCGACATTCTTTTGTCGAGAACGTCAGTGTTTCGTTCAACTAAACACACCCTAAACTTCTGAAAAGGTTGTGTAACTAGGGTAACATGTACAGTTTAGGTTATATTACCCTAGATCTTCTATTTGTGATTGTCAAACATAGGAGAGCTTATCTTAGTTTAGACCAGCGATGGCTGTTGTTCTTTCTATAAGATTTATACATATATTGTGATTGATTTTCTGGTGTTGTTATCAGGCTTTTGTTTTAGAAGTTTATCTTTGGTTAGGCAATAATCATTCGAATTACTGTAGGATTCAAGCATGTAGGTTGTAGATTCTGTAGAAATTATGTCGGGGATAAGTAAGTATGTGTGTATGACTTTTCCACAAGGTGTAGATAACGTCATAAAAAGGGTTAAGCCTCGATAATGTTGTAACTGAACATAAACATGGGGAGGTGTATATTATGAAAGTGGACTGAACTTGTGGTGCAATTATATACGGACTAGATTTAGATTAATCACAATGATTTTTGCTGGCTTGGGGGCATGCCCGGTAATTCTAAGAACGATTTTGATTTTTCTATGAACTTGTCGATACAATCAAACTGAGAAACTAAAACACGGGGAGACAAAATTAAACAACGTAATATCATATATACTGAATCCTTCACCTAAATAATGAGACCACAACTGAAAAATTACTAAAGTCGAGTAATGATAAATTACTACCCAAGTGAAATATTTGCTTTGTCAGTACTTAACTTTGTTTATTGCGCAAGGACAACAATACCTTGTCATATCAGCCCTTGTAAGCATGATGCTTTTCATGATAACTTTGATAAATGCGAAAAATAGTTCCTATTGCAAGAGGCTTCCATCACTGTGAGTCACTAGAAGAGTGTTATATGTGTTCTTCAAGTCACAACAAGGCTATCTATCCTCATTCCTCCTTTCTGTGACCATTTTCCAACCAGTTAATACTAATTGCAGACTGCTCCTTTTGTTCCCCTTATAAAGATGTTAAGTTTCTGTTTTACTGTTTTATAACATGCTGCCAACTACTATCCAAACAAAAAGATAAATAAGAATTTATTATTGTTCTGTACTCCTGTTACTGATAGTGTTTTCCATTTTGTATTTGTATCATTGTATAAAGTATTATTCTTTGTGAGAACAATGAAAAGAAGAAAAAGAATTGTGTATTTGTACTCCGGAGGCACATATCTTCAACAGATCTAGCAACTTAAATTAGTTTATGCTAGAAAATCATGATCACCATATGGGATCTCCCCTCCTCCGAAACTTGCTGAGAAAGTAGGACCTGAAACGTTAGTGAATAAATGTTCCTGTTGCTTTTATTGAGAATGCAGTGTTCAGTTATCTTCTCTCACCTTTTCTCATATGGAGTGGTGGTGCAGCTCTATGTGCCTTACCTTGGAATAAAGCACTTTTGGATGCATTAAAAATAGCTGCTGCACTATCAAAGTAAATTACTATCCTCTATTAATAATCTATTTTCATATCTTCTAGCAGGCTTATGAGCCACATCACCTTACATGACACATCTGCTAGGACTCTAAATTGTCTGTTTCTTGTACTTCTAACTACAACTTTTGTTTTTGAAGCCCATTAAGCAATTTAAGTATCAATAGTCATGTACTAACTTTTTACACATCACCTTTTGTCATGACAATTCTCAGATCACTATCATAGTCTCACATTGATAGAACTGAGAAGTTTGGGTTTGGGGGTTGGGGCATTGGGAATCCTTTCACTCTGAGTTTAGGGTGTTACACACAGTAAGCAACAAATTATTGTGATGCTTTAGTTGGGAAGGAATGCAGCACAGAGCTGCACTCATAAACAAAAAATGGGGAGTTAAAGAGAATTAGAAGGACTTTTGTCATAGTTTCCTAACTAACTGTCTGTAGATTTGACAACGTTTAGTGCTCCTAATGTGTCATCTAACCTCACTTTGGGATTTAGCGGTATGCTGAGATATTTGGCTACCAGATTAAAAATCATTTTTGAGCACACTTTTGCTTTTTCTATTGTTTAGAAAGACTTGAGCATGTTGTTTATGGTTGACATGAATCCGTTAGGACCAAAAGATTTGGAGGCCCGGACAAATTTTGCCTACATGTTGTTCTTGATACTAATTTTTTTGTCAAGGAATTGCTCAACCTCTATTATCACGAGCATAGACAAGTGTAGAGGCGCAAAAGGATTCTCTTGACTACGTGAAGAGTGAACAATCAGGAATTATTGAAAGTAACATTGGGCCAATAATGCATGAGTCAACTTAGTGAACATTATCTCCTTTTCAGATTGAACCCATCACTATGTTGTGAAGAATGAGAACACAACTATCCGCAGATTCTGAAATGATCATAGCTAGGGATGCTCTGGGATTGAACCCCATGAGGAGTGTTTGAGAATCCCTTTTTGACACTACAGGTGGCAATTTTTAACTCATTTATGTAAAATGGGTTGATTTGGGTTTTATATCAGTATATTACTGATAACAATTAAATGAGGAACATAAAGACTTGGCCAGAATGGTCAAAATGGTTTAAAGTTCACCCAAAGGCTCTAAAGCTGAGTACTGAAGCTAATAAACCTGGTTCTAGTTTGATTCTTCAGTCATGTCAGTTGAAACCAACTTTTGCATACCTTTAGCAACTTTTGCATACTTTTACATACCTGTAGTGTATTACATATATACTTAAACAAAAAACTTGTTTAGGGAAGGGGGTCAACCCAGCCTGATTTATTAGTTATAACAAGTTGCCCAACACTGTTATTTTTTCCACCTCTAGATGAAACCTTAATGCTCTAGCACTTGTGACAATGGCCTTGTTTTTTCAAACTACTACATTTTGTTGTGGAGTATTGGGACAACTACTTAATTAAATAATTATATAATAAGGAAGAAAAAAGAAAATTATGGCTGAAGAATTCCATCTCTGGAATGACTTTGACTGGTAGTTGGGATCGGCTAGGCTAATGAGTCCAAATTCTAGAAAACAACAGCTTTGATGGGCATCGAATAAAAGCAGTTATACCCTAAGTTGTTGAAAATGTTTATAAGGGATTAAGGGTTATCATTAACAACTGTGAGGAAAGTGTCCGTGTCCAACAGTTAAACTATATGCTGTAGAAAATTTTAATAAGGGTTACTAATTTGCAAGGTTGAATTTTTCTTTGTGCCAAAATTGGTAGCATCTTGAGAAATAGAGATGAAGACATTCCCTGGACCTATAATTTATAAGTTTGACTCGGTATATACTAATCTATTGGAAATCTGCCATGAAAGGAAAGAGTTAGATGATTCTTCGCATGGTGCGGATGTAAAAGTCGTCGTACTTGTTTCTCTTGATAATTTCATCTTGTAGTCCTGTTTTTTTAATTATTTATTGGAGTCGATCAACAATATGACAAGAAGCCTTGATTTCGTTATATGTAGTTTATAAAATTTTGTTTAAGCATGATCATTAGACTTTCTGTCATAATTGTTTCTCACAGATAATACTCTTTCTGCAAATTGTTGTGACTCCTAAATTTCCTCTTTTAAAGGATTTAAAGAAGTGAATTAAGTTGAGGTGTTTCTCTAGCAGTATCTGCAAAATGCTGGGTGGGCCTGGACTCGAATCGGTCGTTGATCGTAAGTACATCATTTCTTCATGTTTACTCTCTTGTTGCATTTTCCTGTTTAAAATTGACTGTTGCATTTGACATTAACTAATTACTATGAATAACACATGGGTTTCTATCTTTTTTTCTTTTACAGAAATCATCTCTGTTATTACGAATGATGGACGCAACATAGTGGTGAGCTCTTCGTTTTATTCGGATCAGTATGGTACAGTGGTTCTTGCAAATCTAAATTGCTTTGTCAGTAATATTGGCTTGTTATTCAGGGTCTCTTGAAAGGGTTTGATCAAGCTACAAATATTATTCTTGATGAATCTCATGAAAGAGTTTACTCGACCAAGGTCAGTTCGAATTTCATAATAAAAATAGAACATAATTGATCAACACTCTCTTTGGAAGATTATGGTCTCAATGGATTCATTTACTGTGTGGATGTTAAGGCTTCAATTATTTTTCTTGTGTGGCTCTGTAAACCAGGCACACAATTAGGTGAAAAATTGTTGTTTTCTCATTGAGGCACCCTTGGTAATTCATTAAGTGTTGGATTCAAACTCATGACGTCTAGAGTAAAAGCTATCATTAGGAATAGTGGAATACCTATCCGCTTAGAGGATCCCAGCTGCTTTCTGAACATCTATATATATGTTCCGAACTTGTGTAGTTTTTTTGTTTATGATATATCGTTGTGCATTGTAAACTGATGCCAATAATACAGTGTTAATAGCCATCCTTAATATTTTTATGTTTATGTGTAGTGTTAAACTTATACGGGTTAGTAAGTCACGAATCTATACCTGTTACAAGTTGAGTCAGTACTTTCACTTGGAAATTCATCAGGTACCGTGACTCTCCGGTGGTTTACATAGTCTTGCCGAGTTGAGTCAACTCATAACTTCGAGCCGGAGAAATGTAATGAACTGTCACTTTATGTAAATTTTCTTTATCTTCATTTTTTATCATTGAATTTAATGGCCACATGTGAGATAATCTATAAAGTTTTATGTCAAAAAGATCTCCACATATTTTTTGACGTGTGTGCCTTAAAATTTTTATTTTAAAACACGAAGATAAAGCAAGTAAACAATAAATGACGTGTTCATCTCATTTTCTCCAACTCCAGTGAGTTATGACTTATGAGTCGATTAGACTCGGTCCAGGTATGTCTTCAACTCATGAGTCATGTTTTGGGTCACGTGTATGTCTGAGTCAGTATACCATTCGCCCACGCCAATTGATTTTAGGTATATTTTAACCTGACTCATATGATTTTAACCCAAATTGACCCAGTCCTTTGTTGAATTTGTACCTCTGTGTCTGTGTTTCCTTCATTGGTTGTTTAACCATGCCAATTCCTGTTTAACCGTTTAAGAATTGCCATCTTTCTGTTGAGTAACATTTATTGCTTCTCTTACTTGCAGGAAGGTGTTCAACAACTTGTACTGGGTCTCTACATCATAAGGGGTGATAACATGTATGGTGCTTCTAGAAATATAAAATAATAAGTATATCTGTCCATTATTATTTTAGAAATTTGCAATAAATAACAACATACTTACCGTATTTGTAATTTTGTCACGGACTTAAAACTCTGTCACTAAACCATGTCAATTTCCAAAATTGATCATTTTGGGCATTTTGACTGGGAACTTGTAATATTCTTACATGCCTGGATGATTTTTATAAATGTTTTTGAAGGGTAAATGGTTTCAAGAAAGACTTTTGAAAAAGCTTGACCTGATTGGAAATGAATTGAAGTGTGCTGTTTTATTGCAGTTTACCTTTTCTATTTTTTCAGAGTATTTACTTAGCTGTTTTTATCCTTGTCGCTTTCAGAAGTGTTATCGGAGAATTAGATGAAGAGCTTGATGCAAGCTTGAATATGTCAGAACTGAGAGCTCATCCTCTGAAGCCTATAATTCACTGATGGTGGCAAGTTATGCATATTTAAAACATCAATGTCGTAGCCATGTTAGAAATTGGTTTCCAAATGATAATTTTATGGGGTGCAAAGACGGCATGAAAATTTTAGTGGTTATTATCTATTCACTAGCACCTTAGAGTGAGATATTTTTTGTCCAACTGACGTTTGCTTTTAGTTTATTTTGCATATTAAATATGTTCTTGCTGGGATTAATGTTTGCACTCTTGTGCAAACATGAAACTTATTATGAGGTGTTCCAAAAGCCAATTTGTTAGGGCTGTAATCATCCAGACCTTTTGGTACATCTTTTTGGTGGGAAAAAAATGTCTTCTTTGTCACCAATAGCTCTGCGTTGTGACCATCTAACAGGGAGCCACCATATTAGCCACTGCTGTCAGCGCTTGGTTTGGACTATGTCACCAATAGCTCTGCGTTGTGACCGTCACCAGATCTGCTGCCGTCAGACTTCGAATGCCTTCTAAGTTTAGATCTTGCCGGATTGATTTAGAGTTTTTTTATAATTATAAAATGTTTTGATGCGTAAGATTGGTGTTTTAGGTTGGATGGCAAGGCAAGACTTTTTTCATCATGCACCTCAGCGTTACGTCAGTTTTCTCTCTCCTCTCACTTCCTTTCACCTCACTTCACCTTTTAGTGGGCAAGGCATCATTCACTTCACCTTTCATTAAAATACCCACTTTATACAAATATACCTCACTAAATACCTCACACATACTCACACACAAAATAAAAATAATAAAACATCAAATATTTCGTATGGTGATCTGACCACGAAGTTTATTATTGGTTTTTGTGTTTGCCGCGTGAGTCTAGGTGGGAGGCAAGGAGGTTCATGCGTGACTTTGGCAAATGGTGATGGCTTCACCATGCCTTGCCATCAGGTCTTATGCCTTGCCATCAATGTTATTTGATTTAATGATTTAGAGGTGTTTAATCTATAAAATTCTGCAGCTTCAAAATAACTTTCTTGACTTTGATTGAAATAATAGACCAAAGATTGTGAATAAAGCACTTGCACTTGCAGAATGAGATAGAAACGTTTAAAAGGATTTTATGGAGTTTCATACATAGATGACGTGGACCATTTGAAATGAGGTGGATCTTTTTATTTAATGATGTGGCAAGGTTAGTTGTTGTAAACAGGTAACCAGTTGAGAGTAACGTCAATGAAGGTTTTTCGAAAGTTCGGTACCTAAAGTTAATAAAGACGCAAAGTTGAGTAACAAGTGAACAAAAAAAAAAAAAATAATAAATAAAAAAAAAATCAATAACTTAAGTGAACAATTTCGCAAAGTTTAGTACGTAATAACATATTTTGTATATTAACCTTAAGCTAAATTTATAACCTTTTTTATCTAATGTTGATCCCGAGAGCCACTTCGGGAATCAACTTGGGGTCTATTCCTAAGGGTTAATTCATGACACAAGGCAAGAAGGTAGCTTCGGACTCCGTGTCTTCTCTACATCGCTTGTGATTCTCTCCTTAGTCCAGGTGGATCATCTTCCCCCGTGCTCCCACTGTTCTCTTTTTATACTCCATAGGATCTTCTAGTTGGTCAAGGCCTCATTGTGTCTCGTCTTTCTTGATATACATTTAATTTAAATAAGAGTCTATACTTTTAAAATTTAATTACAAAAGGGAATACAAATGGCATGCGAGCCTCCCTTAAACCCAAAGTGCATGATATAATCTAAGCAAGAAAGTACTATAAAATAAAGCACATATAAAAATACTTAGGCTATGATTTGCTAGAACCTACTACATAAGCACATCCATCGCTTGTGGATCTCATCCATAAGTACATGCAAACAACGAGTTTCACCCAAACTTTGTAAATTTACACAACTGTCACTCCTAATGAATGATGGTTGTTATCCTATTGCTTCTTGCTATCAGTTTAGGAAACCTTGTCTAATAATATTTGCGAACTCTAATTAGGGTTTCTAAAATTAGAAAAGTTTAAAAATTGTGACTTGTGAACCCTATACATAGCGTACATGTGAGAACCATATATCTCGTGACAACGTGTAACACCCCCAAAATCGGGTCTAGCGGAAGCATACATGTCATGGGGTGCTACTCAATTAGTATCATAACACAAGTACAAAGAACGATTTTCGCCCCTTTCATTTAAAATAAAAGTTATTATTAAAAGCATTAAATTTACATTATCCAAAAATAGTGCGGAAATAAGCCCATAAATTAAATAAAGCGGTCCCAATTGTTTATCAGAGTTGCCTATGACCATGCCCCTTGCCAAGCGCCTCCAGAAGTAAGCTATTGCCTTATACCTGAGAATACATGCTAAAAGTGTCAACACGAGGTTGGTGAGTTCATAGGTTTAGTCACAAAACATAACATAACAATGGACCAAAACACGCATAAGTTTGCTATACTAGACTAAGGCACTAACCAACATATCATTCCCATACCGAAGTGTATCAACCACAAACATAAATTCCTATAGGTGCAAACTATATAGTACTAACAACCCCGCATAGGTGCCGGTCCCTGTTAATATTCACAATCACGCATAGGTGCAGTCACATAATAACAATCACAATCCCGCATAGGTGCGGTCATATATAATAATAACCTTAGCCAATTAACATAGCAAACACATCAAAAACATAAAACAACATTTGGTCCATTCAAAACAATACCATAAAACTTTAACCTGAGTTATTAGACTCACACACACATAACACCTTCAAATAACCAATCCCATTATTTAAGTCAAACCATCAAATCTTAAATAAACATAAACAATCATTAAGTTTAGTTGAAACGAGCATGTATTCTCCCCCAAAACAGTTATAAAATGGGTAAAAGTAGGGGCCATGAACTCACCTTAGCCACAGCAAAGCAACTATCACAACTGACACAACTAGCATCTAGAGCTAATCACAACAGTATCCAGAAGACAGGCACAACGGTACGGAAACGGAGCAACCTAATACGTATATAACTATCTCAAAATACAAATCGTACAATAATTAAGTCTATAAAAAACAACGCGTCTTAGTTTTCGTGGATTATTCTTATTATTACTTATAAAAGTTTAACTATTAATGTTTCGTGTGGTGGTAAGAAAACATAGACTCAAAACACAACTCACGCCAAAGAGGAAAAGACATCGACATAGTCGAGAGAATACTGATTAGAACTCAAACCAACGAAGACAAATCCAGAACTTACGACAAATAGCTATACTAATACAGGTCAATTGGGAAGTTTCGGTATTTTCCCAAAATCCCCAAATAGCTTAGAAAAGTCATCTAGGTCTTTATAATAAAAGTCATTTGAATTAAAGATATTTGGTTGGAACGTTTTATAAATTTCGGCTTTACGCGTCCATTTATACAACTTTCCTAAATTATCGTGACTTTACTAAATTAAATTTCCTAAGCCATTTAAATAGAAACATTAACGAAGGTATTCATTAGTTATTAGACATTATTTCCTTATTGTATATTTGCCGTGAATCAAATATATTAAATTCGTTTGGAGTCTAATATATTGTATTCGTTTCAAGTCCAATAAATTCAAATTGTCCAATGTCCAAGAAATATCGAAATAAGTCCAATAGTTATTCAATTGCCCAAGTCATAATCCATATAACCTTATCAAGTATATAATCCGATAAGTATCCGTATTATTCCAATCCAAATCACAGTCCCAAGTATAGCCCGAAACGTACCAATTATCACCAAAACAAGTCAAACACGTTAGTTAAATATATATTATGACACAATAAATTAAATCACACACACTTTTAATAGCCTAAATTAACACACCATTTTTATTTGTTTTGGGCTTATGAGCCCACGACCATTTTCAAACCCAACACACCCTTTGGGCTGTTAAGCCCATTGTGAACCAAATTAATGCAGACAAACAAATACGCAATTGCCAAAACAGTTTTCCCTCGTTATCAATATTTGTTAACAGAAAATTTAAACACACCCTTATGTTTTCCTTGTTGAACCTAAAACGACACCACCCCCGTGGTGGTTTAATCTGACCCGCGGCTACAAACCAACAAACAAACACATCCTATATGGACTTAACCAAGCTCAACATAACAAAACCATCAAAGTAAATAAATAATTAAAATCCAAGCATCACCGAGACCATGGATGGTCTTGGCTCAACTCATGTCAACACAAAATAACACCACCAAATCCAAAACTGAACCCGAGACCAAGATACGCATAACCAAAAGTAACTCGTGACTAAGACGAGTTTTAACTCGAAACCCCAAACGGGTATATACCTAACTCGACTAAAACCATTAACTATAACGTCAAAATCAACAACCAAAACTCAAAGCTAGGATTAACCCTTTATAAATCCGTGACTCGATTGAGTCAACTCGGAACCCAAACGGGCTATATAACTCGACTCGGTACCAAAATCAAACAAACACTCTCTTAACACCATTTAAACCACACAAATCTTATTAAAACGTTTTAATTTCTATTACTAATCCACAAAATTTAGTAGCTCGTTTTTATTAACTTAGATCCACAAAAACATTAACATAACATATAATCGATGTATATCAACAACAACAAACGTGGGTGACGACTTACCCATGAATGAGAGAGAGAAGGAGAGAGAGAGAGAGAGACGTGAGATGGAGGAGACGATGGTGGTGGTGACGAGAACTACGGCGGGCTGTGGTAGCTGGTTACCGTGGTGGTGGTGAACTCAAACCCAAGACAAAACCATGAAAAAAACCCTAACTCGAACTCTAGCTACAACCCACGAACGGACGTCCTGGTCCTCGATCTTGAACGGCAGTAGTGAGTGGTGGCTAAAAAGGACGGCGGCAGTTGGCCGAAATCTGGCCGGACCACCGGTGACGGCGCCGGAAGTAGAGAGAGGAGAGTGTGTGTGTGTGATGAAAATGATATCAAAACCCTAATTTGGGTCTTTGATACTAACAATGTTACACCCCGTGCCCGCTTTGACCAAAAACTAAAACTTTTTGAGCGGAAACGCTTGACTTTTACGGACATCCTGTTACTCTTTTGACCATTTATAAAAATCCATGAACATTCAGACCTTGAGACTATTTTTAAATAAAACTAGACTCAATTACCTTCAAAACGCCGGGTGGCACGACCCTTGACGACTTACGGATCAAAAGTTATGATTTTTCAAAAATTGCAAAAAATCTGACAGAGGCCACCCAACCGATCGGTTGGACCTCAAACCGATCGTTTGGAGGTTCTGTCCTCCCGACTGTCTTTCAAAATCCCGTCTTGAAAGTCCGACCTCCCGAACTCGATAATTAACCAAACTTTCCAGATTTACTTAGTATACCATTGGGCTCATTTTCATCCAAAAACATTTACCGTTTGACTCTCGGAAACGTACTTTACAATTTGACGGGTTTTGCAGCAAAACCCGTTTTGACCCATTTCATGACATATGTCACATACGACTTCTACAACACCTCAAACTTAACCAAAGTCATTAACTAAACATATCAAACGTGTTCCATACACACTTGACCCATGAACAACCCAAAATGGGTATTTTTACACTTAATCCAAACGCCCCTTTAACTTTGACTATAAACACATATAACACACTTTGACACAACGGTTGACCACCAAATCGTTAGGACAACCTTATCATACAACTTGCCACTCGGCTACACTTTACCAACCCATAAAAGACCAACGGGGGTACAAACTTTACTCTTGAGCTCGGTATTCTACCTAAGCTCCTAAACGCATACTACCTTTGATCTTGTATATCCAAATCCTTAATCCCTATATCCAAGCCATCCATAAAAGCTTGCCAACCTACAAAACGGTTAGACAACTAAACCGTAAGCACAAAGGCTTAGTAAGTAAAACGATCATAACATACCATTATACTTCAATCAACACATAAGCATCATATACATTAAACACTTACTTTACGGGCTTACTACTCCACATCTCATCTAACACATAACATCAACTCATCACATAGGCCATATTCATCACATCACTTAAGCATATCTCAAGTCCATATTGCTTGACATAAAACATACATAACACATATATGTTAGAAATCCATATAACACATGTCATCATCATTTTACTTACCTTAATCCAAGCTAAATAATTATCAAAGACATCATCATCACCACTATCTTCCATCATCATCATCCTTTACAATTTACCAATACCTAATAACATAATAATCAATAACATAAACAAGGGTTAACATAACCCATTAAACATACTCATCTTTCTTACCAAATCATCATATGATCATACCTAGATCATATGATGATATCCCACTTTCCTTACAATTCATAACTTCATTAAATCAAGACAAAAGATTACTTACTTGTAGGGGAATCATAGCTAGGGCTCTATCTTCTTGATTAGCACCTTAAACCCTTCATAACTTTACCCTCCAAACTTGATCTTCTTCCCTCCATTTCTTCTCTAAAAACCAGACCATACAAAGACCCAAGAATGATATGGATTTCTCTAGAAATCCCTGGATAAACTTATCTAGGCACAAGTTTGGCTTATGGCAAGAATAGCCCCTCAAGTCTCCTTGCTTCTATTTTGGCCACACTACATATTATAACTCTTTACTACTAGGCAACATTAGTCCCTTAAGTTATGCATCATAACTTCCAAAACTATATTTCACTTTCGCTAACTATTAGATTGACCATCGGGTTTGACCACTACGCCACATTCGTTGACTGGCCAACCACGTAAAATCCTTAATCCATTTTCATCTAGGGTGGGGTACAAGTACCCGGAAAACGGGTCTAACAATTCTACCCCTTATTTAGATTTTGTCCCCGAAATCTCTCGTCTAATGCTATCCAAAACTAAATCACAACGTATACCTGTCCTTATTCTCATGCTTTCTAAGCCAAAACTAAATCACAACGTATACCTGTCCTTATCCAAAACTATAAGACATTGGTGAATGAAGAATTCTAAAAAAATAATATAAAATGAAATTCGCATGTAAATTTTTACGAAAAAATTAAAATAAGATTTCTTCACATGTGCACATTTTCATATGTGAAGAAATCACATTTGATTTTTTCGTAACAATTTACATGTGCATTTCAAATTTCTTTCATAGATTCTTCATCATCCAATATCCTCTACCTTGTGGATATTTTTAAGACATGTGGTTTTACAAAGTCACATGTAAAATAGGTTTTTCGCGTGATTTACGGTAAAAAACACATTTTTTTGCGTAACTAGTCACATGTGAGTTTCAAAAGTATTTTATGGGATTCTACCTTCACCATCATGCTCTACCTTGTAGAATACTTTCAAATTTTTTGCATGTGTAGTTCCAGAATTTCTCATATTCTCACCAAATATATAGTTCTCACATAAGCGTACCCTTATATATATATTTGTGACAAAAACAAAGTGTAAAGTTTTTTCTTCGTCAATCGAATGTGTCATCATAGTTCCACAATGTTCATCATTTCATAAAATAAACATAGTGTTAATATGTTTTTAGAAAGAAAACTTCATTGGTTTTACATTGCTCAATTTAACTTTTATTCTTAGTTTCTTTATAAAAAAATTCAAAAAAATTACTGGAGAAAACAATGAATATTATAATGATGAACATCGGAAAAACTGTTAAACACATAAGCTTATGCATTTTTTTCACCAGATTTTGCTTCCATTAACTTTTATTTATTTTGTATCTACATTAATTAAAAGATTTTGAAATTTTCGAACATCATCTTCTTAGATGTCAACCGAGAACACTTGTCATTTTTATAAATTTTAAAATTTAAAAGAAATGTATTTGATTCTCTTCCAAAAACTTAGAATCAAATGAGAAGAAAACTTAAAATAAGAAGGATGAGATATAATTATAACCATGGGGGTCGTCTCGTGAATTTTGATGGCCTTGTGCCTTGTTACATTAGAGGCCCTTGAGCAATATCTATCTGCTACAAAATCATTAAACTTCATCAAGTTTTCGTTCATAATAAAAAAAAAAAAAAAAAAAAAGAAAAAAGAAAAAAAAGAATTCAATAACCAGGTCAATAGCAAATTGTGCTTTTTCTGTGTTGTATTTTGATATATCTTTTTTTCTCTTCGATAACCTATTGAATTTTTAGAATCTTTAAAAATTATTTTCAATGTCATAAAGACTAAGGTTTTGTTTCTTTTTTCCTTTGGAATAAGTGGATCTAAATTCAAGTGGGTCCCTTCTCTCTTGTTGTGTATGATTGGGGAGTATTGGGGTTTTATTGCCTTAGAGATATAGACCATTTAACACAAATGAGTGGGACCTCAAAAAAAAAAAAAAAAAAAAAAAACATTAGTATATTACTTGGGTCCACTCTTGCTAGTGGTAAGACAATTTAAGAAGAAAAAGAAACGGACCCTAAGTCTTATATGGCATATATGAAATTGTGTATTATTTTTTCTGAAATATATATGTAAAATTTTATTGAAACATAGTTACATCCGAAACAATTGTTATACCTTAAATAATGGTAATTAATCAAGATAATTTTTGAAGATCAATATATACTGTTAAAATTGGAAAACACTAAAGTACAAGGGTTAAACTCGAAAGCTACCAACAATAGGGCAAAATTATTAGGTTTTGTGTCATCCTTTTTGTTGCAACATACCTCTAAGTGAAAAGGGTGTGGGTAAAAGATTATTTCGGGAAGAGTGACTTTTTTTCAGGAAGCAAATAAACTCAGCACCTCTTCATACGGGAAAACACAAAAATAAAACCAAACGAGACTTGAATGCCGATGGAATAAGAGGAGAGACAGAGAGAGGGTTGTTTCAAGAGAGAGAAAATATTATTTAAATGTAGTGTGTGTGTGTGTGTATTTATGTTTTGTAGGTATTTTTAAATAATAAAAAATGAAAAAATAGTAATAGAAGAGAGAGAATGTGCTGCAATGGTTGAAGGAAAGTTGAAGGACAAAAGCTTTGGAGAGAGAAAAAACCGATATGGAGCTGATGTGACGAGAGAAAACCCTCAACCACACCCTCCACCCCAACACACCCTTGCATATTCTTTTTCATTAGAAATGAATTTTGAACCCAGTTTCTCCTTTTTAACTTATATCACTAACTTCCAACATTGTAAAACGTGTTTAATCCATCAGAAAACATCATTTACTTGGATAGAAACGTAAAAAACCAAGTTTATACTAGTGTTACAGATCTAGAAATTGGGCCCTTAGAAAATAGAGGCCCTGTGCCGTCGCACAACCCGCACATACTTAAATAACCTCACATTACAAATGCATCGACTTGAATTAGATGCATTTATATTCCTTTAAATGCATCATAATATATTTTTAGCTCGAAGTTAGATACATACACATATCTTATATGAATTTTATCACGTTAGACAAATCTTATGTATTTTTCGTCCTATTCGCGTCAATTGTATTGAATTAGATGGTGTTTGTCTTCCATTTTGGTCCAATATCACCTTCAAACATCTCCATATGCATCATCATGTATAAGCCGCAGTCGATCATGTTTTCTTTCGTTTTCCATCTCATCTTTGGCACTTTTGCTGGCTCTCTTTCAATATTTTTTGCAAGGCTGGGTGGTCAGTACTCATCAAGTAATGAAGAAACATTCCTTTCTGCAAATAAAATAAAAGTATTCAAATAAATAAAATCTATCTCTAGTGATATTACTCTGCATATAAAATAAAAGTATTCAAATAGAGATTAGTTCAAGCGTTGCTTACCACAAAATCGAAGATGGCTTGGTATTTCCCTTTGTAATCTCCATCAGAAATACTGTTGTCCAGTATTACAACATTACCTTTGTCAAGGTCGAAAACTATGACATAATAATGATCATGAGTGTTGGGTTTGAAGATGCTGCTGCTTTGGATATTATGCTGCTGCTTATGGAACTTAAGGAAAATACACTAAGTATGATTCTGCTGGTAGGCTTAATCATCCTACTGCTAGTGTATTTATTCTGCTGCTGAGTTTTTCCGAGAAATAAGCTAAGTGTGATTCTAGTTCTACTGCTAGCCTAAGAGGATACTGCTGCTAGAGTAATGATTCTGCTGCTTATTAGATATATATAGTTTGTTAGATAATCATGGTAAAGATACGAATAGATATTATTCTTGTATAGAAAGTTTTGTAACCGACTAGGACTCCTTAAGTCTATAAAAGGAGGATCTAGGGTTAGGGCTAGTACACGGATTGTTAGCATACGTATTGTATTCACTTCAAGGTTCATTGTAACCCTGTTACATTTGAGTAACCGTATTCAATATATTAAGGTGATAGTTGAGAGAATTATTGTGTGTTAATTCTTCTTAAGATTAATTACTAACTTCCAACATTGTAAAACGTGTTTAATCCATCAGAAAACATCATTTACTTGGATAGAAACGTAAAAAACCAAGTTTATACTAGTGTTACAGATCTAGAAATTGGGCCCTTAGAAAATAGAGGCCCTGTGCCGTCGCACAACACGCACATTCTTAAATAACCTCACATTACAAATGCATCGACTTGAATTAGATGCATTTATATTCCTTTAAATGCATCATAGTATATTTTTAGCTCGAAGTTAGATACATACACATATCTTATATGCATTTTATCACGTTAGACAAATCTTATGTATTTTTCGTCCTATTCGCGTCAATTGTATTGTTAGTATTATTTTGCATTGTTTTCACTTTAAAATCTTTTTCAAATCTAATTGAGATACATCTAATTCAAATCGATATAATTATAATCATTTCTTATTGTTTTGATTTTAACCTTTTTTGTTATTTTTTTATCGGACCTGCGGTCCTCCTACAAATTTCAATACCCATAAATCCAAAATCTAAAACAAGAGAAAAGTTCAATTGCTTACCCTTATTTTGGTGCTTACCAAGGGACAAATCCCCACCATCCATCCCTTTTGATATAATGGTCTAGATTAATCTAAGATTTAAGTTTTTAAACCTAATTTTCACCCAACTATATAAAGTTTTATTTTATTTTATTTTTTCCCCATTCACTTTTTTTCCCACACAGTTTGTGTGTGTTTTCTCTCAACCGCTTCCCTCCATATTCAGTTATCTTTTCCCTCCACCGCAACACCACCGCAACACCACTGTTACTCCACCACAACACCACCGCGACTCTTTCGCGACTCCACCACAACACCACCGCACTCCACCGCGACTTCATCGTTCATTATCATGATCAATTTGCTAATGGCGATTTTTGATCTTAATGAACCTGCTGTTTCAGTTTCAGAATTTTCTAGTAATTCGGCGGATTGTTTAGCTGTTGAGGTTTATGATAATTATGTGGATATAGCTGCCGATTGTTTAGCTGTTGCGGTTTTTGATAATTCTGGTGATGTATTTGGTAGCAGTTACACTCATTGTGCTTCTAATCATGTTCAGGATGATAATGCATCATGTAAGTTTAATTTTATGATTTAATTTTGATTTTTAAGTTTATTTTTCTGTTTTATGTGGATAATTGTGCTTTTTGTTGATGATAAGCTGTTGATTATAGTGTTATATTGCTTATTCGTTACGCCGTTAGTGTAAACAACTTAAACATGATGATAATTGTGCTTTTTGTTGATGATAAGTTGTGATTGGATGTGTTTTCTTAGTTTACTATGTGTATTATCACCTGTGACATTGTTAGTTTACTCTGTGTATATTTTTGCTTATTAATTAAGCTGCTAGTTTACTGGTTAAACTTTTTTATATTTTTATGTATAATATCACTAGTGATATTGTCAGTTTATGATATTATATTTGTGTTGTTTTAATTGTTTTGAATCGGTTGATAATTCTGTGGATCAAGCTGTTAATTGTGTTGAATCGGTTGATAATTCTGTGGATTAAGCTGCCAATTATGCGGAATCGGATCATAATTATGTGTAGTATCACTAGTGATATTTAAAGTTGCTTTTATTTTTTTGCTTATTTAGTTTAGCTGTTGATGATATATGTGTAGTCTCACCAGTGATATGTTTGATAAGCTGATGTGTTATGCTTTTGACTGTGTGTTTTATCACCTTCTTTTACAGCTTCTAATAGTCTGAAAACTCCTCAATCTTTTATTCATCATGATTTTATCGATACTCCTGGTGGATCGGTTTTTTGGGTTCCTAGAGTTTCTGCTAGTGTGTTGCTAGTGTTGTTTAGTGTTTATGATTCTGTTGAGGAATGCATTAGTATGTATGCGAAATACGCTTCAGAGGCAGGATTTGGTATTAGAAAGTCTACTCAGAAATGTTAAGGGATGGTTTTGTAAAAGAGAAGTATTTAGTTTGCAATAGGGAAAGGTGCCCAAAGAAAATTCATTTGAATACTTTAGCTCCTAAGAAAGGTGATAAAAAAGTTAGGAATTCTAACTTTAGGATAACCGGTTGCAAAGCGCGTGCAGTTTTCCATATGATTCCTGGAACAACTAAATATAAGCTTACTTCCTTTGATGTGGAACATTATCATGAACTAGATCGTATTAAGTACAAAAATTTGTCTAAAAGTGAGAGGAAGCTACCATACCACGAGCAGCTGTTCATTGTTAAAGCAGCTAATTATAATCTTGGCGCGACTAGAGCTCACAGTTTGTATACCGGGTTGAAAGGGTCCTCAGCGCTTGTTCATGGTACGAAGACTAAGTTTAGGAATTTTACTTGTGGTGTAAATTGTTTCATTGGGGATAGCGATCCACAAATGCTTATTAACCGTATGGAAGATTGGATGAAGTATACGTCAAACTTCTCTTTCGATTATTTTGTTGAAGATGCTGAGCTTCATGGAATGTTTTAGGATGATGAAGTTGATAAGTTTAACTACAGAGAGTTTGGGGATATCGTCTCATTTGATGCTACTTACAAGACTAATAAGTATGTTTTTTTTCAACCTGTTAAATATCTCTTGTGATATTTCCATTGCATTTCTACATTTTGTATATATTATCACCTGAGATACTTCTTTTTTTCAGATATCGGATGGTTTTTGTGCCTTTTACTGCTATCGACAATCACCGGAGGTGTGTTACTATTGGTTCCGGTCTTCTTAAGAATGAAACTACTGAATCATACATATGGTTATTGCAAGCGTTCAAGAAAGCATTTATTCGTTCTCCAAATATCATTGTCACTGATCAAGATGGCGCAATGTGAAAGGACATTGCTGATGTGCTTCCCGATTCCAAGCACAGACTTTGCATGTGGCATATCATGCAAAAGCTTCCAGCTAAGGTATCTCTTTTGATATTGCATTGGTCTAAAAAATTATGCGATTTATCACTTGTGATACTTTTTATTTTTTGCATTGCTCTGTATAATGATTCTGTTTTGTATCACTTGTGATACTTTATTGTTTTCAGATTGTTTCTGGAATTTATGATGATACTGATTTCAAGAATAAACTTCAGAAGATTGTTTGGAATATGTATATTGGGCCTGAGGAGTTTGAGATTGGATGGAATGAGTTAATGGTAGAGTTTAATCTTGTAAATCACAAGTGGTTAAAAAAGATGTATAGGATTAGATCTTCATGGATTCCTGCTTTCTTTGTTGATTCTTCGCTTTGTGGATTGATGAGGACTACGTCTAGGTCGGAGAGTGAGAATTCCTTCTTTTCATATTTCACGAGTCCTACTGCTACACTTGTTAAATTTATGATATGTTATGAGTCTGCAATGGAGAAACAGAGATACCAGCAAGAAAGATTAGATCATCAGTCGGTTGACTCATTTCCTATTTTTTTGACGCTATTACCAATTGAAGTTCATGCAGCAAGGGTTTACACTCGTAAGTTGTTTGTTCTTGTTCAAAAGGAGATAATTGCTGGCTCATGGTTATATTCAATCAAGTCTAAACCTTGTGATGAGGAATGCAATGTTTCTGTTATTTCTGAGAAAAAACCTGATCCCGATACTCTTCCAAAAGTTGTTGACGAAGAAAGCACTTTAGAGAATGTTGAGGAAGAGGTTAACTTGTATCAGAGAGACATTGGAGAGTACAAGGTACATATCTTTTTCTTATTTATTTTTTTTACATGTTTTTTGCTTTAAGTATCACAGGTGATATTATTCATTACTTTCATTGTTTAAAAATACCATATGAGGTATCACCTGTGATATTATGTGTTTATTTATTTTTTTTTATGTTTTTATTCTATGTTTTTAATATCCCCTGTGATATTATGTGTTATTAATGTTTTTTTTATGAAGGTGGTCTATAGCAAACTAGATGGTTTAGTTGCTTGCTGTTGTCAGCTTTTCGTCCGTTGTGGGATTTTATGTCGTCACATTTTTTGTGTATTCAAGAATTGTAATGTGGATAAGGTCCCAGATCAATATATACTTAGGCGTTGGACAAGGGATTTGATTCCACCTGATTTGAGGAGGCAAAAGGCCCGTTATGGTCAGAAGAATGAAGAAATAGAAAGGCTTGCTATTGAGGCGTCTAGTTTAGTTGAGTCATGTGTGAATATAATGATCAATAATCAACCGAAGCTGACTTCTTTTGTAGACAAGCTCAGAAAGCTAAATTCAGAAGTTGAGTCTGATTTGCCAAGTGGTCCTCCCCGCACAGTTTCTGAAATGGTTCATGAGTTTATGGGTGTTAAGAAGCCTCGTAAAATTTATGTTAATAATTCATCAAAAGCAAGTAATAAGGGATTTATGAGGAGTTGTATTAAGGGTGGACGTGAGGTATCATTTGAGCAAAGTAAGAAGCAAAAGAAGGGATGTGGTATTTGTGGGTCCACTGATCACAATAGGCGTACTTGTCCAAAGAAAGGAGAAGCAGGCGGAGGTGATGGAGCAGGCGGAAGCAGAGGTGATGGAGCAGGCGAAAGCGGAGGTGAGGGAGCAATCGAAGTATGAGTTTACTGATTGAAAGTATGAGTTTTACTGATTGGTGTAATTTTTATTTTTTATTTTTGTGATTTTATGGAATACTTTGACATTTATCACTTGTGATAAAGCATTAAAATGTTTAAATAGTTTATATAATTTTTTATGAGTTTTTTGTGATTATAAATATTAAATTTTTGTGTATCACTTGTGATACTTTTTTTTTTCTTTTTTTTTTTTTTTTTTGGATGAATTTGTTTATATCACCTGAATTGTTATTTGAGTTATATCACATGTGATAAAGCATTGAAATTATCAAAAGCATAAAAATAGCATTTTTTGACAACTTCAGAGTTCCTGAATTGTTATTTGAGTTATATCACTTGTGATAAAGCATTGAGATTACCGAAAGCATAACTGGAGTTCCTGGTTAATTGAAGTATGATTTATCTAGCTGAACATGTGATAAAGCATTTAAATTACCAAAACCATAACATAAACATTTTGTTATCACTTTTGTATCACTTGTGATAAGCCATAACAAAAGCACTGTCTTACAACTTCAGATTACCCAAAACTATTGGTTTACATCTTTAGATTGCCAATTACAAGTTTCTATACAAAAACTAAATCTCAAATTAGTAACCACTTGGTCCAGGCTTCTGTGCATCTTCTTCTGCAATCTTTCTCTTTATTGCCTCCTCGACCGCCTTCTTTCCTTCTTCTTCGTCTGGGTTTTCGTCTGCAAACTTTAATGCGTAGTTTGACATCATTTTTTGGTTTTCATTTACTTCATGAAGCATCATATTTGCTGCATATTTGGATCTCAAGTTGTTTATTTGCATTCGATGACTTTTGTTTGTTTCTTTTAGCATGCTTGTTTCCCATTTTGTTCCACTCTTTCCTTCATAATATTCCATATGCAACATTATGTACAAACCGCAATCTATTTTTTCATTCTTTGTCATCCAACTCATGTTTAAGATTGTTGGTTTTTTTTTTTTTTTTTTTTTCCATCTCCATTCGGATTTAGATATTTAGACAAATGCCTTGCAAAAACAGCCGTCTGAAAATTAAAATATAAAGTGTTAATTATAGACTAGTATCACAAGTGATATTCTAAATATATTTGACACAAATAAATTATATATGAAGCATTCAGCGTAGTTTTTCTTACCACAAGATCATAGTTCTCTTTGTACTTTCCTTCGTATGTTCCATCTGAATCATTGCTATCTATTATCACAGATGTTCCTTTGATGATGTTGAAAACTATTAGGTAGTAATGGCCATGTGCTATAATTGGGAAGAAAACCTGTTATCATAAAATCATAAAAATTTTAAAATAATATAATAAGTTCATTGATTAATATATAAAGGTCATATGATATACCAAGTTAACGTCTTCAAATTGTAGCTTGCTTATATCATCTCCTATCTGAATTGCAATCATTTTTGCAAACTCTTCGTATTGTTTTTCTATCTTGGTAAGCATGCATTCCTTCTTTTCTTGTATTATTCGTGGCAGCTGCTTGATAATTAAAAACAAGTTAAATTAAGTTAATACATAAATACATTCAATTATAATACATTAATTTTAAATTAATTTTATCGTACCATCATTGATGTATAAAAGTAATGCCGTTTGATATCTTTCTCTGATTTCCATTCCTCGTAATTTAGGATTGAAGCAAAGGTGTCGATCACAGGAGTTTCAATTTTTAATCGTGGTGCTAGTGATTGGACATTCATTCTCATTAATCCTACACTTTGGTCCTTGAAAACTTGCTCTCTGTTTTGACAATATCACAGGTGATAACTATAAGAAACTACAGATATTATTCATTTCTTTATGTATCACAGGTGATATTACTCATTTCTTTCATTTGTTAAAAAGAACATATGAGGTATCACCTGTGATAAATTCAAGTAAAGTTCATAAAAAATCAAAGTTAATCTTACGATTTGTTTCCTTGCATACAGAAGATGCTTCTTGCCAAGAGTATTTCATCCTCTGTTAGCTCTTCTGTCGTGCAGACCTTTTTGTTCATATAGGGTGATTTCAGGCACCGAGATGTCTTTTCTTCATCATTTGATTCCGTTTTGTTGAATGGTTTTGACTCTACTACTGGGCTATCAAATCCTAGATCAAAGGTCGGCTGAGATCTTGTTCTGAAAATAGAACTAGGGCTTTGCGAAGATGGGCCTGGTTGTTCGTTTTGTTTTTGATTTCTACTTTTGAAAAAATCAAGTCCTGGATTTTTCTGCTTCACAAGTTTCTCACTTTCACGAATCAGATTTTGTTTTTCTACATCTTTACCTTTTTCTTTTTGACCTTCATTACTTTCCATCTTTTTCCAAACTTCGAGATATTCTTCATTAGTTAGTTCTTCATTTAGTTTTGCAGCCATTTTTTCATTTTTCTTTCGTAATTCCCTCAATTCTCTTCTAAATTCCTCATCACTTTTATCAAGTAATTCGTCAAAAATAGATGCATCATCAACAGGTTTTCTTTCATCGTGAATTTTTTCTTCTTCATTAATTTTTTCATCCTCATTTTTTTGACTTGTTACCTTGTTTGTTTCATCTTTTTTTCCTTCATTGTCTCCCGCAGCTTCATCCTTTTTTCTACTGCTGACCTCGTTGTTTTCTGCATCTACATCCTTATTGCTACTGCTTACCTCATTGTTTCCCATAGCTTCATCCCTTATATTACTACTCCCCTCGTTGTTCCCTGAAGCTTCATGCTTTTTACTAGCGCTCCCCTTGTTGTTTGCCGCAGCTTCATCCTTTCCAATCTCTTCTGCACCTTTCTCGTCATCGAAGTTTGATTCTGCATGTTCATCATTTGCAGTATCATGTTTGTCAGCTCATCATCATCAACTATCATAGATTCTCCATTTTCATCTCCACGTTCTCTATTTTCATCTCCACATTCTGCCTTTTCATCTCCATCGTTATCATCTTCATCATCACTTGTGCTAAAATTGATAGAGCTTGATTCTGTTTCAAAAAACAGACTTCTACCTTGGAAATTATCATTTGGGTTTCTGAAAATCTGATTCAATCTTTCTCTATATTGAATAAGCCTTTGATCATTTCCAAACTTGACTAGATTTTCTTTGATTGTTTCTTCAAACAATTCTTTCTCACTCAAAATGCTTTCTACTTTATCTTCTAACATTTGATAAATTTCCTGTAAATCAATTTAAAATTGAAATCAAAACTAATATTCTGCATATTATAATCTAATATCACAAGAGATTTCATACACTCACCTCCTTTTGAGCAGTTTCTTCTTCTTCATTTAGACCTCCTATAATGTCCACCATCCCAAAGTATTTTATGTTATCCATTTCTAGAGTCTCCCTACTTTTCAACAAGTTTGTGTTCCAGCTTTTGAAAGCTGGTACTCTTCTCGGTACATTCATTCCTTCAAACTTTGTATATTGTAAATATGCAAGCTGTTTCATCAACCATTTATCAGATAAAACATAAATAAAAAACATTAAATACATAGTATCACAGGTGATATGAAAAAAACATTATTAAGTTTTTTGAACTTTACTTGTATATATCACAGGTGATACCTCATATGGTCTTTTTAACAAATGAAAGCAATGAATAATATCACTTGTGATACTTAAAGCAAAAAACATGTAAAAAATAAAAATAAATGCATGTATATTTTTTTCAATCATAACTTGTTATCTTAAAAGAAAAAATAAATAAATATTTAGGAGTTACCATCAAGAATGTTACTGGGCCGTAATAGACAACCTCTGTCCTATCCCTCTTTCTTGTTGCCCAATCATTTTTTTTATAATCTTGCACATTCATATACGTATCTGCACTAGTCTATGTCTCTCACGTCATCTTTTTCAAGAACATTTTCCAATACCGTGGTTTTTACAACAGAGCTGTTATCACATGCTCTCAAGGTATTTGCAACTAGCATCAAAAAGTTCATTCTAAACATGAAATCTGTGTTTCTTGTCTTTGTTATCTGCTTTGATATTGCATTTATTGTCAACTTTTTTTCATCTTTGTATTGATCCTTCCATTCTTCCTCAAATCGATCATTGTTTTCTCTTTGTCCTTCATTTCTTTCTAACCTCCTTGATCCCTTTCGTAACCCAAGAACTTCCTTCACTGTTTGTGGAGAAATTTGTAAATTTCCCGTTGGAAGCCCAATGTTCATTGTTTCTATGTCCAGGTTGTCTACTGCAAAAAATGCCAGCTTTGTTGGTACTTCATTTATTGGAAAATCAATCAACTCTCCGAACCCCATTTGTCTTATAACTTTCTTTCTTTCTACGCTTAGCCCATGCATTGCTTCAAAAAGGGGCTTAACTGTTGCCCTTCCCCTCAACATTGTATACACCTTTCGTTTCTTTTTTCCATTTCTTTCTCTTCATTTACATCATCATCCACCTTATCCTTACCATCTTTATCATCCAATTCTTTTTCATCATTCTCAGTTTCATCTATTTTTCTTTTTCCTTTTGCTTTTTTCAGTTTCACGTCTCTTTTCTTCAACTTCTTTCTTTTTAGCTTTTTCAGCTTCTTCTCTTTTTGCTGCATCTTCTTTTTCAGCCTGTGGTGTAATGTAAAGAAGGTTATAGGACATTAGCAATTTGTTTATCACCATTGATATTTATAGTATCACCAGTGATATTTATTAATAATAATTTATTTTTACATTTAACTAACCTGTTCTTTAGGTTTTTCCTCTGCTTCTTTCTTGTTTGCTGCTTCCTTTTTAGCCTTTTCTTGCTCAGTCTCTAATTTTGCCGCCTCTAACCGTTGTTCCTTCATCAGCATTTTCATTTTCTTTTTTTCCTCTAACTTTTTTTGTTGCGTTGCTAATAGTGGATGCAAAGGTCCAAAACGTCTTTTCTTACATCATAATCTTGGTAACTATTTTCTTCTTTTTGGTTTTGTTTCCTCTGTTTTATGCTCTGCATTTTTATCACATAACAAATCGCATATAAGTTATCATTCTTTGCATTTTCATTAGACAATATTGCACTTGGAGGAACTTGATAACTTAACTTTCTAAATTAGGATATACAATTAAATACACATACAACAGCTATATCAATTTACACACATATCTGTTTTTGCTGATGCTGTGCCGCTGTAAGCGGCGCATCATAACCTCTTATATCAAAAATCATATACTTGCTAATCAATACTAATGACAGGGTATATCACAAAATGTACAACATAAGGTCTTATATCACAAAATTTAAGATCCCAAACACTCAGTTCTTCAACAAACCTTTGATATACAACATAACCTCTAATCGAAAGCATAACCTCTTGTCTACAACACATTCTCTTATATCCCAGTAGATAACTTAGTCTAATACACTAATCTTCAATAATCAACTCATTATATCTTCTTCTTCTTTTTTTTTCTTTTTTTTTTTTTTTTTTTTTTTTTTTTTTTTAAATATAATCTGTAATCTATCACAAAAACTTAAAAAATCTTCATAAATTGTATCCAAAACACTTAAAAAATACGAAAACAATAACAAGAAATAGTTAAGTAAGATTGAAATGAGTGTCATACCTTTATCCGCATTTTCAACAATTTTCTTTCCCTTATCTGGTTTTTTAGCTTTCGATTCATTCATCTTTATGTTTTTCAGAGTTCGATTCAGTAATTAGGTTGTGATTTTTAGAGGGATAGATGGGGTGTGTGTTTTTTTTGTATGGTGGGGTATGTTGCAGATCTAGGTGATAACGATGGATAACGATTGGTTATTGTTTGTGCAATTTTACAGTTTTAGTCCTTCTATTTCTTATTTATTCTAATATATGTCTACTATTTTTATATCAATGGTGATATTATTCTTTTTAATTGTTATATGTTTTTTTTTTTGGCCAAATGTTATGTAACTCAAAATCAATAGTACATTTGGTTTAATTTTTGAGAATATGTATTGTTTTGAAAACATTAGTTAGACAGGACCTTAGAGAAGTAAGAAGATAATATGCCCGAAAAGAGCTTATAGGACAGCTTATTAAGAATGTTGTTTTTGTTTGGCTAAGTTTAATATATTTAGGCTTATGTACTTTATCAACCAGGTTTTGATTAAGCTTTTTTTATGATGCTTATTTGTGTAGAATTTAACCTTATTTTTGGGCTAAATGCTTATTGCTACAATAGTCCAATAAATAAATATAATTTGGGCTTAGTGACTGGCCCAAAGAGTTTGTGTAGACTGTAGTTAGCTACTTCTTTTTGTAGATTTATTATATTTTCTAGATACAAAATATGAGGTATCACCTGTGATACATACAAAATCACACACTGGTTATATATAAAAGAAGGTTATATTCAGATAATGCAAAAGCATTTACAACTTCAGATTAACTTCATCTGTCTACATTACGCAGAATCCAGAACAAAGTATAGTACAATCTCCGGCACCAGGGAATTTGGTGGGGGCTAATAGAGCACCATCATTCTTAGCTAACCCCAAACTTGGACATTTGTCCGTCGCATTCCGTGGCTTGGCAGTACTAGAATCGCTTTTTGCATATCTAATACTTAATCCTATATGCATTAAGATTACGCAAAATCCATAACAAAGTATAGTACAATCTCCGTCACCAGGGAATGTGGTTCGGGACCTAATAGAGCACCATCATTCTTAGGTAACCCCAAACTAGGACATTTTTTGGTCACATTCCGTGGCTCGGCAGTACTACAATGGATTTTTGCATATCTAATACTTAATCCTAGTTTAACCATCTACATTGTTTAGAAATCTAAAATACTTGAACAAAAATATAAATTGTTTTGGAAAAGCATTAAAATCAACTAATGCTTTTCTTCTGCTATCTTTCTCTTGATAGCTTCTTCAAACATCTTGTTCATCTTTTCTTCATCATTGTATTCTTCAGCAAACTTGATTGCATAGTCTGACATCATCTCACTTTTCTTGTTCACTTCATGCAAGAGGATCTTGGCAGCATACCTCATCCTCATCTTTTTCAGCTTTTCAGCATATCTTTTGTTTTTTTCGTCGATGGTGTTTGTCTTCCATTTTGGTCCAATATCACCTTCAAACATCTCCATATGCATCATCATGTATAAGCCGCAGTCGATCATGTTTTCTTTCATTTTCCATCTCATCTTTGGCACTTTTGCTGGCGTCTCTTTCAATATTTTTTGCAAGGCTGGGTGGTCAGTACTCATCAAGTAATGAAGAAACATTCCTTTCTGCAAATAAAATAAAAGTATTCAAATAAATAAAATCTATCTATAGTGATATTACTCTGCATATAAAATAAAAGTATTCAAATAGAGATCAGTTCAGGCGTTGCTTACCACAAAATCGAAGATGGCTTGGTATTTCCCTTTATAATCTCCATCAGAAATACTGTTGTCCAGTATTACAGCATTACCTTTCTCAAGGTCGAAAACTATGACATAATAATGATCATGAGTGTTGGGTTTGAAGATGCTACTGCTTTGGATATTATGCTGCTGCTTATGGAACTTAAGGAAAATACACTAAGTATGATTCTGCTGCTAGGCTTAATCATCCTACTGCTAGTATTTATTCTGCTGTTGAGTTTTTCCGAGAAATAAGCTAAGTGTGATTCTACTGCTAGCCTAAGAGGATACTGCTGCTAGAGTAATGATCCTGCTGCTTATTAGATATGTATAGTTTGTTAGATAATCATGGTAAAGATACGAATAGATATTATTCTTGTATAGAAAGTTTTGTAACCGACTAGGACTCCTTAAGTCTATAAAAGGAGGATCTAGGGTTAGGGCTAGTACACGGATTGTTAGCATACGTATTGTATTCACTTCAAGGTTCATTGTAACCCTGTTACTTTTGAGTAACCGTATTCAATATATTGAGGTGATAGTTGAGAGAATTATTGTGTGTTAATTCTTCTTAAGATTAATTACTAAATTCCGCATAGTGATTAATTGCTTGTTCAAGAACAGTCTCTATACCTATTGTCTTAGATCTATATCTTGGATAATTAACAAGATCGATTAAGCTCAACTGGGATCAACAAGTGGTATCAGAGCTTGTGATCTAGAGACTGCTATCAAGAAGAATTTCGTATAATCAGATCTGTTCATCATCTTCATAAGCAATGGATTCCGATACTACTCATATGGTGACTGCTTCAAAGGTACCAATGTTGAAGGCTGGTGAGTATGAACTCTGGAAGATGAGGATTGAGCAATACATGAAGATGCTTGATTTCTCCATGTGGGAAGTCATTCAGAATGGAGACACTCTTCCTGCTAAGACTGCTGATGGGAAAGATGTACCTATTAAAACTAATGAGGAGAAGGCACAAAGAAAGCTGGAAATCAAAACTCACAATATGCTGTTGATGGGTATTCCCAATGAATACCAATTGAGTTTTGGTAACACTCAGTCTGCTAAAGAATTGATGGATGCTGTTGAACTCAGATTTGGTGGGAATGAGGCCACCAAAAAGTCTAGGAAGAATCTGCTCAAGCATCAATTTGAAACATTTACTGCTTCAAGTTTAGAAAATATTGATGCTACCTATGATAGACTTCAGAGGTTGGTGAGTCAATTACAACTTATGAAGGTCTCAATTCTTCAAGAAGACATCAATCTCAAGTTTTTGAGGAGATTACCATCTGAATGGAATACTCATACAGTGGTCTGGAGGAACAAGGCAGACTTTGAAACAATGACTTTGGATGATTTGTACAACAACTTAAAGGTATATGAATCTAAAGTCAAAGGTACATCCAGCTCATCTTCTAGTTTAAGCAACCTTGCTTTTATGTCTTCTAACAACAAGGGATCTGGAAGCTCTCATGACAACCATTCTGCTGCTGCTCATGTTGTTTCTGCTGTTGGGGCACCTGTTTCTGCTGCCAGTTCAAATACTGATAACATCAGTGATGCAGCTATATGTGCATTTTTGGCTGATCTCACTACAAGCACAACTGTTACTGATCAGGATCTGGAGCAGATAGACCCTGATGATCTAGAAGAGATTGACTTAAAGTAACAGATGGCCATGCTTACTATGAGGGCAAGAAGATTTCTTAAGAAAACTGGAAGAGCACTGATTCGCTGGAATCAAGTCATTTTATTTTTAACCAAAGGAAGTACAACGGAAGTTGTATGCCCGGGTCGTTATCCCCAACGAAGGCTGAATGGAATTTTGTGATCTCGAATCGTGCACGTGTTTGAATGATGAATAAGATGTGATTTGGGTTTTCTAAGCTACGATTGATGAACGTAAAATAAAAATGATTTAAAAGGCGAGAAAACCAATTTAAGAAAAACTAACGCAATTAGAAACGTGAACGAACTAAAAAACGCGAATTAAAAGAAAACGGGAACGACGAACGAAACTAAAAACGTTTAAAACTAACTCTACGGGAATTAAACTAATTTTTCTTCTCTCTAATCGACAAAATTAAATTTTACGAAAACGATTTACATTTTTTTCTAACTAAAATTTAATTCAATACTAATTAAAAACTAATAAAAAATACTAAAGAGCATATGCTTAATAAAAGAATAAAAGATTTTTCTTTAGAAACAAAAGGACTAGTAGCAGATTGGTGTGTTTGTGGTTTAGTCACCTGAGCAACTAAGGTTCGAGCCCCACTTGCTCTCCTTTTTGAAACTTTTTATCTTTTTACTTTTTATTAATAAAACTTAATCAGCTAATGAATGAAAACAACTTTTGAAAAGAAAACATTTTTAGAAATCAAAAATAAGCTGAGAAACAAGGTGCAAAAGCTAACAGTTGGATTTTATTATGAAAACAAGTTTAAAATAAATTTGAAAAAGGAATTAAGCTAAGAAAAGCTGTAAATAAGGACTGAGATGAAATAAGCAAATAAAGATAAGTCTAAAATAAACAGGAAAAGCAGAAATAAAAAGCAAATAAGCTGTGAAACTAAATTAAATAAGCAAAAAGCTCCTAAGGCCTGCTGTTATATCTTAGGTGCAGGGCAAAAATGGACCAATTCAAGGGCTGAAAAAGTACTCAAAGGCTTATGTAAAAATCCTATAAAAAATACCACCAAGAGATGGGCTGGTGAACTATTAGAATCCAAAAGACCAAATAATTTCAGCTTAAGATGAAAGCACTAGAAATTCCACAAGATTGTCAAAAACCTGAAAATCCAAAAGTTCTAAGTCTGCTATGCTAATTCTGTGCAGACTTAGGCTGGGCTTAGGGGCATTAGACAAGGTTCTTGGGATGACTTAAACTAACCTAATGGGATCTAAAAATGACAAAAACAATACCTTTAAACTGCTTAAGGCTGTATGGGGCTAATTGAATCAGATTATTGTCCAACTTTGCACTAAATGACTCAAAACATGTAAATCTTCAAAAGCAGGCAAATAGATTCTTCTAACAACTCAAGAATGCTTAAATAACCAAGATCAAATCTTAAACTATTGCACATGAACAGTGACAACCACTTTTTACCCGTTTGACTGAAAAAGTCAAACACACCTTCATAACTCAAACAAAAATCAGCCTAGTACATCGTAACATCATAAAAATTAAACGAAGAACATTATAAGCAAATAAACATTATAAGCTACTAATACCATCGTAAGCAAATAAACATCGAATTCGAACATCATAAGCAGCAAAATAAAATAATTAGAAAAATAAATAACCGAATAAAAATAGACTTAAATTAAAACAAGAATAAATTACAACTAAAAAATTACAAAGTACCTTCGAAAAAAAAGCTAAAATTAACCTTCGATTACAACTAAATTAAAAATAAATTACATAAAAAAAAACATACCGAGACATAGCTAAAAAAAAACTCTTTTCTAAACTAACTAATCGACTATTTATATAAAAAAAAAGAAGAAAAATATAATAAATAAAAATAAATCCGAATCTTCTTTCTCTTGACACCATAGGATTTCTTTGGTCTTCACACCTTTAAATCTTGAACGTTGAATTTGTTCTCTCCCCTCGGATTGCTGAGGTGAATGGTATACCCGTGAATATGGTACGG
The DNA here is from genome assembly GCA_021014915.2 of Artemisia tridentata subsp. tridentata. NCBI lineage: Eukaryota > Viridiplantae > Streptophyta > Magnoliopsida > Asterales > Asteraceae > Artemisia > Artemisia tridentata. The sequence continues at coordinate 244,631,834 of CP139504.1, forward strand.
AGAGGGAGACAAGATTGTCTCCTCATGGGGAGAAGGGATTTGATGGTGACTTGGTTTGGTGTTGGCGGGAAGAAGAAAAGGGGAATAGCTAAGTGACGGCTGAGGTGAGGATTTTAGGGTTAGGGATTTTGACTTTAGCTCAATTGGGGAATTTGACCGGGGAAAGGGTTATTTAGCTAAGTGGGACGGGTCGGGTTTGAGGGTAGGAACCGGGTTGTGTTGGGTGGACTGGTGGGCTTGATGGGTTTTTAGTTTGGGTTGGTGTTAATTTAGTGTGGGCTGTGTGGGTTGGTTTGTATTTAGGATTTGGTACAAAAATGGGTTAAAGGGTTAAATGGTTTAGGATAGATTTGGTTTAATAGTTTGGGAACTAAAATTGCCACATCCTGAAAACTGAGGGACCAAATATGTCATTTGAGCAAAAATAAATCCAAGGACCATTCATGCCAAGTTTCAAAAGTACAAGGACCATAAAAGATAATTTTCTATTTTAAACTTCCAAGGACTATTTTTGCCATTTTTTTGAACTCGAGGGACTAGACTTGCCATTTTTGCAAACTTTATTCATTTTTTATCTGTTTTTAATCATTTTGCATCTGAAACATATAAAAACACAATCTAATGATATTTTCTGTATTTTGAAGCATTTTAAAGTGTTTTTGACTGTTTTTGTAGTCTAAATGTGACAGAAATGATGAGTATTTAGACACTCATCAATCCCCCACACTAAACTATTGCTAGTCCCTAGCAATCTTTTATGAAAATTTAATGGATTTTATGTCTCTTTACCAAAAGCCATTACTTCTGGAGTAGCCAAATGTTTCAGTTCAAGTAAGAACTATGGTACACTGATAACCATATGATTTTGAGCAAATCATCAGCTGTCAACGGGTTTGATTTGTCTTTACCAAAAGCCGTTTGCTTCTGGACTAGCCAACTCTTAGATAAATTACAACTATTATCTTTGGTGAGCTGATTACCAATTATGGTTTTCCAAAGCCTTTACCACAAGCCATAACCTTGCGGGCTAGCCAACTCTTCACTTATAAAGATATGGTGAGTCGATTACCATACAATTTTAGGCAAATTGCAAGCCGTCAACGGATTTGAGAAATCTTTACCCAGAGCCGTTTGCTCCGGGATTAGCCAATCCTTTTGTGGGTTAGACATGGTGGACTGATAACCATTTATTACGTTCTAAGTGAGAAAAAAAATTTTAAAATTTTGGCCAAAATGGGGGAAATAGGGTAAATATGCGATCAAATTCGCGAGAATTCCCCCCCACACTTAGAACTGAATATTGCCCTCAATATTCAAAGTACCGGCTATTATGCCGACACTTAGAACGTAAAAAGGAAATATTAATAGCCTTTATTTTATTTTATATACACACTTTTTTTTTTTTTTTTTTTTTTTTTTTTTTTAATTTACATATATACAACATGTGGGGCATCTCCCCCACACTTAGGTGGTAGAACAGAGAAAGAAGTCAGAAATACGGGTGAAAACCCATATGGTGTGCTTGAGTTTTTGATCACCGAGTCACTAGCTTGACTCGACCCCGCATTCATTTGTTCTTGGGGAAGTATCATGTGGAAGAGATAATCTCCATCGGACTTTCATTCAAGATGTTTGGACAAACATTTGAAGCACGTGAAAGTTCCACACCGATGAGATGTAATCCCGGCTCAAGAGAATGATATATGGGAATGCCGGGGTCAAATATAGTATCTTCATTCCCGAAGGAGTGAAGAACAAGAGAAGCTACGGGATAGGTGAAGAAGAGAAAGAAAACCATGATGAAAATCATGATTAACTCGTCATCACCCACAGGAGAATTCATAATAACATGAATCTCATCTTTTAAGCTCGTTTGATCAAGACATATCCCGGGTGTGTCTAGATCAAAGTAGAAACTATCATACTCCGGTGGAGATATGATATGAGTGAGTTCACAGGAGAACTCCTCAAAGGTGAATGAATCATATTCTGGATTGATGTGAGTGAGTTCACAGGAGAACTCATCAAAGGTAAATGATTCATAATCGGGGAGAGAATTATGAGAATGAGAAGTGGTACTGCCACTAATCTTCTCTCCCATAGGATCAAAAGTAAAGGCTTCAAATTCCGGTATAGAATCATCGGAACAAATATCACTATCCTTAATGGGGATAGGAGACGAAATGGGTTTCTCTTTGAAAGCCTCGATTTTAGAAATGAGAAGACTGACATTCAATAATGTAGCACGAAGGGCTTCATCTTGGATTTCAGTGTCAGTTTCTTCATCATTCTCTTCTTCTAAGCTGACTAGCTCAGAAGGTAATTCTTCCACATAAACGATGTCTCCACAAGATAACGAATCGTCATCAGTAAAATCGGAGAACATCTCATCATGATCAATTTGGAAGATAAGAGGAGGAAGAGGGATATCGCACAAATGCTCGAGGATCCCCTGTGACTCTCTGTGGATTGGAACAAGGTCCTCAACACTAGACTTTATGAATTCGTCCGATTCCTTTTCAGGAACAGTGTCAAGAAGCTCATTCCCCATGATAAGAGAGTGAGTGTGAATCTCGGGTGCGATGAGTTCAGACTGAGGGAGATAAGAAAGACTAGCACACATAGAGTTTATATTTTTCATGTGTTCTTCTGCTAGCAATTCTTGCATACTCTTATCTCCCTGTGCATCCACGGAAGGAGTCTCAACTGATGAACTGGATGATTCTTTGTAATATTCCATCATTTGAATAGAATCCTCATCATCATCGTCATCATGAATGAAACGGAATTGAGAGCTAGATCTGGCTGCTTTTTCTCTTTGAATTGATTCTTTAACAGATTTTTCAAAAGCATTTTGGGAATCTATTTTAGCAGCCCGTTCTTCGGCTAACAATTCTCTCATGGATTTTTCTTTTGGATTATCACGGGAATGTCTCAAATCTTTCACTAAATTTAGAAGATCTAGGAGAAGATTTTGAGGAGGTGGCTGAGGCTGAGGTGCCTGATCCATCTGGTACTGTGGAGGTGGGTCTTGATACGGATAGTCATAAATGTTACAAGGAATTGGATTCCCTGCTTGACAATCAGAGCTGAAATGGGGACCTCCACAGTACTCACAACAATATGATTGTTTGTGACTGGCATGGTGAATAATATGGAGTCTGGTAATTCTGAGTGTCAAAAGTGTTTCCAGCTTGACACTCAAATCCTTGGTGAGGACCTCCACAAAATTCACACGAGTTATGTTGATTATACGAAGATAGGTCGGGCTGTGGTGGGTAGTAGGAAAAATTTGAAGAGTCGTGAAATGAGGTCGGATTAGGATCATAATCAAATGAATTCCTCGAACCACAGAACAAACAACTTCCGTCCCGGATATCATTACCACACCGTACACACGTACACCAGCGACATGGTGAACCGAAAAGCGGCTCACCACAACCGACACAGGGAATAAACGATTCCATTTGAGAGGGATGAGAAGGAATCGGATCGTTCAAAGAATCAACAAAACTAACATGGTAACCAGAATGACTATCAAGTCTCGAAGAACATTTCGAAACATCCGGAGGTGGGACAAGTGGAGTGCTCTGAGAGCTAGGAATTTCCTCTACTTCCGTTATGGTCTCCGGTTCTTGTTCTTGAGAAACGCATAGAATAGGCAAGTCATTCTTTTTAGTCACCGCCCTAAGCTCTGCATGATTTCTCCTAACCGTAAATTGTGAAAGGGTTGGATCAAATCTTGACGGTTTGTGAGCAATTGTGGGCTCAGATTTTTGGACAACCGTGGGTTGGACGTAGTTAGCACTTCCAATGTTAGAGGGAAGTACATGGTCCTTTGTCACCCCGGTTTCTCGTTCCATTTCCCTCACCGGAGAGGGATTAGGAATCGATGGATCATCACGATCAACACGAATTCTCGACATTTTTGACAAGGCCTGAAGTTTTTCAATGTTGTTTAAGGCCATAAGTTCAAAGAAATCATCGTCGAGAGATGCCATGAGAATCAAATACAAGAGGGGTAGGAGAAGTTAGAATCAAAAGGATAGAGGGTAAAGGGATGAAGAATCAAAAAGGGTAGGAGGGTAAAGATGAATATTTTTGGGTTTTTGAAAAACATTTTGAAAACACAAAGGAAAAAGGAAAAATAATTTTTGAACAGAAAATCTTTTTGGGTTTTTGATAAGAGAATATTTACGAAGATTCAAAACACACAACGATAAACGAGATTTAAAAATTCGCGTCAGCCCTCCCCGGCAGCGGCGCCAAAATTTGATTCGCTGGAATCAAGTCATTTTATTTTTAACCAAAGGAAGTACAACGGAAGTTGTATGCCCGGGTCGTTATCCCCAACGAAGGCTGAATGGAATTTTGTGATCTCGAATCGTGCACGTGTTTGAATGATGAATAAGATGTGATTTGGGTTTTCTAAGCTACGATTGATGAACGTAAAATAAAAATGATTTAAAAGGCGAGAAAACCAATTTAAGAAAAACTAACGCAATTAGAAACGTGAACGAACTAAAAAACGCGAATTAAAAGAAAACGGGAACGACGAACGAAACTAAAAACGTTTAAAACTAACTCTACGGGAATTAAACTAATTTTTCTTCTCTCTAATCGACAAAATTAAATTTTACGAAAACGATTTACATTTTTTTCTAACTAAAATTTAATTCAATACTAATTAAAAACTAATAAAAAATACTAAAGAGCATATGCTTAATAAAAGAATAAAAGATTTTTCTTTAGAAACAAAAGGACTAGTAGCAGATTGGTGTGTTTGTGGTTTAGTCACCTGAGCAACTAAGGTTCGAGCCCCACTTGCTCTCCTTTTTGAAACTTTTTATCTTTTTACTTTTTATTAATAAAACTTAATCAGCTAATGAATGAAAACAACTTTTGAAAAGAAAACATTTTTAGAAATCAAAAATAAGCTGAGAAACAAGGTGCAAAAGCTAACAGTTGGATTTTATTATGAAAACAAGTTTAAAATAAATTTGAAAAAGGAATTAAGCTAAGAAAAGCTGTAAATAAGGACTGAGATGAAATAAGCAAATAAAGATAAGTCTAAAATAAACAGGAAAAGCAGAAATAAAAAGCAAATAAGCTGTGAAACTAAATTAAATAAGCAAAAAGCTCCTAAGGCCTGCTGTTATATCTTAGGTGCAGGGCAAAAATGGACCAATTCAAGGGCTGAAAAAGTACTCAAAGGCTTATGTAAAAATCCTATAAAAAATACCACCAAGAGATGGGCTGGTGAACTATTAGAATCCAAAAGACCAAATAATTTCAGCTTAAGATGAAAGCACTAGAAATTCCACAAGATTGTCAAAAACCTGAAAATCCAAAAGTTCTAAGTCTGCTATGCTAATTCTGTGCAGACTTAGGCTGGGCTTAGGGGCATTAGACAAGGTTCTTGGGATGACTTAAACTAACCTAATGGGATCTAAAAATGACAAAAACAATACCTTTAAACTGCTTAAGGCTGTATGGGGCTAATTGAATCAGATTATTGTCCAACTTTGCACTAAATGACTCAAAACATGTAAATCTTCAAAAGCAGGCAAATAGATTCTTCTAACAACTCAAGAATGCTTAAATAACCAAGATCAAATCTTAAACTATTGCACATGAACAGTGACAACCACTTTTTACCCGTTTGACTGAAAAAGTCAAACACACCTTCATAACTCAAACAAAAATCAGCCTAGTACATCGTAACATCATAAAAATTAAACGAAGAACATTATAAGCAAATAAACATTATAAGCTACTAATACCATCGTAAGCAAATAAACATCGAATTCGAACATCATAAGCAGCAAAATAAAATAATTAGAAAAATAAATAACCGAATAAAAATAGACTTAAATTAAAACAAGAATAAATTACAACTAAAAAATTACAAAGTACCTTCGAAAAAAAAGCTAAAATTAACCTTCGATTACAACTAAATTAAAAATAAATTACATAAAAAAAAAACATACCGAGACATAGCTAAAAAAAAACTCTTTTCTAAACTAACTAATCGACTATTTATATAAAAAAAAAAAAGAAGAAAAATATAATAAATAAAAATAAATCCGAATCTTCTTTCTCTTGACACCATAGGATTTCTTTGGTCTTCACACCTTTAAATCTTGAACGTTGAATTTGTTCTCTCCCCTCGGATTGCTGAGGTGAATGGTATACCCGTGAATATGGTACGGAGAGGGAGACAAGATTGTCTCCTCATGGGGAGAAGGGATTTGATGGTGACTTGGTTTGGTGTTGGCGGGAAGAAGAAAAGGGGAATAGCTAAGTGACGGCTGAGGTGAGGATTTTAGGGTTAGGGATTTTGACTTTAGCTCAATTGGGGAATTTGACCGGGGAAAGGGTTATTTAGCTAAGTGGGACGGGTCGGGTTTGAGGGTAGGAACCGGGTTGTGTTGGGTGGACTGGTGGGCTTGATGGGTTTTTAGTTTGGGTTGGTGTTAATTTAGTGTGGGCTGTGTGGGTTGGTTTGTATTTAGGATTTGGTACAAAAATGGGTTAAAGGGTTAAATGGTTTAGGATAGATTTGGTTTAATAGTTTGGGAACTAAAATTGCCACATCCTGAAAACTGAGGGACCAAATATGTCATTTGAGCAAAAATAAATCCAAGGACCATTCATGCCAAGTTTCAAAAGTACAAGGACCATAAAAGATAATTTTCTATTTTAAACTTCCAAGGACTATTTTTGCCATTTTTTTGAACTCGAGGGACTAGACTTGCCATTTTTGCAAACTTTATTCATTTTTTATCTGTTTTTAATCATTTTGCATCTGAAACATATAAAAACACAATCTAATGATATTTTCTGTATTTTGAAGCATTTTAAAGTGTTTTTGACTGTTTTTGTAGTCTAAATGTGACAGAAATGATGAGTATTTAGACACTCATCAAGCACTCAAGTACAGACAAACCAATGTGGGGTTTGATAAGTCAAAAATTGAGTGCTATAATTGTCAGAGAAAGGGACACTTTGCTAGGGAGTGTAGAGCACCAAAGAAGAACAAAGAGCCTGCAAGGATAGTTCCCATTGAAGAAACCAAGACTACTGCTGCTCTGGTTTCATGTGATGGCTTAGGTGACTATGACTGGAGTCATCAAGCAGAGGATGGACCAAATGCTGCTTTCATGGCTGAAGAAGAAAAGAAGGGACACAATTTTGCTCTAATGGCCTATGCTTCTTCATCCTCTGGTTCAGACTCTGAGGTATCCAATGAGTCATCTTGTTCTTTTAAATCATGCTTAGATACTATTGAGGAATTAAAATCTAGGAATGAAAGTTTAAGAATGGAAGTTGATAAGTTAAAACTTGACAATTTAGGTTATGAATATGGTCTAAAATCAGTAGAAGCAAAACTTGACTTTCTTAAACAAAATGAAGTAGAGTATGTTGATAAGATTAATGGTCTAGAAGTTGAAATTATTAAGAAAAATGCTGAAATTAGTGTTCTTAATAAAAGAGTAGAAGAGGCTGAGAAGGCTAGAGCTGTAGCCTTATCTGCAAAAGAAAAACTTGTCATTTTGGTTGAAAAACAACAGCTAGCAACTGACCTTATCAACAAGTCTATTGGAAGTCAAATACTTAGAAGAGGGAGTGGTTTAGGATTTGCCGAAGTACCACCTCCAGTCAAAAGTGCTTTTGCACCTCCCAAAAAGGAATTGTCATTCTTAACTGAGGTAGAAGCAAAACCTGTAGGTGAGTCAAGTAATGAAAAACCTGATAGAACAAATGCACCTAAGGTAGAAAAGAAGTCTGATACCGTGATCATTGAAGATTGGGTGTCAGATAGTGAGGATGATGAGACTGATTCAACACCCAAAACTGAGAAGAGAGAAATTTTTAGGACTGTTGAACCAAAAGTCACACAGGTTAACATAGCTGAAACTAAAGCTAAAATTGTTGAATTTGTAAAACCTGTGCTTGGAAGTAGAATCTCTAGGAAAGTGGCTGAGTATGATGATAAACCTAGAGATTATCCTAGGAAGACTAGTGACTTGCCTAGAGGAAACCAAGAGAAACTTGCACCAGCTGATCTCACACAAGTTAGGTAGTGACTTTGAACTGGTTAAGAAGGCATGTCACAGCTGTGGTAGTTTTGAGCACTTGCAAGAAGATTGTTATTACTCAATACCTGTTAGAACTAGTGCTCAAAAACCTGTTTGGAACCAACATACTAGGGTGAACCATAGGAACTTTTCTAGAAAGACTCACCCACATCCCAAAAGAAATATGGTTCCTAGGGAAATTTTGTTAAGAGATGGTGTTTCTAGGACTATTTCTGTTGTTGCACCATCAAGGCCCATTCCAAAGAAAACAGAGTTTTCTACTGCTAAGGCAAAAGCAGTTTCTTCTGCTAAGCCAAAAGTGGTTACTGATACTGTTGTGGGCACTCATTTCTATGCTGTTAAGGCCTCAGCTTGTTGGGTCTGGAAACCTAAAACCATGCACAATAGTGCATCAATGAACTTCAAGAAATTTGATTACTTTAATGCACAAGGCAGATCCAAGTCAGTAATGGCTTGGGTCCCAAAGAGAAACTAATTCTCTTACTTTTTGTGCAGGGCAATCTACAGGATGAGCTAAAGGACAAATGCATTTTTGATAGTGGATGCTCTTCACATATGACTGGAGACCAAAGCAACTTGGAAAATTTTGAAGCTTTGGATGGTGGCTATGTTGCCTTTGGGAATGACCCCAAAGGAGGTAAAATTGTTGGGAAAGGTACTATTAAAACAGGCACATTGGATTTTGAAAAAGTGTATTTGGTCAATGGACTTAAGTCCAATCTTTTTATTGTCTCACAGATGTGTGACAAAAAGAATTTTGTTCTTTTTACAGGCACTGAGTGTCTTGTCTTGTCTCCTGACTACAAGTTGCCTGATGATAAATTAGTGCAACTTAAAGTCCCTAGAAAAGACAATATATACAGTGTGGACATAAAGAACATTCTTCCCAAAAGAGATTTAACTTGTCTGTTTGCCAAAGCCACAATTGATGAATCCAAACTTTGGCATAGAAGATTGGGCCATTTGAATTTCAAAACAATAAATAAATTGGTTAAGGGCAACCTTGTTAGAGGTTTACCTTCAAAAAATTTTGAAAATCCTAAAACCTGTGTTGCTTGTCAGATGGGAAAGCAACATAGAGCTTCTTGTAAGTCCAAAGTGATGAACTCTATTTCTGAGCCCTTGCATATGTTACATATGGATCTGTTTGGTCCAACTTTTGTGAAAAGCTTGAATAAGAAAATGTATTGCTTAGTGGTCACTGATGATTTTAGCAGATTTACTTGGGTTTTCTTCTTAGGAACTAAAGATGAGACATCTAGCATTCTTAAGGCTTTCATAACAAGAGTAGAAAACCTAGTTAATCACAAAGTTAAGATAATCAGATGTGACAATGGAACTGAATTTAAGAATAATATGATGAATCAGTTCTGTGTTGAAAAAGGTATCTTAAGACAATTTAGTGTGGCTAGAACTCCTCAGCAAAATGGTGTGGCTGAGAGGAGGAATAGGACATTAATTGAGGCTGCTAGGACAATGTTGTCAGAGTCAAAATTACCCACTACCTTTTGGGCTGAAGCAGTTAACACCGCTTGCTTTGTGCAAAATAGGAGTAAGGTAGTGAAGCCTCATAACAAGACCTCATATGAATTATTTCATGGTAGGAAACCTATGATAGATTTCTTGAAACCATTTGGGTGTCCTGTTACTATCTTAAATACCATTGATTCACTAGGCAAGTTTGATGAGAAAGCAGACCAAGGTTTCTTTGTTGGATACTCTACAAATAGTAAGGCTTTTAGGGTATTTAATCAAAGAACTAGGCATGTGGAAGAAAACTTACATGTTAGGTTTAGTGAAACCACAACTAGTGTTGCTGGAAAAGGGGTGAATTACCTGAATCTAACCATGACAACACATACGAGCAAGTATACTCGTCCGTTGTAGCAAGATTTTGATGGTAAGTCGGGATCGTTCGCAGGGATTTGTGTAGTGAATCGAATTGTAAGTTAAAAGCAACTATCTCAAACAAGTAGTAATGATATTATGAAAATTCAAATGATTAAAAACTACACTTGCTTAGACTAGTGTACTACAATTGACTAATATGATTGTGATAACTTTGGATAACATGTTGGTTGTGATAATTAGTTTTGACACTAATCTATTGTTTCTACAAATTAAACCTTCGTCAAGATTTTGGTTTATAAAAACAAGCATTACGTTTAACTAATCAATTCAAGATCAATTCAAGGTTCATGAGTTGGTGTTCCTCAAACACAAAAACAATCTTTTGTCTAATCAAACAAGCTTAGGAAATGGTCAATACAAAAGGTAACCGATTATAGACAAAAGGTCATAATTGAAAGCAAACTATTAATCTCTCGACCTTTAAAGTGGTTTACAATCAATCCGTTTTGATAGACAAAAGCATTTTCATTACAATCACAATTAAGTTCCTTTGTTTAATCAAGAATAGTGGAAGACAACAATCATTCATAGACAAATGATTATAACTAGTGGAATAACAATAGTTCTTTCGACCCTTAAGATTACTAGCACTAGTTAAACTTGATTACCCAAATGTCACTATGAAACTTAATCACAATTGGTTCTTAGAATCGACTTGAAATTGAATTAAAACATGTTATCACAATCATATGCCAATCAATGAATAATACACATCATCTAAGCAAGTGCACAAAGGCACTAGCCGCTCATAGCAAACAGAAATGTAAACTCAATACTTTGAACATTAGAAACCATGATTGAAAGTCTTACAATGATTGGAAATAAGATTACAAGTGAAAGACAATGATTCCACAAGCAATGGAAATGGTGTAATCGACTTTCTCCCTTCTCCTGGACTTATGGACGAATTTTCTGAGTATTTTCTATGAATGGTTCTCTCCTCTAACAAGCAAGCACTCCCCTAGCATACATATATCTCTCTAGATTGATTGGAATTATAAATACCCAACAAATGGTTCAATAAATTGCTCTAACCAAGGGTCTAAGTGCATAAATGCTTCTCTTGCTCTCCAAGTAGTATTGAATGGTTAGAATACTGAAAAGAAGGACCTAGAACCGGATTTATAAAGTCACAATCCTTAATAAAGAAGTTATGGGTCAACAGCGACTTCCAACCGATCGGATAGAATGGTCTACCGATCGGTTGGTCTTCTCGGTAAATCCAAATCTCTCCATCCGAATCGGTTGCGGGCGGCGACCGATCGGATGGCTACTGCTGGTGGACCTTTTTTCTTGGACTTTTCCGTATGGCTTGTTTCTCGGTCGTAGCTCTTGATTCTTTGATCTTTCCCTTCATCCTTAAGCTTATTAACTCGACTACTTGGACTTTAACTCATTGAAATACCTTACGGAGCAGAACTTGACACAAGATTCACATGCAATCATAAATATTTCCTTTTTCCTCATTTTTGCATCTTTTCCATCCATTTTCCTGTCTTTGGCTACAAATGCTTTGCAAACACACTTTGGTACGATTTAGTAACAAAAGCATATAAATATAACCACAAAACATATATAAAACTACCAATAACGCTACTAAAAACATGTTAGATTTAGGCGTTATCAAATCCCCCACACTTGAACTTTGCTTGCCCTCAAGCAAATCTAGAAATAAAAACAATTCTCCACATGGTATACACAAATGATTAGGAAAATGTGATGCAAATCTATCAAGCACTAGTACAAGCTAGATTCATCGCTTTAAGCTTTTATGGTTGAATCATCGAGATGTTTGACAATACCCAAATGATTTTCTTGCATGATACTCATTACTAAACACCTCACGAATGGAAAATGAAATATAATTCACTCAAACACTCATTTGTATGATTGGTGGAGTATATAAGAGGAATGACACTCATTTACTCAGTCATGATCTAAATATTACCATAGGCTTGTACAAGAAACAAAACTACACCGAAATGGTGTGAGCGCCAAGTATACATATCAAAGAGGGCTTTTATTCGGGTTTAAGGCTTAAAGGTTATAAAAGACTAATGCGCCACTATCTCATGCAAAACATAATAGCTCACTAACAACGAATTCTTGCATTACCAAATAACGGATGGTCACTAGATTGTACCTTGGTTCGCTAACGACGTTACTTGCATAACGGATGGTCGCCAAAATACGCCCTAGATCGCTAACAACGTTAGTCAATTCCTCAAGAAATCGGATGGTCACTACATGTCCATACACTTAATAATTTCACAAAGTCAAAAAGGGTAGGATAAGGCATGGGATATGTTTATGAAATTGGTTGAACATAAAAACAAAAATAGTCAAAGTCTACGAACCAAATGTTACTAGCTATTACAAACCACTATCATGCCATTTTGTGAAAAACTCCATACTTCCTTTATTCATACTTGATTCACTTAGCCTATTGGCTTATTCTTGTCACCTTATAGTTGTGATGACTCTTCTTTTCTTTCTCTTTTTTTTTTTTTTTTTTTTTTTTTTTTTTTTTTTTTTTTTTTTTTTTTTTTTTTAACTTGTCATCTTATAGTTGCAATGACTTTACTTGGATAACAACTTTCGGAGCTTACGCTTTCTTTGAACTTTCATGATTTCCACATAACATCCATCTTGCCAAATAGCTAGCAACCAACCAAGACTTGACTATGGATAAGGCTAGGCTAAAAAGGTGTAAAATCTTTTTGAATTTTTCTGGATGTATCAAAAGAAAAGATAGGCTCGGCGGGTGTAACTAGGGGTATCTAGCATTAAAGACAAATGCTAACAAATGGGTCCATATGAGTGGTTAACTAGCCAATGTAACTAGCTAATATAGCATTATATGAAAATGGAAGGCCATTTGGGATAAAACCTAAGGTTGCCTCTTATCACGCATATACACTTATATCACAAATGAAATGTGATCTCACAACGGTCTCGTAATGATTTACAAGTACAAGTTCTAGAATAAATAAAATCACCGGCACACTCATAGCAAAAGATCTAAGCATAAAAGATGTATGCTATATATAGAACAGGCTCAAATCCTCACACTTTAGTGGAAAGGGCTATAATCTGTGCTAGCTAATGTTATCGATCCCAGAATGGATTGCAATATTAATCGGGACACATCTCGAATTTTCAAAATTACAGATTTCACCAGTGGATAAATCCAGTTATTCTAGAATATGATCTTTAAAATGACAAAAGACTAGATTACAAGGGCAAACAAAATTTTTAAAATTCAGCTCGAAACTACAATCTATTCTTATTTTCCTATTCACCCCCCCCCCCCCACACTTAAGTTAAGCATTGTCCTCAATGTGATAAACGACAAAGAATGAAATAGGGAAATAAGAGAATAAACCGTATTTTCTGCTTAAGAGGAGTCTTGATCCTAGCGTCCAAGCTTCGAAATCATTATCTGCAGTAATCTAAAAACAAAAGAGACAAACATACGAAATATTTCTTCGCTTTATTCAAAAGACAGTGATACACCCCCACACTTAAGTTCAACTAAGCAATTTAGAAAAACTTTGGGGTTTAATCACTAGAAAATAAAAATGAAAATAAAAATAACAAACACACGGGTTGCCTCCCGAGAAGCGCTTGTTTTATTAACGAGTCATCAACCGGACTCGAACTTCTCTCTCTTCATGTTGGTGCACTTGCTGACTTCTTCTTTGGAAATTTTGGAACGTACAACACATTTCCAATCACTATTCCTTCTCCAGTTTCATCTATGTATTCCAGCTTAACTTTCTCCCACGGTCTTGGTAGAACATCATAGATATAACCAGAATCTTCGGCCCACGGAGTGTTTTTCTTGAAATCGGCCGGGAAGGGTGACATAAAGGTTATAGCTTCATATTCGGATTAAGGCGGAATCTCTTGAATAGAAACTTCATTCATCTGCTCCTTGTCATAGTATAACTTAATTCGGTGCCCATTAATAATGAAGCTTCCACCATGTTTGTCATGCAATTCAACATATCCCGATGGAAATCCATGTTTCACTGTATACGGTCCGAACCATTTCGGTTTCAGCTTGGGAGCTTTGAACTTATACTTCATGTTAAAAAGCAGAACTTTGTCTCCAGCTTTGAATTCTTTTCTGATTCTTAGCTTTCTGTCATGATAAGCTTTTGTTCTTGCTTTGTAAAGTTTGGAGTTCTCATAAGCTTGTAGTCTAAGCTCATCGAGTTCATGCAATTGCAAAAATCTCTTTTCTCCAGCTACTTTGAGGTCTGGGTTACAGTTTTTTAGTGCCCAGTAAGCGCGATGTTCGATTTCGAATGGCAAATGACAAGTTTTTCCATACAACAATCTGTATGGTGTTGTACCAATTGGTGTTTTGTAAGCCGTGCGAAACGCCCACAGAGCATCATCTAGTTTTCTCGACCAAACGGCGGGATTGTCTTTAACCGTTTTTTCGAGTATCCTTTTTAAGGCTCTGTTGGTATTTTTGACTTGACCATTGGTCTGTGGGTGATAAGTTGTAGCGAAATGATGATGAACTCCGTATCGCTTCATAATTTTCTCCATTTGTTTGTTACAGAAATGGGTTCCACGATCACTTATCAAAGCTTTAGGAATTCCATAACGAGCGAAAAGCTTTTTGAGAAAATTAACAACTACTCGTGCATCATTTGTGGGTAGAGCTTCCGCTTCAGCCCATTTGGAAACGTAATCAATAGCAACGAGAATGTATTCGTATTTGTGTGATTTAGGAAACGGTCCCATGAAATCAATTCCCCAAATATCGAATAATTCACAGACTTGAATGCTCTTTTGTGGCATTTCATCTATTCGAGAAAGACTACCGGATTTTTGGCAAGCATCACAATTCTTAACAAGAGTATGGGCTTCTTTAAAAATAGTCGGCCAATAGAATCCAGCATCAAAGACTTTTTTAGCGGTGGTAGAAGAACCATAATGTCCCCCAGTTGGGCCATGATGACATTCATCGAGAATTCTTCTCGTTTCAGAACCATAAACACATCTTCTAATCATCCCATCGGGACATATTTTGAAAAGATAGGGTTCTTCCCAATAATAATGTTTAAGATCCGAAAAGAATTTACTTCATTGGGCATGAGTTAATCCTTTCTTTAGAATTCCTCCAACGAGATAATTTTCATAATCGGCAAACCATGGAATTTCGTTCTCATCAATTGTATCAACAATCATGAGTGTTTCATCCGGAAAATAATCGTCAATCTCATCTTCTTTTAACTCTTCCAGATTTGGATTTTCTAAACGAGATAGATGATCAGCGGCTAGATTTTCTGCTCCTTTCTTATCTTTGATTTCGATATCGAATTCTTGGAGTAATAAAATCCATCGGATGAGACGCGGTTTGGCATCTTGCTTCTTAAACAGATATTTTAACGCTGAATGATCGGTGAACACGATTGTTTTCGAAAGTACGAGGTATGATCTGAATTTATCGAAAGCGAAAACAATGGCTAACAATTCTTTCTCTGTAACTGTGTAATTCTGTTGAGCATTGTTGAGTGTTTTGCTGGCAAAATATATAGGACGAAAATGTTTCTCTTCTCGTTGTCCTAATACAGCTCCAACAGCAAAATCGCTTGCATCGCACATAAGCTCGAATGGTAGTGACCAATCAGGGGAAACCATAATGGGTGCACTAGTCAGTTGTGTTTTCAATGCTTCGAATGCTTTCATGCAGTCTGCATTAAAATCGAAAACAGAATCTTTTTCAAGAAGTTTCGTCATTGGACGAGATATTTTGGAAAAATCCTTAATGAAACGACGGTAAAAACCTGCATGTCCTAGGAAACTTCTAACGGCTTTAACGTTAGTTGGGGGTGGTAATTTGGTAATGACATCGATCTTTGCTTTGTCAACCTCCATTCCTGCGCTAGAAATTTTTTGTCCTAACACAATTCCTTCAGTTACCATGAAATGACACTTCTCCCAGTTGAGAACAAGATGTGCAGCTTTACATCTTTCAAGCATTTTATCGAGGTTAGAAAGGCAAGCTTCGAATGAGCTTCCGAAAACTGAAAAGTCATCCATGAAAACTTCCATAGACGTTTCAAGCATATCTTGGAATATGGCAATCATACATCTTTGAAAAGTCGCGGGAGCATTACATAATCCAAAAGGCATACGCCTGTAAGCGTAAGTTCCAAAGGGACATGTGAATGTGGTCTTTTCTTGATCAGCCGGATCAATAGGAATTTGAAAATATCCTGAAAAACCATCGAGAAAACAAAAGTATTTGTTTCCTGCTAATCTCTCAAGCATTTGATCCATGAAAGGCAAAGGAAAATGATCTTTTCTGGTGGCTTTGTTTAATTTTCTGTAATCAATACATACTCGCCATCCGGTGACAGTTCTAGTAGGAACTAATTCGTTTCGTTCGTTGGTCACAACAGTCATTCCTCCTTTTTTCGGAACACAGTGAACAGGACTCACCCAAGGACTATCCTCAATGGGGTAAATGATACCGGCATCAAGTAGTTTGATGATTTCTTTTTTAACAACTTCTTTCA
Organism: Artemisia tridentata subsp. tridentata; assembly: GCA_021014915.2. NCBI lineage: Eukaryota > Viridiplantae > Streptophyta > Magnoliopsida > Asterales > Asteraceae > Artemisia > Artemisia tridentata. The sequence continues at coordinate 244,648,389 of CP139504.1, forward strand.
TGTTGGGGTTGAGTCGACGTTGTCTTTCTACAACTGGTTTGGCATCTTCTTCGAAATTGATTTTGTGTTTGCAAAAGTCAGGACTGATTCCTGGGATGTCAGAAGTTTTCCACGCAAAAGCTTCTTTATGGTTTTTAAGAACTGAAATCAGACATTCTTTCTCATAATCATTGAGCAACGAAGATATGACTACTGGAAGTAGTAGCGAATTGTCTTCCAAGTAAGCATACTCAAGATTTTCGGGAAGTGGTTTCAACTCAAGATCAGTCGGTGGTTCTTGAAGTGATGTTTTGATCCTCATTTGATCATTAAAACTGATTTCCTCAAAATCTTCTTCTATTATCTCTCCTTCTTCAACTTCTTCTTCTTCTTCATCAATCTTAACTTCCATAAAATCAACGAATTTTTTATCAAAAGTTGTTTCACTAATCTTCTCTGAAATAGTCATGAATGGATCAGAATCTTCAAGTAATGCATCCAATTCTTCCTCAGTGACTTCATCGATTACATCAATGTTAAAGCAAGTGTCATCACTGGAATGTGGATATTGCATTGCTTTATCGATTAAAAAGGTGATTCTATCTTCTCCAACTCCAAGATTGAGTTCTTTTCCTTTTACTTTGATAATCGCATCAGCGGTGTTTAGAAAAGGTCTTCCTAAAATAAGGGGTACTCTACTATCTTCCTCCATTTCTAAAATCACAAAATCCACAGGAAAAATGAATTTACCTACTTGGACAAGCATATTCTCAGCAATACCAACAGGATATTGGTAAGTATGATTAGCTAGTCGGATACTTATCCTTGTGGGTTTCAAGGTATTGATTGAAAGTTTCGTATACAGCGAATAGGGCATCAAATTGATACTCGCACCTAAGTCGGCTAAAGCATCGCATGTGATGTTGTTTCCTAATATGCATGGAATCAGAAAACTTCCGGGATCTTCGAGTTTTTGTGGAATTTTGTTTTGAACAATAGCTGAACATTCTTCATTGAGAAAGGTAGCGGATATTTGCTCCAACTTGTTCTTGTTGTTAAGAAGTTCTTTCAAAAATTTCCCGTAATTGGGCATTCCGGCTAAAACATCAATGAGAGGTACATTGAGTCTAACTTCTTTGATTATTTCAACAAACTTCTTATAGCGCTCCTCCATTCTTTCTTTCTTAAGGCTCTGAGGATATGGAATTTTTGGAGTGTAAGCCTTAACTAGTGGTTTGGGTTTGGGTTTGGGTTTGGGTGGTGTTTTTGGTGTATTTTCCTTCTTGGATTCTTCATCTTCCTCCTCACTATCGTAATTGATAGTTGTGGTGTTGTTTGGGTTGGGTGGTGGATCATAAGACAGGCCACTTCTTGTGAATACAGCATTGATATGCTCATTTCTGGTTGGTGGTGGACGATAAGTCTTATCATTCGATGATGATGATGGTTTTGGGTTGGTTTGGGTGTTACTAGGCAACGAACCTGATGGTCGGGAAGAAATTTGATCAGAAAGTCTACCAAATTTGTTTTCAAGATCTTGGATAGACGCTTGATGATTTTTCTGACCTTGCTCAACTTTGGTCTTGAGATTGAAAAATTGATTCTTGACGAACTCGTTGGTTGATTTTTGAGCGGTGACGAATTCTCTCATCATTTTTTCAAAATCTGTTTCTTCAGGTTTCTTGTCGGAATTTTGTGAAGTTTGGTTCTCTACTTTTGGTTGGGATTCATGGTTGTTATCCCTTTGTCGGCGATCTTGCCAACTAGCAGAGTTTCGTCCGTAATAATTTCCACGATATCCTCCTCCTCTGTATCCTCCTTGGATGTAATTAGCTTCTCCTTCTTTTGGTTGATCCATTAGTTGATCATCGCATTCTGATGATGGGTGGTTACCTCCACAGTTGTTACAACCATCTCGCATTTCTTTCATCTCTCCTCTAAGATCTTTGTATTGCGAATCGATTTTGGAAACCAAGGTTTCCATTTTCTCCATGAGTTTAGATGAATCAGAACTTTCAGCAAAGGCAACGGTTTTTCTTGAGGGTTTTGTCTTGGCATCTTTTGACCAGTCGAGTATGAGAAGAACTCGGTCTTCAAGCAATTGGTATGCCTTGTTAGGAGTCTTATAAAGATATATACCTCCAGCATCAAGAATTCCTTGAGATGTTTCATCAAGTCCATGGTAAAAGATTTGGATAATGGTTCCTCGTCCTAAACCATGTCCATGACAACTTCGAAGTAAATCCTTCATACGAAGCCAAGCTTCGACGAGTGATTCGTTAGGGTTTTGTGTGAAAGCACGAATTTCTCCCATGAGTCGATCAAACATTGCAGGTGGAAAGAATCGGCTTACAAAAGCTTGCCTCATCTCCTCCCAAGTAGTGATGATTCCTGGTGTTAATTCGTTATACCACACTTTTGTATCTCCAGCAAGTGATGACGGAAAAAGTTTGAGTTTAATGGCATCTACATTTGTATCACCGTATCGGAACATGCCACAAATTTCAATGAATTCGGCAACGTGTTTGTGAGGATCGGCCCTCGAACGGCCATCGAATTGACGGTCTTTGATCATAGAAAGATGGTGACCTTTCACAGTGAAATTGTCACCTAAGTTGACAGCAACAATAGCAGCTCCAGGAGTGGGTGCTACGGCTCGGTTTGCTTCCCACATGGGTCTATCGTCAGCCATGGGAAAAGGTTGATCAGTGAATGGGTTATAAACGACTTTGGCTTCAAAAAGGTTATCAAAAGTTGGGTTTGGTACTCTTGGTACACGATTGGCTAATGGAACAAAGGGTGTTCTTCTTCTACTTCTAGATCTTGTTCGAATCAAACTTTCGGGATCGAAAAGTGGTGGAATTGGTTCTACTCCAGTTGATCGAGTGTTCATACAATTCCCCAGCGAATCGAGGCAATGTCTAAACAAACGAACAAAGAATGAAAACAATTTGAAAAGATCAGAATCGTCAAACCGATCGGATAGAACAATCTACCGATCGGATACATCTCTCGGTAAATTTGGTTTGAAGGATCCGGTCGGATGGAAGTGTCCGCCGATCGGATGGTTCTCTTGGTAAATGAAAATTTTGGAAAACCGATCGGATGGATGAACAGCCGATCGGATGGGCAGCTCGGTAAAACTTTTTTTTTTTTTTTTTTTTTTTTTTTTTACGAAAACTAACTATATGAGAATTGGACTAAAACTTACAGAAACACGATCAAAATCCCCGGCAGCGGCGCCAAAAACTTGATGTGCCCGGTTCGGTGCAAGTTTTAAATTTATAAGGGGTGAATTACCGAATTTAATGACAACACATACGAGCAAGTATACTCGTCCGTTGTAGCAAGATTTTGATGGTAAGTCGGGATCGTTCGCAGGGATTTGTGTAGTGAATCGAATTGTAAGTTAAAAGCAACTATCTCAAACAAGTAGTAATGATATTATGAAAATTCAAATGATTAAAAACTACACTTGCTTAGACTAGTGTACTACAATTGACTAATATGATTGTGATAACTTTGGATAACATGTTGGTTGTGATAATTAGTTTTGACACTAATCTATTGTTTCTACAAATTAAACCTTCGTCAAGATTTTGGTTTATAAAAACAAGCATTACGTTTAACCAATCAATTATCAATTCAAGGTTCATGAGTTGGTGTTCCTCAAACACAAAAACAATCTTTTGTCTAATCAAACAAGCTTAGGAAATGGTCAATACAAAAGGTAACCGATTATAGACAAAAGGTCATAATTGAAAGCAAACTATTAATCTCTCGACCTTTAAAGTGGTTTACAATCAATCCGTTTTGATAGACAAAAGCATTTTCATTACAATCACAATTAAGTTCCTTTGTTTAATCAAGAATAGTGGAAGACAACAATCATTCATAGACAAATGATTATAACTAGTGGAATAACAATAGTTCTTTCGACCCTTAAGATTACTAGCACTAGTTAAACTTGATTACCTAAATGTCACTATGAAACTTAATCACAATTGGTTCTTAGAATCGACTTGAAATTGAATTAAAACATGTTATCACAATCATATGCCAATCAATGAATAATACACATCATCTAAGCAAGTGCACAAAGGCACTAGCCGCTCATAGCAAACAGAAATGTAAACTCAATACTTTGAACATTAGAAACCATGATTGAAAGTCTTACAATGATTGGAAATAAGATTACAAGTGAAAGACAATGATTCCACAAGCAATGGAAATGGTGTAATCGACTTTCTCCCTTCTCCTGGACTTATGGACGAATTTTCTGAGTATTTTCTATGAATGGTTCTCTCCTCTAACAAGCAAGCACTCCCCTAGCATACATATATCTCTCTAGATTGATTGGAATTATAAATACCCAAAAAATGGTTCAATAAATTGCTCTAACCAAGGGTCTAAGTGCATAAATGCTTCTCTTGCTCTCCAAGTAGTATTGAATGGTTAGAATACTGAAAAGAAGGACCTAGAACCGGATTTATAAAGTCACAATCCTTAATAAAGAAGTTATGGGTCATCAGCGACTTCCAACCGATCGGATAGAATGGTCTACCGATCGGTTGGTCTTCTCGGTAAATCCAAATCTCTCCATCCGAATCGGTTGCGGGCGGCGACCGATCGGATGGCTACTGCTGGTGGACCTTTTTTCTTGGACTTTTCCGTATGGCTTGTTTCTCGGTCGTAGCTCTTGATTCTTTGATCTTTCCCTTCATCCTTAAGCTTATTAACTCGACTACTTGGACTTTAACTCATTGAAATACCTTACGGAGCAGAACTTGACACAAGATTCACATGCAATCATAAATATTTCCTTTTTCCTCATTTTTGCATCTTTTCCATCCATTTTCCTGTCTTTGGCTACAAATGCTTTGCAAACACACTTTGGTACGATTTAGTAACAAAAGCATATAAATATAACCACAAAACATATATAAAACTACCAATAACGCTACTAAAAACATGTTAGATTTAGGCGTTATCAATTATCAACCAGTGATTGCAGGTACAACTAACATGTCTGCAGGTACACAAGCTAACTCTAATGCAGGTACACAAGCTAAGAAGGATGAATCTGCTCAGGAGTTTGTCTTGATTGAGAAATGGAAGCTTAATCAGCTTATCATACCAAAAGAAAAAGAGGGCAAGAGTTCAAAGGATGATGCTGTTTATGAAGAAGTACCAAAGGATGATGCAGAAGGTGGTGATAAACCTTCAATTGATAGAAAGAATGATGATGATGTAAGGAATGAAAGGTCAGCAGATCAAGGAAGCCAAGGAACTAAAGCTAGCAGTAGTACTTCTCATTCTGCTGCTAAGCCAAAATATCCTGCTGCTATGCCCAGCAGTAGTACAGAACATTCTGCTGCTAAGCATAGTGGTTCTGCTGCTATACCCAAGTCTTCTACTGCTGACAAAGATGGAAATTTCTTTGATGATTCTTCTGATGAGTTGCCTAAATTAGAGGAAGTGTATGAAGACACTGATGATGAAGTTGTGGATGTATTTGGAGCTGGAGCTGATTTGTCAAATATGGAGACTCATATATCTGTTAGTCCTACTCCAACAACAAGGATACATAAGAATCATCCAAAAGAGCAGATAATTGGTGATGTTCAATCTGCTGTTCAGACAAGAAGTAAAACAAAGGGGTTGAGTGATTTGCTTTAAAAAGGATTATTTGCTCGATCACTACATAAGAGGAATAGCCACAAAGATCTACAAAATTGTAAGTTTGCTTGTTTTCTGTCACAAGTGGAACCCAATAATGCTCATAAAGCTATGCAAGATTCAAGTTGGGTTGAAGCTATGCAAGAGGAGTTGTTGCAATTCAAGCTTCAAGAAGTCTGGACATTAGTTGATTTGCCTAATGGGAAGAGGGCAATTGGTACAAAATGGGTGTTCAGATGCAAGAGAGATGAAAGAGGAATTGTGATCAGAAACAAGGTAAGATTGGTGGCTCAAGGATACACTCAGGAAGAGGGCATTGATTATGATGAGGTGTTTGCTCTAGTAGCAAGAATAGAGGCTATCAGACTATTTTTGGCTTATGCTTCATTCAAGAACTTCCCAGTGTATCAGATGGATGTGAAAAGTGCTTTCTTGTATGGAAAGATTGATGAAGAAGTTTATGTGATGCAACCACCTGGTTTTGAAGATCCTGATTATCCAGATAGGGTTTATAGGGTGGAGAAAGCACTATATGGTTTACATCAGGCTCCAAGAGCTTGGTATGACACCTTGTCCAAGTATTTTTTATCTAATGGATTCAACAGGGGAACCATTGATAAGACATTGTTCATTAAGAAAGACAAAAAGGATATTCTACTAGTCCAAGTTTATGTAGATGATATCATTTTTGGGTCTACAAACAAGGTGTTATGTGAAGAATTTGAGAAGCTCATGCATAGTAAATTTGAGATGAGTTCTATGGGGGAACTCACTTTCTTTTTGGGGCTTCAAGTTAAACAAATGAAAGATGGGATTTTCATCAGCCAAGACAAGTATGTGGCTGATATTTTGAAGAAATTTAGCTTTACTGATGGGAAACCAGCTAAGACAACAATGGAGACCAACAAGCCTTTGCTCAAGGATGAAGATGGGGAAGAGGTTGATGTTCATCTGTATAGATCAATGATTGGTTCATTGATGTATCTAACTGCTTCAAGGCCAGACATCATGTTTGCTGTGTGTGCTTGTGCCAGATTTCAAGTGTCCCCAAAAGTCTCACACTTGAATGCTGTTAAGCGGATTTTTAGGTACTTGAGGAGTCAACCTAGGTTGGGCCTTTGGTATCCTAAGGATTCACCTTTTGATTTGGCAGCATACTCAGATAGTGACTATGCTGGAGCAAGTATGGATAGAAAGTCAACCACTGGAGGATGTCAATACCTTGGACATAGGTTGATCTCTTGGCAATGCAAGAAACAGACTGTGGTGGCCAATTCAACAACTGAAGCTGAGTATGTGGCTGCTTCTAGTTGCTGTGGACAAGTACTCTGGATCCAAAACCAATTGTTGGATTATGGGTACAACTTTATGAGCACCAAAATTTATATTGATAATAACAGTACCATGTGTATCATTAAAAATCCTGTTTTTCACTCTAAAACAAAGCACATTGAGATAAGACACCATTTTATAAGAGATTGTTATGAGAAAAAGCTAATTCAAATAGTTAAAATACATACTGACAATAATGTTGCAGATTTACTCACTAAAGGTTTTGATGTGGGTAGATTTCAATTTTTAATTGCTAGTATAGGAATGATCAATCTTTGAAAATCAAAAATCTTATCTCTGTGTGTTTTTGTAATAGTGTGTAAGGATTTGTGCTGTTATTGATCAAATGAGTTGTTTCTATTGCTTGCTCTGTTTGTATGTTGTCTACTGCTAGTTGGTTATTCTGCTGCTATGTATTATAAATGCTTGTGATTATTGTGGTATCTTGTTTCTTGTGTTTTTGTGGTTTTGGACTAATCTTTTGCAGGATAAGTCACAAGGGAATGATTGATTGATGAGAAAAAGATGTTTGAAATGTTCAGAGAACATTCTGCTGCTGGTTCAAAAGTTTCTGCTGCTAGGCATATCATTCTGCTGCTGAAAGTTATGCTGCTCAAGTTGAAACTTTTAGGATTCTGCTGCTCGGTTTGAAAGTAAAGGGACCATTTTGCAAATTGGCACGAATAAAGCCCTAATTGGGTCTAAACGGCATAAAAACCCAATTTGATCTCACCAATAACTTTGTGCGCCCAAAATTAAACCCAATTCAAACCCTAACACATCTTTATATCATCCGATCAAAAACCCCCAAAATCAAAACCCTAATTCATGATGACGAGACGCGAATACTCTGCCGACCACAATCAAATTGCATTTCTTCAAAAGGTCCCTGAAGCTGAGGGTTTCACTGAAGTCATCGACTTTCTTAATGCATCACAATTAAGGTATGCATTAACAGTGACTCCCACTATATTTAAATCCCACATGAAAGAGTTTTGGTCTACTGTCAAGGCCGAAACTAAACATGGGGAAGAAAGATTAGTTGCCATAGTAGATGAAGAAAGAATAGTCGTTACTGAAACATCTGTAAGAAGAATACTTCATCTTGCGGATGATGAGGCAACAACTTGTCTTCCTACTTCTACTATTTTTGAGGGTCTTGAAAACATTGGGTATGAGAGGCCAAATAATAATTTAAATTTTTTCAAACGCCTCCTATGCCCACACTGGAAATTCCTTATTGACACTCTTCTACATTGTCTTAGCCCTAAAACAACTGGGTGGAATAACTTTAGTACAACTCAAGCTTCAGCTTTGATATGTCTAGCTACAGGCCGACCATTTAATTTTTCGGCTATGATTTTTGAAGGGTTGGAAAAGAATATTTCTGGCAAACATTTTATTTACCCAAGGTTTTTACAACTTATCATAAATAGTCAATTAAAAGAACCTTTGGAACATAGAGGGACTGAACCAAGTCCTAAACTGACAAGCAAAATGTTTACTTATTTAAAGAAAAATGGGACTGGCTTTTATGGGAGAATAACTCCTTTGTCCCAACATATTTTAAACATTGCTGCTGCTGTTGCTGAGGGTGAAGAAGCTGAAAACCCAACAGCTTCCCATCACACACCCACTTCTGAATCTACAAGTGAATCATCCCAAAATGAACCCTAAAACACCCAATCACCTAGGTCTTCACATGAAAAGAGCACTGAGTTACCTCAGACTAGTGCTAGTATGGAAGCAGATGAGGCTGCCATAGGTGATGGAGATGGCATGAAGGAAGGGGCTGACATTACTGCTTCTGGTTTAGTAACTGGGCAGGCCAGTGTCAACATAGCTAAGACCCCAACCTTGGCAACATCTACTGCTGAGGGTTCTCATGAACCTGATGCACATGATGGTAACCCCAGCCACATGGCTAAAAAGGGGGGCTCAGCTGCTCAATCTAGGATTGAGACTGAGTTTCAGTCCAAAGATTCACCTCTCAGGGAAGGTAACACATCCCAAAGTGATGAGTACAGAGATGAAACAAATGAATTAATGGATGAAAATGTACAAAATGACAATGCCTATGATACACCTCTCGAACCAGGTAACGCAGGTCGAAGTGTTGAGGCTAGACTTGAAACTGAACAAGAGACATTGATGGCTAATGTACAAAAAGTCAATGCCAGTGATCCACCTCTCGGGTCAGGTAACACAGACCGAAGTGGTGAGGCTAGTATGGAACAAATAAATGAATTGAAGGATAGATGTACCAAGTTGGAAGCTCAAGTTCTTGACCTTACTAAAACAGTCAAAAGTTTGAAGTTAAGGGTTAGCTTTTTGGAAAGAAAGGAAAGGTCAAGAGCTAAGGTCATCAAAAGGGTCAAGAAAGTGAATTCCAAACCAAGTTTGGGGGAGGATGCTCCCAAACAGGGGAGGAATATGAAAGAAGATGAAGTAAAGGGTTCAGAGGAGGTAGAGATGGAAAAAGATGAAAATGTTGCTGGTAATGAAGGGGCTGATACTATTGTTCAAGATGGAGATTCTGCTGCTGGCTCTCAACAACCTGCTGCTAGTGTTGCTGAGTCAGATGAAGACACAATACCAATAGCTCAGATCATGTTGAACCTTAAAGCAAAACAACAACAACAAGAATCACCACAAAAACCTGAAATTGAACCTACTGATGCACAACCACAACAACCACCTGCAACAACTCAACAAACTTTAACACCTGCTATTTCAAGAGCACCATTAAAGGGTGTAGTCATTAGAGAAACTACCCCAACCAAGAAACCTGTTCCACCACCAACATATAAGGGGAAAGGAAAAGAGAAAATGGTGGAAGAATCTGAAGCATACCCTGATCAGAGAGATGTTCCATTTCATTTGTGGCCCAAACATCTTCAAGATAAGTTTGATGCAGAAGAAGCTCAGAGGGTTGCTGCTGAAGAACAAGCAGAGTATGATAGGGAAATTGAAAAATAAAAGCAACAATCTGAGAAACAAGCTGAAGTGGAAGCACAGGTGAGAGCATGGGAGGTTGAAAAGGCAAGGTGTGAAGCTGCTATGGAATGGCAAAAAGTGAAAGTGGAGTTGGAAGATACTTTCACTAGTGAAGGAATAAATGATTGGATAAGACAAGTTGCATCTGAAAGGCAGAAAAAGTTTCAAGCTGATAAAAAGAAAAAGAAGGTGAATAGACCACCAACTGCAAGGCAACAAAGGAACTTTCATGAGCACTATTTGAGAAACATGAAGGGCTGGAAGTTGATACAGTTGAAACCATTCTCCAATGATGAAGTTAAACAGAAATTTGAAGCTGCTAAGAAAGAGATGGAGATGAGATTTGCACCTCTATCAGATGCTGATGTGTCAAAGCTTACAAAAGCAATGCCTCCAAACTTTTACATGAATCCAGATGCTACTATTAAAGAAAAGGTGGATGGTGAAAAAGTTGTGGAAGCTGAGAAGGAGAAAGAACCAGAGGTTGTGAAAGAAGAGATAAAAGAAAGCTCTACAATTGGTGTAAAGAGGTATGGAAGAAGGTTAAAGTCTATTGGAAGGAAGAAGAAAAGATCTAAATCGGTAGTAATGAGTGATTCAGAAAGTAGTTCTAAAGGTGAGAAGGAATCAAATGCTAATGAGTATAGAACTGAAGAGGTAACTGCAGATGATATGAAGAGAATAATGGATCTCACAGTTCTAGCACCACAAAACGAACCTGAGATAGTCAATGCAGTTCCCTTAACATCAAAGTACCCAATCATTTCTTATTCACATGATGTTCAAGATGGAAGTGAAGCATGGTGGGAAATCAAGAGATCTGATGGCTTATGTCAGAAGTTTATTAGATTTTCACAGATGTTACATTACATGGATAGGAATGATGTGGTACAACTCTGGAAGCTCTATAAGGAAAATTAGGGTGATAGAAGACCAGATTTGATCTATGAAAGGCTACACTATTACTATTTGAAGAATATGTTTAAGCCAGATGAGAGAGATCTTGAATGGAAGGATTTGCTAAATTCAAACAAGGTTCATAAATGGTATCTATATCAATCTTGTGGAGTACATGAATTGGTTGGTAGAGGTGTAAGTGTATACATGCTGGTGGAAAAAGACTACCCCTTCACCAACAATACTGCTATTCTTACTCAGATGCTACAACCTGGTAAGTTGAAGTTACAGAGAGCATTTATTTCAGATCATCAAGCCTATGAGTTAGTAGAGAAGTATAAACAGGTGCTAAAATCTAAGTCTTCAAAGCAGTAGTGAGTATTTGAAAGCATCCTCTTGGTGTATGTCTGTGCTTAGAAGAAACTTGTATATTTTGGGTGAAAATATCAAGTTTAGGGGAGGATTGTTGGGTTTGAAGATGCTGCTGCTTTGGATATTATGCTACTGCTTATGGAACTTAAGGAAAATACACTAAGTATGATTCTGCTACTAGGCTTAATCATCCTACTGCTAGTGTATTTATTCTGCTGCTGAGTTTTTCTGAGAAATAAGCTAAGTGTGATTCTACTGCTAGCCTAAGAGGATACTGCTGCTAGAGTAATGATCCTTCTGCTTATTAGATATGTATAGTTTGTTAGATAATCATGGTAAAGATACGAATAGATATTATTCTTGTATAGAAAGTTTTGTAACCGACTAGGACTCCTTAAGTCTAGAAAAGGAGGATCTAGGGTTAGGGCTAGTACACGGATTGTTAGCATACGTATTGTATTCACTTCAAGGTTCATTGTAACCCTGTTACTTTTGAGTAACCGTATTCAATATATTGAGGTGATAGTTGAGAGAATTATTGTGTGTTAATTCTTCTTAAGATTAATTACTAAATTCCGCATAGTGATTAATTGCTTGTTCAAGAACAGTCTCTATACCTATTGTCTTAGATCTATATCTAGGATAATTAACAAGATCGATTAGGCTCAACTGGGATCAACAATGAGCAATGATGGGGAAGAATGCAGGGTTTACATCTCTTAATTTTTTACTTGCCTTATCCTTTTCGATTATATTTTCAAACTTCTTATACTGCGCTTTCTAGTCTTTTTCCTTCTTCTGAATCTCTGGTTGCCGTTTTATCACAAGAGATAAAAGATAATTTAAAATGATTTTTTTTGAAACACATAGAAGCTCTAGATATACATCTATTTTTGTTATTTAAATATATTTACCGTTGCATCTGTTGGGAAGTAGTATCTTCTCTTGTCTTTCCCTGTCTCGTTTCTCTCTTCTTGATTCATCACTGAAACGAATGCGTCAATTACCAGGCTATCTATTAGCATCCCCGGTGCAAGTGACTGCATTGTTATTCTTAGTACTATTGTTCCCTTTCCATCATTGAACACCTCTTCTCTGTGTTTAGTATCACAGGTGATAAATATCAGTTTCTTAATTATGTATAACATACCACTGGTGATAAATATCAGTTTCTTAATTATGTATAGGATATCACAAGTGATAAATATCAGTTTCTTAATTATGTATAGCATACCACTGGTGATAATTATCATAATTTAAAATAGAAATAGCAAATAATAATAATCTTACATGATTTCTCCTTCCATTGAAAATAAGCTGTTTGCTAACAGTGTTTCATCTTCTGTTAATGGTTCCATCGCGTTAGCCATATTGATCATATAAGGTGATTTCAAGTACATTGATGGTTTTACTATCCTTTTTCCTTCTTTTATTTCTTTTTCTTTGATGCTTGCTTCACCAACGTCCTTCCCAGTTCCGAATGGTTTTTCTTGAATTTTTGGGCTTTCAAATTATGGAACTTTAGCCTGTTCTGCAGCTTCTTTTCAGCCTGTTTTTTAAATTTAGAAAGAAAAAAAAAGATAAAAAGTTTCATCATAAATGTTCCATGTTCAAAGTAAGCTAAACCAAACTATATGCCAACAACGTATGTTGAAACACCACAACCATAAGGCTAAAGTATGAATCAAATCACAGTCCAATTAACCCAAAAGGACCTTGGGCCATTAGTCTTGAGCTTGTTGTACATGTTTAGACCAACTTAAAAGGGAAACAAAAACACACCACGCACGATGATACCCTTATTACTTGTTATTTTGCTTACACATAACTATTTAAACTTAAAAGTATCTAACCTTTTCCTTTGCTCTTTTTTCGTTAAGCTCCTTTGCAGCTGCTTTTCTTTTCTCAGCTGCTTTCTTTTCAGCCTCTTTTTGAGCTTTCTCTTGTTCAGCTTTTAGCTTTAAAGCTTCTTTCTCTTTTGCAGCTTCTTGCTTTTTCTTTGCTGCTTCTTCCGCAGTCTGTTTTATTAAAAAATAAAAGACGATTATATTGTATCACTTGAGATATTACCTTTTGTTATATTACCTTTTTTGTTATATTTACCTTCTGCTTTTCTTCTTGTCCTCTTCTCTCAGCATCTTCGTTTTGTTTTTTGGCCATTTCAATTGCTTTTTCTTTTCTGCTTCTTTCGCAGCATCTTCTTCTGCAATCTGTTTTATTAAAAACTAAAAACTATTAGATTGTATCACTTGAGATATTACCTTTTGTGATATTTTTTTTGTTATATTACCTTTTGTTCCTTCAATTTTTCTTCTTCTTATTTCTTATTTTCAGCTTCTGCTTCTTCTGCTGCCTTTTTTGTTGCCTCCTTTGCATCTTTCGCAGCAGCTTCTTTTTCGGCATATTTTTTAAATTAAAACAAATAAATTAAATATATATATAAGCATTTTATCACTTGTGATATTGCATACACATTACTATTAAATATATCTAACCTTTTCTGCTTCCTGTTTTTCGGCCTGTTCTTTCGCTGCAACTTCTTTTACAGTAGCTTATTTTTCGGCCTTTTTTTTTAAATTAAAACAAAAAATTAAATATATATAAGCATTTTATCACTTTTGATATTGCATACACATAACTATTAAATATATCTAACCTTTTCTGCATCCTGTTTTTCGGCTTGTTCTTTTGTTGTAGCTTCTTTCGCATCATCTTCTAAGTTTTCATCCACTGAAATTATTAAATTCAACCATTTATATTTGTTAGGATACTTATTGCATAAATCTTCTAAATTTTTTTTTACCTGTAGTCTGGTTTTCTTCTTCTTCATCCACATTTTCTCCTTCTTCATCCACATTTTCTCCTTCTTCATCCACATTTTCTCCTTCCTTATTTCTTCCAACAATTTAACCATCTCCTCCATCATCATCTTCTCCGACATCATCACTCCCACCATCTCCACCATCTTCATCTCCTCCATCTTCATCACTCCCACCTTCTTCTCCATTATCATCACTTTCATCATCATCACTTCTTCTACTAGTGCCTGCCTGATCATCTACCACTCTCCCAAATTCATCAGTTCTTATTCCTATTTGGAATTCACTATTGAACCTTTCTAAAAACATCCTTATACTTTCATCCCCTGGGTATATGCCCATGCTTACTTTGATAGCAGTTTCTAATTCTTTTTTCTCATCTAAAACTCTATCAAAATTTTCTTCTAGTGTTTCATATACCAGCTGTGTTCAAATTATATATATATATATATATATATATATATATATATATATATATATATATATATATATATATATATATATATATATATATATATATATATATATATGTATATATATATAAAAGCATTTATCACTAGTGATATCCATTACTCTGATAATTAAATTATATCGGTATCTAACCTCTCTTTGTCTTTGAAGTTCAATTTCTTCATCTTCTTCGATGAGTCACACAAACCCAAAGTCTCCTTTATTCATCTCCATCTCCTGCCTTTCATCCAACAACTTGGAATTCCAGTTCCTGATAGCTGGCCATTTGCGTGGCACGTCCATTTCGTCAAAGTTTGTGTAATGCAAGTAAATGAGCTTTTTTCAATCAAACAAAACATTCATTAAAAAACAATAGTCATTAAAATCAATTCTAAATTAATGCAATAGTTTTCCCAAATCTATTTATTTGTAGTATAGTATCACCAGTGATATTTTTTCAAGTTGATGTTAGTATCCTAAGTGATACTATACATGGCCATCTATTTAATAAAGAAACAACTTTGAAATATCACTGGTGATACTATGGTCACATTTCATAGGAAACATATTTTTAAAGTAAACTGTAACTTACCGTGAACGTTGTATGTGGTCCATAGTACCAGTTTTCCAACGTTTTATCATCCCATTTTTTCTTGCTTTGTTTCATGCAATCCCAAATGTACGAGCACCAATCTATGTTTGGGAAGTCTTCGTATGACTACAAGTGTTTCACCACATGATCCTTTATCATTGTTGTATTATCGCAAGTTCCCAAGTAGTTTGTGAACAACATCAAGTAATTCAATTCAAACAAGAAATCTGTTCCTTCTGTTTTTTGAATTAAATTGGATAAATATGTTGTTGTTCTTCTCCTTTTGTTTTTTGGAAACTGTGTAAAATATCTGCTATAGACCGAGTCATGTTTCTTCCTTTCGAAACTGCCAGAGATGAGTGGTTTTGGCCCCATCGGTATTCCCAATACATCCCTTATTTTTTTGGAGTTATTTTTATAACACATCCAGTTGACAATGTCAGCTCCATTGTCTCCACACCCAAGTTTTTTAACAGAAAATAGGGTAGCTTTCCAGGAATATATTCTAATGGAAACTCAAGCAATGTTCCAAATCCCATTTGTCTCACTCTTGCTTTTCTTTTTGGGCTCAATTTATGTGTAGCTTCATAAAATGGTTTAACAGTCATTTTTCCTCTTAACGACTTGAACCACTTATCATTATCTTCATCATCTTCCCGTTCCACTTTTTTCTTACCCTTATCCTTACCCTTCTTTTTCTCGACAACAAATTCTTCATCATCCTTGTCATCCTCATCTTCCAGTTTTTTCTTTCCTTCCCCTCTTTGCGTCTTCATTTGTTTCTTTTTCAACCCTTTTCCTTTTACCGGCCACCTTCTTTTCTTTCTTTGCTAATTGTTGCTTCTTGGTAGCGCTTGTTGTTGTCGCACTCGAAGAATCTGTTTCTGTTCTTTTCCTATTTGGTGTTGTATTTTTCTTTGTAGCGCCTCTCGTTGTCTTTTCAACCTTCTCCGTAGATGCTTTTTCTACAACATTCTTTTTCCCAGCTTTACGACCGTCCCCTCCTTTTGTCTTTTTTTTTTCTAGCTTTTTCTTGTTCATCCCCTCCTTTCGCATCCTTTACTGCTTTTGGTTTTTTCTTTGCAACACTCTTTTTTCTTTGTTGCACATTTTTTTCTCCATCCCCTGCTGATGTTGTCTTCTGATCATCCAGATTTGTCGGCGTTGTTGTTTGATCCTCTGCAACAATGGTTGGTGTGCCTTCAACAGTCGGTGGTGTTGGTGTTGGTGTTGGTGTTGGTGTGCCTTCAGGTGTTGTTTGGGCAGGTGATTCTTGATTTAATGGTGTAACGTATCTTGGTGGTTTCAAAGAGGATATCTCAGGTGTTGTTTTTTTTAGTGTTTTCTCGAGAGATAATCTTCTTATACTTCTCTTTGTCGATTTTGTGGGTGTTGATTCTGTTGAGGGTGTTGATGTGTTCACCCTTGTTGGTGTTATTTTTGGTGGTGAGGGTGTTGATGTTTCAGTTTTATTTGTTTTTATTTTTTATTTTTTGTGATGCTCTTTCGAATTTTCGTTTCAGGGGCTTGTTTCTTTGTTCTTTTCTGTTTCATTACTGTCATTGTTATATCCAAACCTGCACAAAACATATCCAAGTAAGTTTATGAATATGATATCTGATAAATAAACTCTGAATGTGTATGCGTCATACAAGTTCTAACATTCTATTACAAGTATACATACACATTCTACTGAATGTGTATGTATCACAGGTGATGTAACACATAAGCTAAATGTCAAATCAAGTACGCCGCATACATTCAGGTTTTTATTGATTTATATTATCACTAGTTCTAGTAATACTAGTGTTGATACTTGTCATATTAAGTCACACTTGATCGGGTGCTTGATACAAAAGTTTTTTTTTTTTTAATTTTCAAACGGGAACGTATTCACTCCCTCTACGTTTTCCACAATTGGTACCAGAGCCAGGCCGCTCAAATTTTTAAAACAAATGGTTTTCAAAATTAAGTACGATCCATGTATCAAATTACCTATGAAGGGGGATAAAATATGAAAAGTATTTAGTTGCTTAATACTTACAAGTTTTGTTATTAAGTATACTTTATCTACTAGCTTGAAGGTTTTCTTAAACCAATAAAATAATAGAGTTTGTAAGTGTCCGATCACGTTTGTAGAACGAGTCGTAAAGTGATGAGGTTTTGAAAGGAGCGTTTGAGACAACTCCTTGTTCTATAGTAAATGTATTTTCATAAATGTTTTTCTTAGTCCGGAAAGGTTACTTAATATATATTAGATGTTCGGTATCTAGTTTATTAAGTTGATGAGAAAATTGGTTTTGTTCAAAATTGTAATAACAGGTCACGGTACCGTTAAATATAACGGACGGTACCATTAAATACGGACGGTACCGCTAAATTTAACGGTACCTTCGTCTGTTTTACATAACTGGGTTTTCTTCAAAAATTCATATAAAATCAACCGTAAGTCCGTAGAAGTCGTGTCACCTATCGTTTTAAACGTAATTGAGTCTGCTTTCATTAAAAAATACTTTTACAAGCTAAGTTTCTCTCTCTTGTGTGGGCGATTTTTCTGCCTCCCCTCCCCCACAGATTCCAGCAATAATTCTTCCCATCTCATACGTTTTTCCTTTAATCCTTCTCTAGGATTAACTGATTTTACGTGTAGATCGGATTTGTGAGGGTTGGGGAGTCGGTTTTTCTTTGATCTATCCTTTAATCGCTCACATACTATCAAACCCTAAATCCCTAAATCATTTTTATCTACTAGCTCTTGCAAATCGTTACTGTTTTGTTAGTTGTTAGTGGATAATCGTTGAGGGTTATGCTTATTAAACCTAAACCGACTTTGGTTCTCTTTTCGGTTTTATTCATATTTAGGGTTTCGATTTACTCCTTATTGGTTTGTTTCCTTTATACCGACCTATTAATTGCCTATATATAGTCGGTTAGTGGCCTGAATTCATTGATATATCTTTTGATCGCTGTTTTGGGGTGCATGAAGCTTTAACGATTATACTTAACCTTTTTTAGGGTTCGGTTTTTTTGAATCTGGTTGGAATTGAATGGGACGAAACCCTTATTTTTAAGGGATTGTTTGATGTGTGGATCTTCTTGGGTACTGTTTGGTTGAGGGTTTACAAGAGAGATGGTGTCGTGTTTAAAACCTTTGGTTCCAATCCAAGACGTGCTGCTCTTTCATGTTACACTTGTAGGTCTTGGTATGGTTGCTGCTGGTTGTCATGCGTTTGGGATATTTGTTTATCGTCCAAGGCATGTTGCTATCTTGTTTAATCTATATTTGGTTCGATGCTACTGGTTCCCATGGATGTTAGGGTTGGTTGATTTTTCTACTCACCCTTGTGTTAGTCTATGGATTATGATACTATTGGTCTTCATTCTGCTCTTGGATGCATTTGCAACTTGTTAGTACTCATAATCAAGCCATAGTGATGGAAGTAAAGTTGAAGGGTCTAGTTCAAAACCCTTAGCATCATCATGCTGCTGCTCATGCGTATGGAGTCATGTTGATGTTCGTTATATGTGTTCTCCTTTAGTGATCACATGTTTCTCAAGGGCTGGTGTGCGTTTAATGTTAATAATTTCAGTCTTTGTGTGATCATGGGAGTTGTCGTTGCATTGTGCTGGAAGGTTGGGTCGCTTAGACCGTGTGTTATGCTTCAATTTCGATTTGCAATGGAAGTCACTCTTATTAGGTTATTAGATTATGATTTTTGCGTAATACTAATAGAAGACGCAATTGGTTGAAGCTGGAAGTTTGAACTACTATGACGCTTTGAAGATTCAAGGATTTTGAAGTGCATTTAATTTGTGTTATTTTTATAGTCGTTGTAGTTTGTGTTCAATGTTAGTTTATGTTTAATGTAAGTTATAAGAATGGTGTGTCATTATTATATGAGAGTCTGTAAGTGTCCTAAGGGACTGAGGTGAGGGATATCACCCTCATCCTATGTACTTCAACGTTTTTTGGATAATATATTTACCGGGGTGAATTAACCCTTTTACCCAAAAAAAATAAACGTAATTGAGTCTGCTTTCATTTAAAAATACTTTTAGGAATTGATTGTAAAGTAAAATTTATGAAAGTCTTTAATTCATAACAAAGAGTCTTTTCCGGTCATGCCGATTGCACAAATTTTTGGTCAAATTACAAAAAGAACATCACACATTGATGTATTTATATATTCAAAGTGTTGAACTTGATCATATTTTGAAGTGGGGTGGAAAATAATTCATTTTCAAATAAAATCAAGCTAAATGTACATTGTTATACTTAATACACAAAATGATGATAAGTATTTTTGTGTGTTTTGCTAAATGATTATTTGTTTTTCTTTGTGTCTTAGTATTGTTAGTTAATATTTTTAAGTGCTTATAGTTATCTTTAGTTGAGCTAATTATATCTATAATCACAAGCGTTTTACATGCCTTATTGCTATGTGTTGATTATCAGTTTTCCAGTTTATGCGTCAATAGGACTTAGACTAGACTTCTTGCACTAAGTTGCGTAAATGGTTTTGCAGTGTATATAGGCATAGCCCACTTTTCTTGCATATGTGTTTTCGACATCTTGAAAGTTTTAAAGCTTTAGTAACCTTCTTAGGAATGGAAAGTAAGTTGGTTGATCATGTGTGTCGAAAGATAATGTCTTACACAATTATTTTTTCAAAGGTTTAAATGTAAAAAAATATATCACCTCAAAATATTTAACACTTTCATTAAATCTGTAACATGATCTCTAAAACATTACATCCTCTTGTCTTGCTTGACCATGGGTTGTCTAAACAAGATAAAAGATCATATTAATACATTAGTATTTAAGTAAAAGAAAATGTATTAAACTTGCATTGATCTAACACACACAAAAAATGTTTTAAACATTTAGTATTTTACGTATGTTGTATAAAAATGGTCAAGATAATTATTTTTACACTCATGATATGTCGAAAACTAAGAATATTACACTTAATAATAAATAGTTTTTCGCACATAAAAATAAATGACAATCTCGAAGTGTTAAGTTATTATGTCATTAACCTTACACATACAACTAGTATTAGAATAAATGGAACACATTCCTTAATTTTTATTTTCTTTTTAAAAGGAGTGATCGCGAGGGTCAAGAAAGATTTCGAGTACAAATCAATTCATTATTCAAATTATGATTGATACCATCATCGAATCTAATTGACAAGTTTTCGAGTATGGACATGAAATTGGAGTCATTATTTGTCTAGCTTCAAGATAACATCAAAATATAACAAAATATATTATCTTGAATCTACATACTCAATCACACTCGGTTGTTATGAAAATAATGACGTACTCTCAAGATGAAAATAATATGCATCGAATCATAACTCACACTTGTGTTGAAGATGTCATATTGAGTCGTCTTGTCCAATGGTTGTGTTCCAAATATTAAACTTATATGTTTAAAAGATGCATAAAATACACAACTAAGTAGGATTGACAACTTAGATGTTTCATCCAAAATATTCAAGTAATTTACCTTGCAATGCAATTAGTAAATGTGTCATTTTCGAAAAACCAATCACGAGCAAACAAACAACACATGTAAACTTTTCTCATGAACGACTCAACACTCAAAATCACATGTCAAGTAAAAGTGTCACACATAATATGTTATTAACTATTATGTACGTCATCAATCTTCGAGAAAATCACATGTATTCCTCTTATCAAAAGATTGACAAAGGATAATTTATATCATATGCATCTCATTCCCTTTGTAACATGAATGGTTGTGTTACAAGAGAATACATTGCATCTTGTTAACAAATATAGGATATTAGATTTGAACCCAATACAACATGTATTATTGCATAAACAAGTAAAATTGGTCATACACTAAAATACTTATTTTACTAAGCATTCGTAAGAGTGATAAGTTTTCTCTTAGAAAAGCATATTTGTTGAAAGATACAATATGTCTCATTTCAATCATACATCATATAATACTCACAAGATCTATTGAGGCAAGTATCCTTTACTAGATTCTTTTCTCAAGATATGCAAAGGAGCATTCTTGAAACACTCTCAATGTAGCAGATTCTACATTGTATCACATTAAGGCATCTCTTGGTTCTATAAAACCAAATCATTCTAAAATAACATGTAACAACTCAACAAACACAGATGTTATCCAAGAGATCATGAAATGCACCATCTAAACTCAATAACCTCTAAATCTTAAACTGATTGAAACATTGTGCTTGCCTTTGGTAGGATATTGTGTAAGACATGTCATCTTCTTAACCGACTTTCAAAATATGATTAGTTAAGTCATATTAGGCCATGTATTAGCGAAATAAGCTAATATCATCTTTGCTATACTTCGATAGGCAAATATAGGAATTTGAATTTTTCTAACATGATAATGATTACTGGAGAACCTATCGCACTAGAAATTCAATTTGACCTAATGGTTGAATTGCTTCCAAGAGAGAAGTTGGGTTCGTGGTATAACCCGTAAAAATGGTCGTGTTTAGCCTGAATTGAGCACCACTAGTGATAGTCTCATACTCATTCTCTAACTTGAAAATTTTTCATTCCTACATTTGACTAAAGATAGTTTGCATCGGTGAACTTTATCTCCTATTAGGATTTTATTTTGAACAAGTAGTAATTAGGATCCTCCTTAGCGAACCTAGATTACTTGCATCCCACATATGTGTTTCAAAATGATAACATGTTCTCGTAAGATATGATTGAATGTATTCATGCTCTTAAATGCTAAATGATTATCATGTTTTGCATGATGTTTGCATTTATTCCTTATGTGCATTTTACATGATTTGCTTGTAAATTTTGCACCCACACTATGTCATCTTGAAACATAATGAATTAGGTATGCCTATCACTATGAACTCTTAGTCGTCATATAGTCATACACTAGTGTCAAAATCTATAAGTTAAAGTAGTCGCGAAATTGTCCTAATTCCTTGGTCATCATTTCGCTTTCTTCCAAGTGATACACTATTTTGTCAAGGGAAGGTTAGATACAAGCCTAGTAGAACTTGGAGTAGGTTTGACAACTTAAATATTTCATCCGAAATATTCAAGTAATTTTAACTTGCGATCGCAATTGTTAAAAGTCATATCCGAAACATCATATTAAAGCCTTTTAGCAACATATGTTAAAAACGCTCATCCAAAAGCTAAAAGCTAACATCAACCTTCGGGTCACAAAGGACTCACGAGTTCCTACATTAAGGGATTTGTAGTTTCTTTCATCCTCGACTGGATATACAATCCTTGAGACCAAGTATATTCATTTCCGTTAGTTCCTCTTATCCCCATAGGTTTGTCATCGTGTTTTGTCGTTAAGCTCACCTCATAGATAATGTGGATCGAACTTATCCATTGATTTTAGGGTAGAAAACAAACATATCATCCTATCTCGCCAAGAGTATGTTGATACTCTCTTTCTTTCGAATCTCGTCTTATGACTATCTAAATATTTCATTGGAAATATTAAAGTCATCCTTCATATCCCTCTAATGACTACTTAAATATTTCCTTGGAAATACTAAAGTCATCTCTTCTCGTCTAGTCTCGTAAAATGAATTTATTAGGTATAAATTCTCTCATCGTGTCTAAAACTCTCACTAAATCAGCGAGGTTTATTCGTCAAATCCTCTCAAGATTAGAGTCAAATCCTCTCAAGCTTCCAATGACAACTTAAATATTTCATCCAAAATATTTAAAGTATATTTAATTTGTGAAATGCAATTAAATGTCATCTTTCGTTCTCGATCAATGTTCATCGAATCACGTTGGATTCATTCATAAAAGAATTTATTTGGTATAAATTCCTTTAATCTAAGGTCCAGAAAAATCACAAAATATGTGAAATTTCTTTGTCAAAAATCAAATTCTGGGTCAAAACTGGCTTCAGCAGGTCACGGTACCCTTAAATAAGGGACGGTACCGCTAAATTTAACGGTATCGTCAGACCATTATCTGCTGAGACAATTTATTTTGTTTTCAATTCTCACAGTTTCAAAAGCACTATCAAAACCCACTCGCTGTAGTCTTGAACCAGAACCGTCTCCTATCTGAATAGATTCTGCCTATCTTTTGATTCCTTAGATTTTTACCCTTTCACTTCCACATGGTATAAAACTCACCATATGTTTGGTTACTTTCGTATCCATCATCTTCTCAACTTATCTACAATTCTCAACCTTCGTTCTACACTACCGGTGCTTCTGCATTCCACTCATCTTCCACACACTTCAAGCGAAGAACCACTAGGATAAGTTGAGATAACCCTTCTTCATTAACATAGTTTCTTCTATTAAAGATAACCCTATTAGCACCTTATAACTAACTCCACAACCTTGAAGATTCTATCTTCTTAGCCCTTAACACATTTCCACGTAATCACATGCCTCATCATATGAATGTTCTATGAATATTCACAATGATTGAGAAGAGCTACGTGACTTCAACGGTGAAGTTTATTGTATGCAATCCACCACTTGTCATAACGTTACTAAGCACATCACTTCCGTCAACGTTTGTTTTCTTCTTTAGTTTGTTTTTCAACACATCTTGTCCGGATGGTCGTCGATTAAGGGGGAGCTAAAACACATTCGTACACATATAATCTTTCACCAAACACTCTCAAGAACACACAAATATGGTTCTTATTCCCTAGAATTCCTCACTAAAACACTCACCTCTTAAGTACCCGCTACTTAGCAAAACCCCAGTCACAAAACCACAATTGGCTCTAGCTTCCTAACCTCTACTCTTTGTGATCACTTAGCTATTTGTTCTATACAAGCACCTTCAACCCTCACATCAAACCCTATAGCTACACTTCACTCTTGACAATGATAGTTAGCTTAAGAACCTTTACTTCACTCTTGATAGTTCAATAACCTTCAACCATCACAATCATTATACCCAAAGCGTATAACTACACAATCGCACGAAATCCTTCATGCACCAAATTATCTCTAACACACAACTAGGATCATCCAAAACTAGAACTCTAGAACTTCGTTACCTCAACCCCGTTAGAGAAATTTACCCTCAATAGGATCACATGCACATCCTTTTCTCCTTTGAAATATATCATGCATCTCATTGTCAGTGCAAACGATATATTAATCTAAACCGTCTTTGCCCATCTTTTCTCAAAGGTCAAATCCAACATTTTCCCGTCTTATGGAATTATTTCCATTCGCATCTAGGTGCGTATCGCTCTTGTTTTCATTTTTCTTTCTTCTTCGAGTATATATTATGACATGACTTGTCATAATATTAGTGACATATATCTACTTCATTTAGAGTATGTCTTATCAACAAACTATCCTTAACACCAATCATCTTAGGTAGATGATTATGTCGTTCAAAAGGTTTGTTAGAACTCGCCTTCCCAATGACAACTTAGAAGAAGTTATTTTTTTGCGTCAGTCAACGAATGAATCTCGTTCTTGTTAGTGTGATTGATTGAACAATTACACCTTAGGTTGTCGGTCAAGTTGTGACCCTCTAGTGTCCTTGAATTGCAATACGCATTCACATTTTTGTGTTGCTCAACTTTCTTGGGCTTTCTTATTTGGTTTTATCCTTTTGGCACACTTTCATCACGTGTCTAACCTCTAGCATACTTTGATATGCTTACTTACAAAATTTTAACATAGCTTAACCCTTGCATGTCTTGCTACGTGTATTATATCCATATCATGTTGCTCCTATTCCTTTATATACTATGTTGCACGAAGCTAACCCTTGATGTAGGATAAGCCTTTATAAGAATTTGATCTATGGATCCGCTAGATACTAAGGTAAATAAACAAGGGGATTCAATCACCATAGGGTAGAATTGAGCTAGGGGGAGCTCGGGGGTGTTTGAATACATAGCATGGAGTCTTTTTAACAGTGGTGATAGAAGAATTCACTGGGATGATGCAAGCTCGCCTTTCTAGGAAGAAAGGAAAGTAGTGTAATATGGAGGAGTAGGGAGTGAATTCAAGGGAGAGCTCGAGGTAACTACCTTTTTGCTTCAACAAAAGGGGGAGAAGGGAGATTGTGTGTTACGGTTTACATATTTGTCATCATCAGTGTAAACAAGTAACTATTACATTTTACTGTGTGTTACGGTTTACATATTTGTCATCATCAAAAAGGGGGAGATTATTAGTGCAAATATTACGATATTTAAACTAAACGATTTCTTCGGTTTTAATAATGACAAACATGTAACTTGTAATGCTTAACGTAAAATGCGCAGGTTACTTGTAAACACAAATCATCAACGCATACTTACTTCAACATCTTTCGACGTCTCAATTATGCTTCAACAGAGTCTTAGATTTCTATCCCGACATAAATCAATCAAGGTATGAACAAACAAATTTTAAACTTGACGGATGATCAAAGAAATTAATTTTTTGTTCTAAACTTCAAATTTTTATAAACGTGACAAAACATCTTTTCAAAAATACATTTTACAAATTATTTTTGGATTATAAAGAAATGTTTTATTTGGGAAAATTATTTCAAAAATCCTAACTATTTTTCCCTACAAAACAGCTCCAAATATCCCCAAATAAACCTTCCCCACTAAAAACAAAAAGAGGAGCGTTTTTTTTCTGGGATGGTAAAATTTAACGGTACCATCTGACAATTAGTGGTACCGTCTGAACTTTAGTGGTACCGTCTGTCTGTAACGGCTAGTTTTTTCTTCCTCTATAAATAGTGGACCATTTTACACATTTTTGTAAGGTTTTTCACACATAACTTTTTGTTCTTTATCCACCCACTCCAATCCACTTTCTTTGATCATGTAGTTAGTTTATCTTTGTTTAAGAGTGATCCAATCATCCATTCAAGTGATCACCTTCATTCCTCTAATAGTGCAAGAGAAGAACACATAGTATCACAAAGATACAAAGTGTTGTAATCATAGTTTAGTGCAATCGTAACACTTGTTACACACTCCTTGTCAAGTAGATCAAGTGAAGATCGTGAGTAGATCGGGTAGATAGTGAGTAGATCGGGTAGATCGTGAGTAGATCGGGTAGATCGAGTGTAGATCATGTGGATCTTGTAGCTTGTGTGATTTGTGAGGATCGGGTAGATCGTGAGTGAGATTGGTACTAGCTAGATTAGTACTCGACATCTAGCTTAGTGTCGGAAAATAATGTAAGCGACGAGGTTTATGTGTTTAGGCCTTAAAACACAAGGTTTGTTATGTTGGGCCATAAAACATAACGGGTTTGGTTGTACCCGAAGAAGAACTCGACATCTAGTTTAGTGTCGAAAAATATTGTAAGCGCTTTCTTTACTTATCTCTTTACGCTTTATTTTAGAATTTATAGCTTTACATTTATATTTTGTGTTGCATTTATACTTGTGTAGTTTGTTGCTTGCATTGTGTTAGTTGTGTTTGTTTCATGGTATGTTATTTATAATATGTCTAAGTTTGTGCTAGTGTGACATGCATTACTTGTTGCTTTATATTCTCACTAGTTCTAGTAAGACTAGTGTTGATACCTGTCATATTAAGTCACACTTGATCGGGTGCTTGATACAAAAGTTTTTTTTTTTAAGTTTTCAAATAGAAACGTACTCACCCCCTCTACGTTTTCCACAAAAAAAAAAAAAAAACCAACTAAAAATCACATTAGATATACTAGTTATCACTACAAGTGCTCATTATCATAGGTGATATACTACTAAAAATTGAAGAAAACCACTACAACTGTTCATCATCACAGATGTTATACTACAAAAAATTGAAGAAAATAACTACAACTGTTTTATCACAAATGATATACTACTAAAAACGGAAGAAAATCACAACATCCATAACAGGTGATATGACACCAAAAATCGAAGAAAGCCACTACAACTGTTCATCATCACAGATGTTATACTACCAAAAATCGAAGAAAATAACTACATCTGTTTTATCACATGTGATATACTACCAAAAAATGAAGAAAATCACAACATCCATCACATTATTATAAAAATCCCTCAATAAACATATAAAATCAACAAAAAATGAAAAATCTTAATAAGTACCTTATAAAACTCAAATAAGTACATAATCATCACATGCATCACAGTATCACATCAAAAATCAACAAAAAATAAAAAATCTTCATAAGTAGCAATAACATTCATAAATAAGTACAAAATCACTAGAGATACTAATAAAACAACTAAATAATTAGTCGGAACCATCGTACCTTCATCTCGAGACTCAGTATTTTTTTGTAGATCTGCTTGTGCACTCGATGATTCTTTCATTTTTGTGTTTTTTTTTATTTTTTTTTTATTATTTTTATTTTAACGGTTAAAAGTGGTTGATTTTGAATTTTTACGGTAATTTTTGATTTTGGTTAGACCATGTGTAATGTCCGTTTTTGCACCCTTATTTGCCCCGAACAGCGCCGAACAGCGCCCCTTGGTGCAAAACGCCGGGGCGCTGTTGATCAAAAAATGGTGCCTTTGGTGGTGCTGACAGCGCCCGGTTGTTTCTTCTTCCCAAAAAAATCGAACGTTGGCAACGGGCAAAATTGCAGCCTCCCCCCCCCCCCCCCCTCATTTTTTTAAAATCCCATTTACTCACTATAAAACTATCACATTTTATACAATTTTACACATTCAATCACAATATAAACTCCTCTCAATTTTATACATTCATCTCAATTTTTATAAACACATTTCCTCATCTTTATACATTTCCATCAAACCACCATGAATCCCAACCGTCCAACCCGCCCACAAAATTACACAAACCCCGAATACGTTCGTCCTCGTCGTGTTAACGAGAACGAGGTTATGTTTTCAAACCAAGATCTTCTAGATATGGTCTCGAATTTGCCACCAAATATGCAAACCGCGTTTCAAAACTACGGTTTCGGTAACCAAAATTACGGGTTCAACTCGTATACCCAACAAAACGTTTCACAATTCAACACGTCTCCACAGTTCCCGTCACAATTCAACTCGTCTCCACAATTTCGCCCGCAAAATTATGTGCAACAAAACCCGGTAGATGTTGGATCTAACGAGAGTGTCCCGGAGATTGTCCCGGATAGTCCTCCAAGCGTTACACGAGCGAAGGGTAAGCAAACCGCCGGACCGTCTCAAAAAACAAAGCAGACGCACAAAAAAAAACCCGAGGGCGAGCCAAGAGCTAAGATGACGCGTATGCCATGGAACGACCACGAGTTGATGTGCTTGGCACGTGCGTGGGTAGAAATTGCGACGGATCCAAACGCTGGTATGTTATGTTTTTTTTTCGTCATTATTTATTTTTTTAGTTATTACTTTTTTTCGTTATTATTTTTTTTTAGTTATTATGTTATTTTTTTTTCGTTATTTTTTTTATAAGGTTATTATGTTATTTTTTTTTTCGTTATTTTTTTTATAAGTTATTATGTTATTTTTTTTCGTTATTTTTTTTTTTAACTTATTATGTTTATTTGTCTATTTTGTAGCGGATTATCAACGAGGAATTGTTTTTTGGGCTCGAATTCGAGAATCATTTTTTACCGCAATAGGTGTCGGAGAAGATTATCGTACGCCGGACATGATTCGGGGGAAGTGGACCGACCTCAACAAGGCGTCTCAACTCTTTAACGGTATCTACAACCGGAAAAAGAATACGCCGGTACCAAGTGGTGAATTTTGTTGACGTGGACATACGAGGCCGCCGACAAGGAATACAAGGCGCTTAAGGGGGGCTATCATTCCAACACAAGGCGGTGTGGGAGTACCTTCACACCCATCAAAAATGGCTCCAGCAACCCTCTTTGGAAATTCGTACAACGAGGCCTTCAAAACGGTCTAAAACCGATTCATCATCCGCCCCCGAAAGCCAATCGTCCGATGCTCACACATTGAACCTAAACGACGAGGCGGAAGATGACGAGACCGTGTATGTCGAGCCGCAAAGGCCCTCGGGTAGGCGAAGTGCCAAAGGAAAAGGGGTTTCCTCATCCTCTACCACCGACACCGACAACGCGTTGAGCCAAATTGCGGCTCAACTAGCTAGGCTAGGGGATGAGGCTCAAAAGCGTCGCGAGCTTAAAGAAAAGAGATACAACGACCAAGCAACGCTAATCAAAATGAAAGATTGGGAGCAACTGCGACGAAACACCGATGGGATGACCGACGAAGAAAAAGCTATTAACGAACAAATCAATGAAGCAATAAAAAAAAAGTATGGTTGGTAGTGTTTTTTATGTAATACTCCATATTTAGTATGAAATTGTATGACTTTTTTTTTTTTTTTTTTTTTTATTTTTTATAATTATGTAATAGTTTTAGGGTTTATTTTAATGAAATTAAAAAATAAAAAAGAAAATAAAATGAATGACAAGTGTTAAATAACCCCAAAATTTCTACTATACCACTTTTTCAACAAAACCCCATAATATCTCACATATCACGTTTCAAACAACCCTCCACTCTTCACTTCTTACCCATACAGATAGTCTTAGAGAGAAAGTGAACTTTTTTTTTTGATAGCAATGTGTGGAAAGTGAGAGGTCCGGGTGAGTTTGATGTCTTTTTATCCGACGGTCAGATCTTGATATCCGAAATAAAGCGACTCCTAAAACAAAACAAAACAAAATTAGGCGCGGCTACTTTTAGAAAATTTGACCATAAAACACTCCATATTCAACTGTTTCACACATACCCACATCCTTAGCTGTCACTGCACGTCCAATTCAATCCAATTTCCCCCACCATATATACAATACACTGACACATTTCATCATATCAAGGCAAATATAATTACCCCAAATCACAAACATATCAATTAATGGCGATTGAACGAACAAGATCAGACATTTCACGAGGAGGAGAAGAAGAAGAAGAAAAAGGAAGCAGAATGGAAGAATCAATAGAGAGAATATTCGAGAGCAAGAAAGTGCCACCATGGGAGAAACAACTAACAGTTCGTGCATTTGTTGTTAGTTTTATTTTGGGAATCTTGTTTACGTTTATTGTTATGAAACTGAATCTTACAACTGGGATTATTCCGTCTTTAAATGTTTCGGCGGGTTTGTTGGGGTTTTTCTTTGTGAAAACATGGACCAAGTTTCTTGGTAAGTCGGGTTTGTTGAAGCAGCCTTTTACGAGGCAGGAGAATACTGTTATTCAGACCTGTGTTGTTGCTACTTCTGGTATCGCCTTTTCTGGTACGTTTTCAGATTCTTCTTTACATACCACCCTTATCAATAATGTGTTTTTAATTGACCTGTGCTACATTATTCGATTAGACTTAAGGGATTTCATGTTGTTAAAGACCTTATATTATTATTAGTTGCTTTGTGGTTATAACGTCTTTTTAGTCTCTCAAAAGCAAAATTGAAGTCAATAAAAAGCAATTCCAAACAATTAACTTATGCTTAGCGCTCTCGGTACCCAGCGTTTTCCGGCAAAACGCGACCGGGTCCACATCATGGCTCGCGTTTTCTAGTCATGCGCTGTCGAGACCAGCCGAAATGGTCCATGAAAACGCAACCGGACAGTGCCACATGTACACCGTGGCTCGCGTTTTCGCGTCATTGAAGTATTTTTTTTCCCTCAATTGTGGGGTCCAGGGTGCGTGTTATAGGAGGGATGGGTGTTTTTGGTGGTGTTGTGAATTTTGGTGTTATGGGAAAAGGTGTTGATGTGACAGCACTTTTCCCATAACACCAACCCGACGGCATGAAAGGTACCTTATGCTCTTAGATTTATATGCCAAATTGATTATTCAGCACTTTTGTGTTATATTTAATTTGCGTTTCTCAATTCTTGAACATGTTGCCAATTTGTCAAAACAATTTTAATAATTATGTGTTGGACTCAAAGTTCAAAAAATTCAATAATATTGAATTAGTTTTTGTGGACTAAAACTAGTAGCTGAATAATTGATGACCAACTTAGATCATACTTATCAAGAGTCCTATTTGTTTGGAGATTATCATTTTTTGTGGTCAGATTTGCGTCTTGCAACTAACATTAGCCGAAACTTTATCAAATGATATGACAGTGACACAAGCCAAATAATTCACAAATGTAAAACAAAAAGTATGAAAGAGTTCTTTCACTAGTTAGATACTCACTTGTAACAAAGATCCACTACAAAAAGCAAACAACAAGACAAATAAAGTTATCAGCCCTTGCCAAACGAAAGAGCCTGATAATAAACTACAACAAAAACCTCCAACAAACCTAACAGGATACCAAACATAACTTCTGACAAAATCATAACTGGTATAACTAATCTGATTTCATATACATATTAGTCGAACAACCCAAGACTTCACTATCATGATCATGCGGTACTCTGTTATTATTTATGGAACTTGCATGCCAATTACTTTTATGATAAACTTATGGTATATTTAAGGACGATGTTTTCTTCTATGTGTCACTTCATATTTGTGTTTGCATTAAATTTTCACATGAATCCCCCTATGCCAATACACACTTGAATGATTATTTCTTCCAACAAACATTACAATGAAGTGATCACTTTCTAGCTACTTCGTCACTTTCTCAATAAATGTTGAAACATGATTTTCCTATTTACAATAAATATATTCAATAATGAAAACCTCGTCCGTTGACATTTTCAAACCTTATCGTATCTGGTGCAAGTGATGGATTGGATCACAAGTCATTGTAAAGTAAATGTACATCAACTTGTTTGTAAAAGTACTGTTACAAACTAAAACGACATCAATGGCCTTCAAATATCGTGAATGCTAATCAATTGATTTGCACTGACACGAGAGATGAAAATAGTTATCAATAGGCACTTTTTTTAAACAAAATGGTCTTTTGTTCAATTGAACAAGCTGTTCTTGATCTAAGTTTAAAGGTATTAGTTAAGTTTGATGGATATTTTAATACCCAACCTTTTGTCTAAGGTGTAGAGAATCTTTCATTTAGTGTCCTTAACCTAATTAACATCGATTATTGTTGTTAATTAGGTATGCATCCATATAAACTTGTAAACCAAACAGGCAATAAATATATGAAACCATCTAAATAATGAGCATATGTAGGATGTGGCACCAAAATAGGCTTGAATAGGGGACATTATTGATCATGTGGTCCATATTCCATTATCTAATTAAGGTTCACATGATAGTGTTTAGTTCGCCCTCTATTATTTTCTAATTATTTAATATACAAAGGGATCTTTGGATTTCAACTTTCAACTTGCTGTCTCTTTCTTAAACTTCTATAATATTTGTCTTCTGGCTCTATCTAAAGAACTCCATCTTTCTATTTTGTTATTTAATAAGAGAATAAATAAATGGTACATGAGAAAGAAAAAGAAAGAAAATTAGATATTTTTTCAATCAATTAAGGCTTGAATTATGATTTTTTTTTTCTCCCTGGGATTAGGGTCTTAATCAAAGAAATTAATTATTATTTTTAACTAAAGAGTCATGTATAGTTGGAGTATGGTGGAAGGTCATTTCATATTGGCCCCTTTGCTTTTGATTTATAAACAGAATCCTTTGAGTTGGCAATATGAATCTGTGAACATGCACAAATCCACTTACTTGAGACATACAAAAAAGTTGTTTGGTCAGTGGATGGGATACTCAAAATCAATACAACAACGTATTAGTTTCTTTACCATATATGTATATATTTTGTTGGAGAACATAACTATAGGCTAAGCACCTTTTTCTTGTCAAACTATATTCAAATGGTAACTGGTGTGTTAAACAAAAAAAAACTAAGCATGTTACCCAACCCGATGCAACCCACTTGGTTGACCCGTTTGATCTGAGCATGCTTCAATGGTTCAACCCATTAACCAACTCGGCCCGCCCATGTTGCCAACTCCTTTATTAACCAATTATAAGTTGTTGGCACTTCTGGTTACAAAAAACGTAACACATATCTACTTTTATCAATTCAAAACTGAAAGAATTAGCTATATTTTAGTTTTTGATACTGTGATTTTAGGTATGATTATGGTTAAACAAAAAGATATAACCATAAAACCAAATAAGAAGCTTGCATCCAATTTATAATGTCGGTCTGTATTAAGAATTTATACTTTAATGTTTAGTTTTGCATTATGAGTGATACAAGAAAGACTAATCCTTACCTTACAAATTCTTATCATGAACAAAATGACATTATTGAATTTCGGTCATAAGGTGATAGTTGTTTTCTATTGTTGATATAGGTATTTGATAGCAAACGCAGTTTGTAGGAGTTGAGTGAGATTCGTTAAATTGTCAATCTAGTTGTTTTAAGAAAAATAAGCCAAATTAAATAAGCTTATAAGCCCAAAATAAAAGCTAAAACAAACATCCCCAAGTATAATTATCAAATCGCTGCTTGTGAATGAGGCAATTAAGCAGTATGCTTGGGGTACTTTATAACCCGTAGACCATTTATTATGTTTACGTTTTCAGATTTACATGTTTGGGTCATTAGTAAAAAATGGAAAATGCAACTCAAATTGATTTTTTTTTACATAAAATGGCAGAAGTTGCTTGTTGAGACATTAACCATATGACAAAAAAATTATATCCATCTTACTTGTGAAAACACTTGTGTTCTTATTTTGTGTACATCAACTTTAATTAGCATTATTTTGTGTTCTTATTTTGAAAACACTTGTGTTCTTATTTTATGCAATGAATACTTTTATGGTTTTACCTGAACGTGCATTTAATAAGCATCACAATTATTCAACTTTAACAGGAGGGTTCGGTAGTTACCTGTTCGGCATGAGTGAAGTTATTGCCAAGCAATCACATGAAGCAAACTCCGCACAGAACATGAAGAACCCTTCTCTTGGATGGATGATTGGATTTCTTTTTGTTGTTAGCTTCCTTGGGCTGTTTTCTGTTGTCCCTCTCCGAAAGGTACAATTCCAAATTTTCATCTATTTGATGGTAACACCCACACACGCAATAAAGGGTTCCAAACACGTAACCTGCTTAATTGATCAAAACTGAAAACTGGCTGGGTTGCAATTGCCAATCAACATTTTTTGTCTACTTTTTTTAAATGTTAAATGTTAATGTTAATTAAGAATGTGATTTGAATATATTTTGGTAAGTCTTCTACATATTACCTGTTTGGCTGTTTGGATATAAAACATAGCCTCAAATGATCAATTTTTTGGTGAAATGATTGAAATTTCCACCTAAAGTCTCTAGGATTGTATTGATAACATACTTGTAACCAACATACTTGTTACAGATAATGATTATTGACTTCAAACTGATCTATCCAAGCGGCACTGCAACTGCTCACCTTATTAACAGTTTCCACACTCCCCAGGGTGCCAAGTTAGCCAAGTAAGATCATCATTTTCTGCTTGCATGTGTAACATATTTCTCCCAAGACTCCCTTGCATAATTCTTAATGCTTGAACTGCAGGAAACAAGTGAAAACTTTAGGGAAATTCTTCTCCTTCAGTTTCCTATGGGGGTTCTTTCAGTGGTTCTTTACGGGTGGAGATAATTGTGGATTTGCAAGCTTCCCAACACTCGGTCTTAAGGCCTTTGAGAACAAGTATGCTTCCTGTTCCTGGATTTTTTTCTTCATTCTTTAACTTACAAGTGTCACAGGATAGATGCATGGTATTTGTGTTTTTAATAAATGCTGATAAACTTAGCTTCAAAAAGATTTTTTAATGTTTTGAAGATAGTCAAATTTAAATTATTTACAAAATGATGAATATCACATAACATAGTACGCGAGTAATGGAAATCTCCAGTTTCATGCAATGTACATTTGGTTAACAAAATAACATAAAGACCAAAAAAAAAATAACTGAACTTCTGAGGGAAATAAATGGACCTTTTGTGAGTTGCTTAGAGGCCTGGATCATAAGTTACATCGGTTTGAAGTTGAAGCGTTTCTGCAATCCCTTGTTCCGTATTTTATTTGAATCGGTCAATTGCGTTATTCATTTCTCATCAAAAAGCTTCTTTTTCTGTCGAAACAGGTTTTTCTTCGACTTTTCAGCAACTTATGTCGGTGTTGGCATGATATGCCCCTATTTGATTAATGTATCATTGTTAGTCGGAGCGATCCTTTCATGGGGTGTAATGTGGCCGCTCATAAGTGAAAAGAAGGGTGATTGGTATCCTGCTGATATCAGCCCAAGTAGTCTTCATGGCTTGCAAGGTTACAGGGTAAAATTCTAGTATTCAACTCTTGATTGTGTATTACAGTTTTGTGGAAGTTGCTTTTAACATTATCCGATTGCAGGTATTCATCGGGATATCCATGATCTTAGGTGATGGACTCTACAACTTCATTAAAGTACTTGGTTACACTTTGTTCGGATTATATCGTCAATTTAATGAATCAAAAATCAGAAGTGATGTCTCCATTAGCGGTAATTCACCGCCTGATCTTCCTTCTCTATCTTATGATGATGAGAAACGCGCCCGGCTGTTTCTCAAGGATCAAATTCCTATGTGGATTGCAATTGTTGGCTATCTAACCATCGCTATAGTCTCTGCTGCTACTCTTCCACACATCTTCCATCAACTCGAGTGGTACTACATTGCTGCTATTTACGTTTTTGCCCCTGCATTGGCCTTCTGTAATGCTTACGGATGTGGACTCACTGACTGGTCCTTAGCATCAACCTATGGAAAGCTCGCCATCTTCATAATAGGAGCTTGGGCTGGTGGGTCATCAAATGGGGGTGTTCTAGCTGGATTAGCGGCATGTGGGGTCATGATGAACATCGTCTCAACTGCTTCTGACTTGATGCAGGATTTCAAAACCGGTTACATGACCTTGGCTTCACCTCGGTCTATGTTTGTGAGCCAAGTGATCGGGACTTCAATGGGTTGTATTATCTCTCCCTGTGTATTCTGGCTCTTCTACAAAGCTTTTGGTGATCTTGGAGTTCCTGGTTCCGAATATCCTGCACCCTACGCTCTCATTTATCGAAACATGGCAATATTGGGGGTTGAAGGATTTTCAGCATTACCCGATAAATGCCTCATGCTTTGCTATATATTCTTTGCTTTTGCTATATTCGTCAATGGGATGAGAGACGCTGTGGGGAAAAACCTGGCAAGGTTTATTCCCATTCCAATGGCAATGGCGATTCCTTTCTATATCGGAGGCTACTTTGCTATTGACATGTGTGTTGGAAGCTTGATATTATTCATTTGGTCAAAGATTAACAAGGAGAAAGCGGCTGCATTTGGGCCTGCAGTTGCTTCGGGTTTGATTTGTGGTGATGGGATCTGGACTCTACCGAGTTCAATACTTGCTTTGGCAGGTGTTAATCCTCCCATTTGCATGAAGTTTCTTTCGAGGTCAACTAATATCAGAGTTGACACCTTCTTAAACCCTTCTTAAAGATCGATATAGTTTAAAATACGGTATTCGTACAAGTACCAAAGTGTAAAATGTTAGAAATGGTCCTGTGTTGCTTTTCTTCTTCTAAATCTGTTTATAATTCGGTTCTTACCAGGGATATGACTAATGAGAATTAGAAAACGTGCTATCAAGTGTTGGTGTGACACTTTGTAGATTTTAAAGGAAAATGAATGATGGAAACTTAAATGCTACCAGGATTGAAATGAAAGCTTTAACTTCCAAATTGAGAAGTATGGTCTCTTCTCATTTTAAATCCTTCTATAAAATACTATTGTTATCTATTTAGACATAAATTCATTTAGACACAAATTCATTTAGAGATCAATATAATTGACCGTAAATGCATCTAAGTTGTCATTTTTTACTATGTTTCGTGACATTTTTTTTTCCTATTAAATGTGTCGATATTGTTAATCTTCCTATGCTGTGTACTAATAGGGTGTGCTTGGTTGGAGGGATAAGGGGGGTGGGGAATGGGTAAGGTATTTAAAAGGGCCCACCTCACTCAAAAGTTGGTGCTTGGTTGGAGGGTGCAAAGGGATTGATTACCCCGTAGTGGGTAATCAACCATTATAGAGTAAATTGGGGGGTAAGGTAATGATTACCCACCTCACTTATTCATTTGCATTCCCTTACCCTTTCCTTTTCCCCTATACTTACCAGGCACACCCTAAATAGTGATTAATGAATGTTGTCGACGTGGCATCAATTAATATATCATAATCATATTATTGCTTAGTTGGCGTGCTAGGTAACTACCTTCACCAAGAACCCACACAAAAACTCATCTTCATCATTTCAAAATTTTAGTCAACAACAATCTACCCTATATACATTATCTAACATAACCCAAAACAATACCCATCATCACCAACCATACCACCACAATTGTGTCACCTCGGCCTCCATCATCTATGTAGCAACTGCCACCTCCTCCGATTTCTAGAAATTATATAGTTCTCACGTCAAAACCACCCAATATCATTTGAGTTACCAACTTTCTTTTTAGCAAATAAGTTACCCACTTTAATAATTAATAAAATCCAAAACAAATAATCAAAATCAACCATTTTATTGAATCATCAAATCAAAACAGGGGAAAAATATCATATCCAAAACAAAATACAAAACAAAACAGTTGTGGGTGGAGAAATTCAGATCCGAAACAAGTAATTTTAGATCCTGAGTTGTTTCGGTGATGATGATGATGGTTGGTGTTGGCGTGGTCTGTTATACAGTTTGGAGATACGATGCACACCAAGGGGTTATTGAAGAACAAGAAAATGACAATATTTTGAATGAGTTTGTGTGTGATTTTTACCATTTCACTAATAATACTCTATCTGTAATAATCATGAATGCTCAGAAACTCGAATGAAAT
The DNA here is from genome assembly GCA_021014915.2 of Artemisia tridentata subsp. tridentata. Taxonomy (NCBI): domain Eukaryota; kingdom Viridiplantae; phylum Streptophyta; class Magnoliopsida; order Asterales; family Asteraceae; genus Artemisia; species Artemisia tridentata. Next base: position 244,686,277 of record CP139504.1, read on the forward strand.
AATAAATAGCGAAAGTATGACAAAAAAACATAACTCAATATGAGGAAAATTCAAATGCATACCCTTTTTTTGTTGCATACTAATGGACAAATCCCCATCATCCATCTAGTTTGATCTAATGGTTGGGATTAACCTAAAATTAAATATGGAAACCTAAGTCCATGTTTTTTTTTTTCCCTTTTTCTTTGTCTTTTTACTATTCACTTTTTTTCTTTCTTTTTTTTTTCTTTTTTTTTTGTGTCCTTTTTTACAAATTCACGCTTCTTTTTTTTTTCTTTTTTTTTCTTTTTGTTTTTTTTTGTTCTAATTCACGTTTTTTTTTTTTTTTTTTTTTTTTTTTTTTTTTTTTTTTTTTTTTTTTTTTTTTTGTCTTTTTTTCTAATGAACGTTTTTTTTCTTCTCAATACACGTTTTTTTTCGCTTTCATACATTTTCGTCTGTTTTCATACGTTTTCGTCCGTTTTCATACGTTTTTGTCTGTTTTCGTACGTTTTGGCCTGTTTTCATATATTTTCGCCCGTTTTCTTACGTTTTCGTCCGTTTTCATACGTTTTTGTCCGGTTTCATATGTTTTCGTCTGCTTTCTTACGTTTTCGCCCGTTAACGTCTGTGTTCATATGTTTTCATCTGTATTCTTACATTTTCGTTCGTTTTTATACGTTTTCGTCCGTTTTCTTACGTTTTCGTTCGTTTTCATACGTTTTCGTCCGTTTTCATTCGTTTTCTATCGTTTTCGTCCATTTTTCAAACGTTTTTGTCCTTTTCATACATGTTTTTACACTTTCATACGTTTTCTTCTATTTCCATACGTTTTCGTCCATTTTTTCATTCGTTTTCGTCTGTTTTCAGACCTTTTTGTCCGTTTTTCACGTTTTCGCCCATTTTTAGTCGTTTTCGTCTATTTTCAGACGTTTTCGTCCGTTTTTATACATTTTCATCCGTTTTCTTACGTTTTCATCTGTTTTCTTATGTTTTCGTTCGTTTTCATACGTTTTCGCCTGTTTTAATACGTTTTTGTCCGTTTTCATCTGTTTTTCTTTCGTTTTCGTCCATTTTTAATACGTTTTCGTCCATTTTCAGACGTGTTTTTACGCTTTCATACATTTTCGTCTGTTTTCTTACGTTTTCGTCCGTTTTCATCTGTTTTCTTACGTTTTCGCCCATTTTCGTCCGTTTTCATACGTTTTCGCCTGTTTTAATACGTTTTTGTCCGTTTTCATCTGTTTTTCTTTCGTTTTCGTCCATTTTTAATACGTTTTCGTCCATTTTCAGACGTGTTTTTACGCTTTCATACATTTTCGTCTGTTTTCTTACGTTTTCGTCCGTTTTCATCCGTTTTCTTACGTTTTCGCCCATTTTCGTCCGTTTTCATACGTTTTCGTCAAATTTTTTACGTTTTCGTTCATTTTAATATGTTTTCGTCCGTTTTCTTTCGTTTTCGTCCATTTTTCATACGTTTTCTTACGTTTTCGCCAGAAAACATTCATATGAGGTATCACTGGTGATATCACTGGTATCACTGGTGATATCACATTCATATGAGGTAATACCTTTGATATCACATTCACTGGTATCACTGGTGATATCACATTCATATGAGGTATCACTGGTGATATCACTCGTATCACTGGTGATATCACATTCATATCACAGAAAATCACTTCTGAAAATCACTTGTCATATTCAGAAAATCACTTATGATATTCAGAATATCACTTGTGATATTCTGAATATCACAGAATATTAATTATGATATCCAGAATATCATTTGTGGTACTCAGAATATCACTTGTGATATTCTGAATATCACTGGTATCACTGGTGATATCACTGGTATCACTGGTGATATCACATTCATATGAGGTAATACCTTTGATATCACATTCACTGGTATCACTGGTGATATCACTGGTATCACTGGTGATATCACATTCATATGAGGTATCACTGGTGATATCACTCGTATCACTGGTGATATCACTGGTATCACTGGTGATATCACATTCATATCACAGAAAATCCCTTCTGAAAATCACTTGTCATATTCAGAAAATCACTTATGATATTCAGAATATCACTTGTGATATTCTGAATATCACAGAATATTAATTATGATATCCAGAATATCATTTGTGGTACTCAGAATATCACTTGTGATATTCTGAATATCACAGAATATTAATTATGATATCCAGAATATCATTTGTGTTACTCAGAATATCACTTGTGATATTCTGAATATCACTGGTATCACTGGTGATATCACTGGTATCACTGGTGATATCACATTCATATGAGGTAATACCTTTGATATCACATTCACTGGTATCACTGGTGATATCACATTCATATGAGGTATCACTGGTGATATCACTCGTATCACTGGTATCACTGGTGATATCACATTCATATCACAGAAAATCCCTTCTGAAAATCACTTGTCATATTCAGAAAATCACTTATGATATTCAGAATATCACTTGTGATATTCTGAATATCACAGAATATTAATTATGATATCCAGAATATCATTTGTGGTACTCAGAATATCACTTGTGATATTATGAATATCACAGAATATCACTTGTGATATTCAGAATATAACTTGTGATATTCATAATATCACTTGTGATATTTATAAACATATGAAAACGTCTGAAAATGGCCAAAAACATTTAAAAACGGACGAAAACGAATGAAAAAACGGACGAAAACGTATGGAAATGGAAGAAAACGTATGAAAGTGTAAAAAACATGTATGAAAAGGACAAAAACGTTTGAAAAATGGACGAAAACGAAAGAAAACGAATGAAAACGGACGAAAACGTATGAAAACGAACGAAAACGTAGAAAACGACGAAACAACGAATGTAAGAAACAATGAAAACATATGAACACAAACGTAACGGCGAAAACGTAAGAAAGCAGACGAAATCTTATGAAACGGACAAAAACGTATGAAAACGGGCGAAAAACGTAAGAAAACGGACGAAAATTATGAAAACGGCAAAACGTACTAAAACAGACAAAAACGTATGAAAACGGACGAAAACGTATGAAAACAGACGAAAATGATGAAAGCGAAAAAAAAACTTGTATTGGAAAAAAAACGTCATTAAAGAAAAAAAAAAAAAAAAAAAAAAAAAAAAAAAAAAAAACGTGAATTTGAACCAAAAAAAAAAAAAAAAAAACAAAAAAAAAAACAAAAAGAAAAAAAAGAAAAAAAAAAAGAAGCGTGAATTTGTAAAAAAAGACACAAAAAAAAAAGAAAAAAAAAAGAAAGAAAAAAAGTGAATAATAAAAAAGACAAAAAGACAAAGAAAAAGAGAAAAAAAAAAAAAACATGGACTTAGGTTTCCTTATTTAATTTTAGGTTAATCCCCACCATTAGATCAAACTAGATTGATGGTGGGGATTTGTCCCTTGGTATGCACCAAAATAGGAGTATGACAAAAAAACTCAACTCAATATACATACTTTCACATTCTCATTACATTGGGCAATTTTCCCGACCAATGGCTCTCTAGAAAAGAATCGAACGAAGAACTCACACGAACACAGGAAATAAATGCGACACATGTAACAACTAGCAACCAACCAAGGACTTTAATCTACATAGTAGTCTAAGGGTGTAACGAAACATAAACATATAGTGGGTTCAACAAACGAAAAGATAGACTCAACATGTTATTCTAAAGATGAGAGTAACAAAGGGTTTTATACGGGTGATTAACTAATCAGTGTAGTTAGTTAATAAACAAACAGATGCAAACAAATTGTGCCATTTGGGTGAATCCTAATAATTTGCCTTATTCATTGATTACTGCTGATTACACCAGATTTCCCTAATGCAATGCTCATCATTATAGTCTCGAATAGATATGCCAAGCCAAGTTCTAAAGTCTACAATAATCCACCGACACACTCATATTTTTGTGGAATTTGGGTAAAATAGGAGAAACGGAAAGGCTAAAATCTTCACAAATGGAAATAAGAGTATTGTGTGCCGGTTATGCTACTAATGGTCTATGAAAAACATGTGACTTTATTTTATTATTATTATTATTATTATTATTATTATTATTATTATTATTATTATTATTATTATAAATTTTAGCATATTTTAAGCATTTTCGTAGATAAAGGACAAGTAAAATTCTAATTCTATATACCTCCCCCACTTGAGATGTACAACGCCTTCGTTGTACAAATGAATACTAAAACATAAAGAGGGTAGAATTCGAAACGGAATACTCCCCTGATATTGCTCGAAATGATCCTTCATGGTAAGTATGTGAGCAAGAAAATGTGCAAAAAGCCTTAATTGCGGCCTGAATTTCCACATGGCTATGCAACACGTAGACTGTCAAACAATATATACACCATCACTTTTGCATTCTTCATTAATCCTGTAAATACACCAAAGAAATACAGAAAACTACTTTCGTAGCGTGGGTCGATTAGAATCAAGTTTAAGAAGGTCGTGTCCAGGTCTGGAGACTAATACGATGTATTCATTAATTGGATATGCCGTATTGGTCAAGCTGGGACTAAAACTAACTTAGTAATATGATACATGAAAATGTTCATACGTCGTATCCATGAGATTGGATACGCCTTATTGAACTGCCTGTATGAAATTTCAAATACGAGTCAGGGCTTGAATACGCCGTATCCCAAAACAGGAATACGTCGTATCAAGGAATTGGATACGTCGTATCGGCTCCACATAGTGAACAGTAATGAAAAGAAAAATGGAAAAACATTTCGGGTTGTCTTCCGGGAAGTATTTTTGGTTATTTCTGAGTCATTAAGTTCGACTCTCTTCCACTTCCCGTTAGCCTCGTCACCAACGCTCCATCTCCTTTCAAATCAAGCATTTCCCTGAATACTTTTGCAACATTTTCTTCAGTCCTTATCATCCCTTTTAGTTCCGTTCCCATCATAATCACATATTGTTCTCTAGTGCTAATTGAGTATTTTGTTACCTCAAACTTTTCAATTATGATAACTGGTGGTGCCTTGTATGGCATTCCCAGTAATTTACACATTCTTTGCTTGAATGCTTCATCCTCCTCAATAACATAATAAGCCTCAGATTTTGGTTCAAAGTAATCTTCTAAGTACTTCATATCTTCTCCATGCCTTCCCCAATGGGTTCTCATAAGAAAACACATCAACATCAATTGTCATGATGTCGATTCCCTTAAGTCCGTTCTCCTCTGCAATTATTTTCATACTTAATATGAAAGTAAACAAAAACTATTAGTAAACTAATTATAAAAGAAAAATACAGAAAACAAAGAAGTAAACCTAAATAGGAAAAATAAAATATTTTTGGTGTTATTGATCAACCAATACGCCGTATTCAATCTCAAATAACAATACGCAGTATCACAATCACTCAGAATATGTATACTTAAATCAAGACTGATACGATGTATCAAATAAATCAATTCGCTGTATAGAAAATTAAAAACAGATTTTTTTTTTAAAGTTTTTATTTGTTTTTAATAAAAAGTTTAAAATTAAAAATTACTGAAAAATAAAAATGAAAATAAAACAACTAATCTAGGCCTCAGAAGGTAAATATGCTGTATGTAGAGATAGCATACGCGGTATCAGAGTGTATAAAGCAATACGCCGTATCCAATGGAAGTGAATACGCCATATAAGCAACCTGAGACATAAACAGTTAAATAGACAAACAAAATAAATATAATTAAAAATCAACTAAACTAATAAAATTACAAAATTCACTAAACTAACTAAGGCTAAACTACTCTCCGGCAGCGGCGCCAAAAACTTGATAGCGTGTTAAACTTCCTAGTTTTAAATTTATATTTTTTCGACTACCTTCTAGTGTAACACGTACAGGCAGTATACCCGATCAGTTATAGCTAGTTGTTGGGTCAAAATATTTGAAGATACAAAACATGAAGAATGAAACATGAAGGACTTAAAGTGACAAGAAGGGTAACTACAAAAAGATGGAGCTTTTAGAAGATTCTTAGAAGATATGCTTATAATAGTTTCCTTATTGTATTAGGAATGTTTTCCTTTGTAAACCCTAGATGTCTCTAGTATATAAAGAGACATAGGGGCGTTGAGTTTATTAAGTCTAGACAAGATGTAGTCGACTAAAGGGGTGTGTGTGTGTCTAGGGCATAGGTTTTGTAAACGCCTAGACTAGGTTTTGTGTTTTGTTAAAGGCTTAAGGATCTTATGATTCCTGTTAGATTAGTAACCGTTCTACATTTGCTCAAGTAGAATTGGGCCTTATAGTGATTGTAATATTATGAAGATGATGAAGAAAAACCTTGTTACAATAACATTGATGTTTTGATTATTCCGCTGCATATATTGTCTTTGTTATTGTTATTCCTAGTGCTCAAAACGATCTAAGGAGTTATCTCAAACTACACAATTGGTATCAGAGCTCAGGGAGCTCGTGATCTAGGGATTCACAAGGTTTTTAGTCGAAGAAAGAAGAACAAAATCGACTTTGGTTTAATTTTCGTAACTTTCTGCAGTGCTGTTTTTAAAAGGCGACATCTCATTCGTTAACCGTTGGATCTTAACGAAATTTTTACTGGAGGTTCTATACATATCAAGGTATATTCTCACCGGAGTGATCTTCGATCTGACCTGTCAATTAAAAGATATAAATTGTCGAAGTCTGCTGCAGAAAAAGGTTGTAGTAAGTCGAATTTTTGTTATAAAACAGGTTAGTGACACTAAAAAAAAGACGACTATGATTCTGTTTCAGGTCTGCTGGTTTTTTTTGGGTAAAGGGGAGTAATCCTACACCCTAGTAAAATACATTACACCGAAAAACGTTTAAGTACAAAGGATATGGGTGAAGTCCCATATCTTAGCCCGTTACATAGGCACTTACAAGCAAAGGTCAACAGACCAAACCACTATATAAGAATGACAGGCCATTCTTATAACTTACATCTTAAACTTACAACCTATGATGACTATACAAGTGAATATGAAAATGAGAATTAAAAGCTTGCATCACTTAGGTAACACATCCATAGTCATCATAGAACTTGAAATCATCTTCCATGCGATCCAGAAAACCACCCAGTAGTATAAATCATCCATGAGGCACGTCTTGAATCCACATAGAACTTGAACTTACACGAGTAAACCTTAAAAAAACGTGCATGTGATAGCAGCAAATAAAGTAGAATCAAACCCTAAGCATTAGGGTTACAATCATGTTCATCATCAACATATGAGCTGCATGCACAACTTACAATACCAGCATAATAGACCCAATAGATCCATCAGGTCTTAGAAAGAACGAACCAATCATATTGACAACCATAAAACTCAGATTGATCCGACTTACATACTAATCCGCAGCTCCTATGATCACATGAAGGGTTACAAAGAATTAGTAGCAGCTCCACCAAACCCTTACAACGATCCATGTTTGCCACACTAACAACTAGGGTACGAGACATAACAGCACATCAATCATAAGGAGAGCTGAAACTCAGAACCAGTCCCTATCGTAGACGATGATTAGGGCTTTAACAAACCCTAACTGACTATCTCCACAATCATGATCTACCCAACAAATCCAACAGGAGCAACAATGTACCAGGCCTACGAATAGACAAACAATAATAGGGTTTTCGAACACCCTAATTCCCACTCCGCTCGTATAGCAGACCCAATAACCACTTCGCCAGAACTGATAAACGAATCACGAACAAAACATCACATAACCGGTCATCTCACAAGTCGATCAGCAGGGTTAAAGAGACCCTAGCTTCCAGCATCATGAATACCAACAATGAGACCAACAATAGAGTATTCAAACCCTAACTTCCAAGGACAAAACAGATCATGAACAAGAATACCATTCGATGATCTGTTAAGACAATAATAGGGTGCCGAAACCCTAACTTCCAACAAGCACGCTCACAAGACCAGAAATATACCAATAAGCAACAGATCGCTGAACATAAAATTAAAATTAGGGTTTTTAAACAAGAGTACCCAAAAACTTTTGTTACATCTCTCAAAACCCACGAAAATAAGCACTTACATCTGATGAAGAACATTCAATGAACAAATAAAACCTAATACGGGTTACTTTGCAGCTTTAAAGCATGTACATCACCACGATGGATATGGAACAAAACGCTAAAAAGATAGGATTTCGTTTAGCAGTAAGAACCCTAGATCCCACGAAAGTCGACCAGAAAATAAAGGTTTAATAATCAGCGCCAAAGTCGACCACCAAATACCATCAGATCGTAAGAAGAGTAAACTTGAATACGATCGAATATAACTAGATAAATCAAAACCCTAAAGAAATCAATGAACAAAAATAATGTATAGTTAGGGTTTCGGTAGATCTCAGCACACCACCTCTTAAAAACACAACCCAATGATCGATTGCATACTAATGAAACAAATCAGAGATTCGTTCATGAGTAGAGAGGCGATACAATGGATTGATTTGGCCGAAAATAAGATGGAGAGGGTGGCGGCTGAGATCGCCCTTAGAGAGAGAGAGAGAGAGTTAGGGCGAGGGTTAAGTGGAGGAGGTTACTACTGGCTCTGCTCAGGTCTGCTGGTTTATGTGAAGAATAAAAACAAAGGTGTGAGGGTCGATCTATAGGTGATGATGAATAAAAATAACATATTATAAATAAATAGTTGCAGCGGAAGATCACCTATCAACGAATCCATATAGCCATATGATCAATCGATAAATAAACAACATAACGATATACCTTTGTAGCGTGACTCGGGAGACACACGGGAGACATTCACCACACGAATTATATATGAAACCCAAGAGATCAATAAGGTTGATCTCCTCTATGCTAGAAACACACAACACGTCCACAATCACCACCCGATGCTAGTCTAAACCCAGTAACACGCGATCTAGCCTTGAACTACACTAGAATAAGGTTAGATGAGATAAAAAAACACAAAACCCTAATATGGGTGTGTGTTATTTCATGGCTTTTGGGTAGAGGAAAATGGAGAGAAAGTTGGTAAGTTGTTAATGTAATTGATAACCATTTATTAACCAAATCAATGGGAGGTTATAAGAAATAATGTTACACTTAACCCCTTGCTCTTTTCCCTCTTGTTTCCCACCATGGCCGGCCATATGGGGGCCCTAAATGGGTTTGCCCATTTGTTGGTCCAATCTAATAAACTAAGTACTAGCTTAGTTATTAGTAGCCCGTTATTGATCCCGAGTTACGAAGGTTAAATATAACGTAAATACGATAGATACGATATATTAAATGGTGTCTCTGTGTATAAGTGTGTGACCCCATAGGCTCACATATGTCTAGCCATATAATTATTTATTATGACATGAGCATATCCCAACAGCTCCCACTTGCGACGTTATAATAATCAGGTAACTATATAAGCAAAGGTTAGCATCTAGCAACACGCCAATGCCCCTCGAAATATGTGAGGATAGTTTCTTAAACGTCTCATTTAAATGGTTTATATGTCATCCATCCTTTTGTTACAGATACAAGGTTGAACATTAGACATGGATAAAAAGTCATTCTAATAGTTCAACTATTATGTTTCTCGATATTGATAGTGAACAAGATTACCAAGTGGATCAAGATTCATCTTAATCTCATTTGGGTACGGCCATACAAACATCTGTCCAATTCATCGAGGGGCCCAATAGTATCTAACTCCATGACATGTGGAGGAACAAATCCTATTTTGACTGCACGTGTCATTCATATGTTTCATATCACTCCTGAAGATGGTTTTTATAACTACCTTATTCAGGACAGCGTTTAACCATTTCAAGGAATGAAATTCCATGCATGCAAGACCTACTTGCATCTCAAGTCTAAGGATAAGAGACATAACCACTTGCGAGATTCACTATTTACGCCGATCTATGCAGTGAATACTCGTAGGTTGGGCCAGTCCAATGTTCATCACAATGAACAACATGTGAGTTTGGTAGAATCATCATTAATATTCATTCTTAATGAATATGACCAACACTCTCACATTTGCCTTAATTCGAGAATACTCTCATATCGTTAACTGACAATGGACAATTTAAGAATGAATAAATCATTCACGGATTAAACATGCAAATATAGAACACAGTAGTATAAATGAAGACGATCATACCAGGTATATCAATTCATTATATAATACAACTGCTTACTGTTCCGTTATCCAAATACTAAAAACAGATATGCATAAGACTACTCATAGGTCGGAATCCAATGTTCCCACCATGATTAGATTATGTTGCACAAGACAACAAGTAGTCATCTGAGTAAACTTTGAGAATACTTGTTTCAAAACTCATGAAAGGTTTGAATGATGATTTTCCTTTTTATGTGTACATTCAAGTACTATACGAGTATTGCAAGAATACATTCCATGGGGTGTTTGAAGCTAGCAAAACACCTACTTTAGACAGTCATCTGAACAGTTTCTCAAACTGTAAAGTATTCTTTTCTTTTAATGTATATTAATGCTCTCAATCGAGCACATCTAGTCAGCAATTTCATTATTCATGATGACATCCTACCACGACTAGGGTTGAGCATCATCTCAGTTAAATAAGCATCAGTGTATGCCAACAAAACAGAGCTCCTCAAATATCCGTAAACGTTTGAACATATCTTTGGTCCTTTGTAGGTCCATTATAATGTTCGTTTAACAATTATCTAATGACTTTCACTTAGATATTTGTTGTTATCAACTCATCTTGCATTCATGCAAATGATATATATAGTCCAATGCATAATATGACTTGCATAATGAATCCTTTAGTTGAACTTAAGGTTTCCATTCATGTGTTCAATCTCATCAAGTGAGATTAATCATTGAGACTCCTCTCAATAATGTGTCATATTGTGTTAGACTCATTAACCGCTTATGTTTATTCTAATAAACATATGTAACAAGGTTGTATGTTTTATTTTCTATATCCCTTAAGAGAAACTTCATTCCAAACTAAGGATTAAAGTCTAGCTTAGATGGAATATTGTTTATGTTAACGACATATGAGATTTAAGAAAATAAATACAGTGCTCCTACTTTCTCTCAGTGTACTCAGGAGTAATCTTATTAATCAAAATCAAATTAATGATTTTATAATTAACTTAAGATCTCTGCTCCTAGATGCATGATCTAATCCACACCTGGATTCTTATATCTTGTATACATAATAAAGATTATATGGATTCATAAACCCTTTTGATTACTCATCGTCCTCGCAAGGGTAATCAACAAGAAAAGTGTTTTGATATCCTATTGTCATATTTCATTTACATGAAAACAGGTATGACAATTAATCATCTTTATACATTTAATGTTTGTAGGTAGGAAGATTTAATCATAGTCAATTTCTTGAGTACGAGTAAACTCCTTTTACTACGCGTGCATTAAATGTGTGTACAAGTTTGTCCTTTTGAGTCTTCTCATTAAGAAACTCATTTTTAACCTCACAGTCTAACTGATTTAGTAAGAGATCAATCAAGCTCCATGAGTGATTGTCTTCCAAGGACTGCATCTTAACATTCATGGTTTTGAGCTATTCATCAGATTCAAGATCTGATAATGCATCTCTGTAGTTAGCAGGTTCACTATGATCCTCCAACTTATATCCCTTAGCATTGATATAAAAAACTATATCATTCAGGTGCAAGAGGTATCCTTGCGGATTTATGAATGAGAGATATCAATCTATGGTTTAACATATGCATGTTCAACCTTAGTATGACATTAGCAAGTATACTCAGAAGGTTGCTCTTGAATAACTTCAAGATCTAAAGGTGCTCCCACTTGCTTTTGTAAGTAGAGACTAATCTCTAGATACTCAGCATCTTGAGTAACAATAAATTGTTTTCAAGTGGGACATCCAAAATACATCGTTAGTTCTTGAATCTAGTTTGTTAATTACTTACTCTTAGGTATTTAACAAATTCAGAACTTCAATCAAGACATAATGAGATTCATCCCATGCCATAATACAATGGTGTCTTAAATTCCTTCTGGGTTGGAGCCATATTGAATGTACACATGCTACATCCAATTTTCTAACCTTGATAGCTTTGGAGTTAAAATAGTTTAAGTCATCAAAGATCAAACAATATCAATAGAGTTTGATTTTCCATGATGGACATACCATAAAGTTGTGGTATTCCATTAGGACTGATGTTGTGAGACTATCACACAACTCATTAGATGAACTTATACTTTTTGGCTTACGTATCTGCCAACCAAGTCAAACCAGATGGCATCAATAGTAATTTTAGCCTACTGCATACTCTACTTTATGTGCATGTTTTGACTAGAAAACATAAACATTTAATATTTTACTATACGTCGTAAGTGTACATGTCTTAACAAGAAGACATAACAAATTAACGTCTTACTTTACGTTATAAGTCTTTCAACAATTAACGGAATTGATGTTTGTGTCTTTACAAGAGACCTAAACATATTCAACTAAAGTAATTACGAGCGCCGACTCTTGGCCTCAATAGTAAATTCAAGTTAATTTCATACTTCATGATTATGACTTTACAAGAAAACATAATCATATTTACTAAACAATTCAGTGAATATGTTGAAGTAGCATTTCATGTTATCTTGATATTTGTTCTAATTAGGGCAACATACATTTTATGTGTAGAAGTCCTAGTAGAATCTTAGTTTCTTACCTTGCAGTCAAGAAAAACCATTATTCATATTGTTATATGTTGTACCTTGCACACAATTAAGATTTCTCCCACTTGTGCATGGCACAACATCATGAGAGTATACAAACAACACTATGCTCGTTTGTTTGTATGAGCAATATGACAATGTCTAAGATAACATATGATTTTGTGTCTTTACAAGATATAGATATGTAGAACTTTATCGTTTTAATGATGAATCATGCATAACAAGTTTATAGATAACATTTTAGGAAGCAACATCAGGAACGCGACAAGTTATCTTATAAAATTTATGCAATGGTTCTTATATAAACTATGATGCTTCACATGTGGAAAGTAAGGTATTATTTCAAGACAATCTGGAAATAAGATGGGCAACTTGCAAGGTAATAAAGCTTACAACTCCCAATGGATTAGACAACATTACATGTGTTTCATCACCAGTAATATAATCACGTAGCTCCCACTGGATTAGACAACATTGTAAGTGTTACGTCACTAATAGAGAGCGAGTGGCGATTGGATACTTTCCTCCTTTCTTTGAATAACTACACATTATTGCTAATGTGAGTCACTTGGACTAGAAAACATGTACTTAGGTATTCAAGGAAGTGCATCAAGTTCTAACATATAGATGATGGGCTAGCCATCATTGCTATTTTACCTTGAAAATAAGCATGCATTTCCTCCATATTTGGTCTACTTTACCACAAGGGTGTGTAGGACCTTAGTAGGTTTATTGGGTTAAGATAAATTGCTAGGTAATTGGTATGTGTTAAATCACATACCTTTTCTTTATAAAAAACGGACTTAAAAGACCAAAAACCGACCATAAATGCCAAATATATGCTTATTTTTTGTGTTTGTGTATGTGCAGGTAAATGATATTAGAAAATGACAAAAAGAAAGACAAAACAGACGGAAACGAGCACGAGAATAAAAGAGTGAGAAAAGCCAAGGCCGGGGATGTGATTCTATAGTTTTTATCAGCAAAAAACCCAAAACCTCAAAACTAAATCCTTAATGACAAATCATTCTCACCAAAAAAAAATCCAAAATCATTTTTCAGTTCTAGTCCTTAACAATTTGCATAGTTAGTCCTATCTAACTATTGTTAAGTCTTATTAATAAAGGCCTTAGAAAAACTGATCCAGCCCAACATTTAATAAAAACCCATCCAAGCCCACCTTCCTTTATTAAACCCGGATCCACCATCCAACATATAACCCGACCATCCAACCCAGGTCAAAACAATAAAAAATACGGGTCAAACACAAAAAAGGCGCATTTCACTGTTCACTCGTCTTCTACCTTTTACCCTGCCCTTCATAACTTACCCAAGTACAATCTACCTCTTCTATAAGGATGATTAAGCATAAGATGAGCTCACTTATTGTCCATCATGGCAATTTCCAAGCATCCTATTGGTGGAAGCTATGTGGCAGTCGATCAAAGGGCTAAGATTGATGAAAGTTGTCGAAATCATGGATTCAAGGGCTGGGATTTGTTGATAGAAACCCTAGAAGGCTCCCCGGACTCCTATAAATACAAGGCTCTTTACCAGTGGTAAGTATTCCTGCCTGTCAAGCGCGTAACCCGGGTTCGATCCCCGGCAACGGCGCCAAAAACTTGGGGTGAATGCACAAGTGTATATATATATATATATATATATATATATATATATATATATATATATATATATATATATATATATATATATATATATATATACAATGAATAAACCGAGAGGTCAAAGATTTTCAAACAAAATATAATTCCGGAAGTATTGATTTTTCCCGGGTCGTTAGGTTCCGATGAAGTGTGAATGGAACGTTGAATTCCGTTCGTGATCGAATGATTTGATTAAGTGAGAAATTTTGGGATTATATCTAAAAATATAAAACATAAACTAAAAAGTAACTAAAAAGCATTTAAAATGAGTAAGGAAAGCACCAATAATCAAAAACGCAATTAAAACTAAAAAAAGGGCTCTTACGGGTCTAAAAACGGGCTAAGAAAACCTAAAACTCAGAAATCTACTCTAGATGTGAAAATTTGGTTCCTAAAAGTCCTAAATGATTAAAAAGAATTTTAGAAAAAAGATATATATTTTTTTGCTTTTTATTTTATTTTTTTATGAATTAAAAACACTTTTGGATAAAAAACAATTATTAAAAATACTAAATTAATGTGAAAAATTATGAATTTTTTTTGAAAACTTCTTAAAGTTATAAGTATTCTATGAAAAATAAAATTTAGTTCACAGCTTATTAGGATAAGCAGTTATTAAGCAAATAAGTGAAATAAGCTTAAAGGATAAAAAATGGTTAAATATAAAACTCATACAAACCATAACGGAAAATACCCAAGGGCGCAGTTGGTTTGTGAGTGTGTTTTAAAGGTTGAGACTGGTTGAGGTCAAGGGTTCGAGCCTCAGGCTCACCCTTGGCTTTCTAGGGTTTCTATCAACAAATCCCAGCTCTTGAATCCATGATGTCGACAACTTTCATCAATCTTAGCCCATTGATCGACTGCCACATAGCTTCCACCAATAGGATGCTTGGAAATTGCCATGGTGGACAATAAGTGAGCTCATCTTATGCTTAATCATCCTTATAGAAGAGGTAGATTGTACTTGGGTAAGTTATGAAGGGCAGGGTAAAAGGTAGAAGACGAGTGAACAGTGAAACGCGCCTTTTTTTGTGTTTGACCCGTATTTTTTTATTGTTTTGACCTGGGTTGGATGGTCGGGTTATATGTTGGATGGTGGATCCGGGTTTAATAAAGGAAGGTGGGCTTGGATGGGTTTTTATTAAATGTTGGGCTGGATCAGTTTTTCTACGGCTTTTATTAATAAGACTTAACAATAGTTAAATAGGACTAACTATGCAAATTGTTAAGGACTAGAACTGAAAAATGATTTTGGATTTTTTTTGGTGAGAATGATTTGTCAATAAGGATTTAGTTTTGAAGTTTTGGGTTTTTGGCTGATAAAAACTGTAGAATCACATCCCCGGCCTCGGCTTTTCTCACTATTTCATTCTCGTGCTCGTTTCCGTCTGTTTTGTCTTTCTTTTTGTCATTTTCTAATATCCTTTACCTGCACATACACAAACACAAAAAACAAGCATATATTTGGCATTTATGGTCGGTTTTTGGTCTTTTAAGTCCTTTTTTGATAAAGAAAAGGTATGTGATTTAACACATACCAAAATCCCCCAGACTAAGGTATTGCCGTGTCCTCACGCAATGTCATCACATCACGCTTTTAAAACCAAAAATTTCAACCTCTTTCTACTAAATTTTTTGAAAAGTAGCAAAATGTTCCTCAAAAGAGATTAAGAAATCAATAGTTCCAAAAACGCCCCGTTTGACCATTTTATTAAATATACTATCTTTTTGTACTTTTCTGATATGACGGGATGTTGACCTTCATTATTGAACAATAACTTTTAGGATTACGGAGTAAGAAGCACTTTTCATAAAAAAGCGTCCATATGGATAAAATTCATCGTCCTTGATTTTTCACGAGTTCCCAAACCAAGCTTAAAAATGAAATCATTGCTAAATACAAGTTAGATGGCAACACTACCCATAGATGCTAATTATGTACGCATAGCTACTTCTTGCTCCCTTATTCCTATTTCCTCTAAGTATTTTATGAAAAATGAGTTTTTATTGTTTTCATAGATTTTTAGTCCGATAAAGGCACTAAGTTTATACGCTAACTAGTTTAAAATCCTTCCCTAAAAAACCGTTGCCCATAAAAATGCGGTCCACATCAAGGTCCTAATTTAACATGATTTAAGGGATATCCTTTTTATTTCGACCGAAACAACTCATCTACGAGTCCAGAGACAGAAGCTTTATTAGGATATCCCCGGAGTCGAAATTTGGCATTTTTAACATTATTAAGCACATATTAGTCCTCGGCCTTTTAAACAACCTAGACAACGGCAGCTAACCGTCAGGAATCGGGAGTCTTATTTTGACCTTGGATATTTTTCCTCTGCCTTTTTGAAGTCTGAGTCAACGGGAGCGAACCGTCAGGAAACAAAAAACTTTTATCGGCTTTGGATTATTATTATTTAGTTTATTATTACATATTTTGCCAAATTCCGAGTCCTGTGGTCTTTCGAAAACCAAAACAATAGCACGTACAATCAGGAATTAGTAGTTTATTTTCCCGCAACACTGGCAGTACCTTGATGTGTACCCAACTTCTATAAGCAAGAATTCTCTAGAGAAGGAGTAAAAACTAATTATCGCCAAAACCGTGCTCCTTTAATTATTTAAAAATTTATATTTTTTGGGTTTATTTAGCTGATGGGAGCAAAAAGCCACAATTAACCTCAATGAGCTCTAAAGAGATCCAACTACTCCACGCTTAGCATCTAACTTATATTTAACTCTATCATTTTTCGTTCTTCACAAATTTAAAATCCTAAATAATAAGATCCGCGAATGCTTAGTCTAATAAAATCAAGATGCGCATATTTAAAGTCAATTATGGAAACTTGCAAACTCTTGCTAGAATTCGCGTTTTATAGCTTCTTGTATAAGAGACTAGCACATATTTCAATTATAAAGGTAAAGGGGACAAGCTAGAGCTCAACATGCTCGATCAAGTCAAAATTTTATTCCTACTCTCACCAACGGAAAATCAACAATGTGTCAAAACACTTATAATATTTTTGCAAATTTTTTTAAATTTTCTCATTTTTTTGGGGGAAAAACGGGGTTGCGAGAGTATAAGGCAAAATGCAAGGTAAAATCAAATCGAAAGATTACCCCCCCCCCAGACTAAAACGAGACATTGTCCTCAATGTTTTGAGATAAGGTTCCTTTTATGTAAATCTAAAGCCGTTTATTAATTATGCTAATAGATAAACATTAATCGATAAGATGTAGGATATCGGATTTCCCAATAAGCACTGAAGGATGAAACTCGAGTGGAGGAAAGACAAAACCACGAGCACGAGAGTCTCCATAATTCGGGCAAATCCTGGACATAAAACAAACAAACACGAAACACAAGAAATGGAAGAGGAAAGCCTCTTCACGTCACATTTATTAGAAAATAGAAAGAAGATAGACACGGGTTGCCTCCCGAGAAGCGCTTGTTTATTATCGAGTCGCTAAGCTTGACTCGCCCCGAATTTAATTGTCCATGGGGAAAGTTTAGAGATCCAGAACAACCATGGATGGTATGTCCCCTCCTAAATAGTGTTTGAGTCTATGACCGTTCACCTTGGAGGTGGGGCCGTCGGGTTGAGATAACTCGACGGTTCCATAAGGGAAAACTTGAGCAACGGTGAATGGCCCAGACCAACGGGTTTTTAGCTTGCCCGAGAAAATCTTTAATCGAGAATTGAAGAGAAGGACTCGATCACCAACGTTAAAGACACGGTTCTTAATTTTGGAGTCATGAATATTATTCGTTTTCTCTTTGTAGATCAAAGAGTTCTCATAGGCTTGATCCCTAAGTTCATCTAATTCATTCATTTGAACTTTTCAGTGATCACCAGCGGTCTGGCCAGTAGGCCTTATGTTCAAGCTCTATGGGGAGATGACAAGCCTTTCCGTAGACTAACTTATAAGGGGTACACACAATGGGTGTTTTGAAGGCGGTACGGAAGGCCCATAATGCATCATCTAACTTATCGGCCCATGAGGCCCGATTTTCTCCTACGGTCCTTTCTAAGATACGCTTCAAACCATGATTGGAAACCTCAACTTGTTCGCTCGTCTGCGGGTGATACGCGGCAGAAAGACGGTGAGTAACTCCATACTTAAGCATAACTTTCGCAAATTTATCATTACAAAAATGAGTACCGCGATCACTTATAATAGCACGAGGAGTTCCAAATCGAGAAAATAGACTCTTTAAAAATTTCACAACAACTCGGCGTCATTAGTGGGGAGCGCCTTTGCTTCAACCCATTTTGACAAATTATCGACGACCAGGAGAATATACTTGTTCCCTCGAGAAGACGGGAACGGACCCATAAAATTGATCCCCCAAACGTCAAAATCTCGCAAACTTGGATTGCATTTTGAGGCATTTCATCCTTTTGCGAGATTTTACCCCATGGTTGGCAAGAGTCACATGACTTTACCAAGTCGTGGGCATCACAGTAAATAGTCAGCCAATAAAAACCGGAATCAAAGACTTTTTTAGCGGTGTAGTTGGCACCATGATGTCCCCCGGTGGGTCCATTATGGCAAGTCGTGAGGATATCAACGGCTTCTTGGCCGTGAACACATCGTCTAATCACTTGATCGGCACAAATCTTAAACAAGTAGGGGTCGTCCCAAAAATAATGTTTTACGTCCTTAAAGATTTTCTTCTTTTTTTGGGATGACATCCCTTTCACAATAAAATTCCCCGCATGGTAATTTGCAAAATCGGCAAACCATGGGGTACTAGAATCACTTTTAAGCGATATCATTCCAAGTGTCTCGAGAGGAAATGTTTCGGTAATTTCCTTTTTCTCGAGAACACCTTGATAAGGCTTCTCTAGTCTAGACAAATGGTCAGCGGCGAGATTCTCTGCTCCTTTTTTTATCACGAATAATGACATCAAATTCTTGGAGAAGGAGGATCCACCAAAGCAATCTCGGCTTAGCATCTTGCTTAGCAAGGAGATATTTAAGAGCCGAATGATCCGTATACACTATGGTCTTTGATAAGACGAGATAAGGTCTAAATTTCTCAAAAGCATAGACGACAGCTAATAACTCTTTTTCAGTAGTGGTATAATGAGATTGGGCATCGGTTATCGTCTTACTCGCATAGTGTATTGGCTGAAAATATTTGGTCTTACGTTGCCCCAAGACGGCCCCGATAGCAAAATCACTAGCATCACACATAAGTTCAAAGGGCAAGTCCCAATCGGGGGCAACTAAAATCGGTGCTTCCGTTAATTTCTTCTTAAGAATTTCAAATGCTTCGATGCATTCTTTAAAGAATAAAAACGGAGTATCTTTTTCAAGAAGGTAGGTCAGTGGCCGGGCGATTTTAGAAAAATCTTGAATAAATCGACGGTAAAAACCGGCATGACCAAGGAAACTTTGAATTCCTTTGACGGTGGTGGGATGAGGTAGCTTAGAGATAACATCGACTTTAGCTCGATCGACCTCAATCCCAGCGTTGGAAATCTTATGGCCGAGGACAATGCCTTCTTTAACCATGAAGTGGCACTTCTTCCAATTTAGAAAAAGATTGGTGTCTTCACACCGTTTTAGCATTTTGTCTAAATGGGAAAGGCAAGACGAAAAAGAATTTCCATAAACCGAAAAATCATCCATAAAAAATTCCATTGTTTTCTCGATCATATCATGAAAAATGGCCATCATACACCTTTGGAACGTTCCTGGAGCATTGCATAAGCCGAAGGGCATACGTCGATAGGCAAACGTATCATAAGGGCAAGTAAAGTTAGTCTTTTCTTGGTCTTGTGGGTCAATTGGGATTTGAAAATATCCGGAAAAGCCATCGAGAAAACAATAATACTCATTTCCCGCTAAACGTTCAAGCATTTGATCCATAAAAGGGAGCGGAAAATGGTCTTTATGAGTCGCATCATTAAGCTTACGATAATCAATACACACTCTCCATCCGGTGATGAGACGTGTAGGAATCTACTCATTATCTTCATTGGTGACGATGGTGATACCCCCTTTCTTGGGTACACAATGAACGGGACTAACCTACAGACTATCGGAAATAGGGTAAATCATTCTGGCATCGAGGAGTTGGAGAACTTCCTTTTTGATAACTCATGAATTTTCGGGTTTACCCTTCTCTGTTGTTGCACCGCGGGTTTGAAATCATCTTCCATTAAAATTTTATGAGTACAAAAATGAGGGTCAATACCCTTAATGTCGGAAATTTGCCAAGCGATGGCACTCTTATGATTCTTAAGCACTTCTAGAAGTTGGGTCTTTTCTTCATCTATTAAACCTTTAGAAATAATGATGGGAAATTTGTCGGTTTCTTCTAAAAATGCATATTCGAGATGAGGAGTTATCCTTGAGCTCGAGCTCCGGAGGATTAGACGGCTTAATTTCTTTTATTTCTTCAATTTGAATTTCCTTCGAAGGGAGATATGGTAATGGATCATCATGGAGTAACTTCTCGAGGAGAAGAATGTCTTCCTCCGGATCAAAGTCGGTATCATCAATTTCCGTTGAAATTTGATCGTTCTTAAGATAAGCCTCGATCTCTTCCAAAATGAAGTCACTTCCCTCAAACGGAGTGAGAGAAGGGGAAGAGTCGGAAAGGATAGGTTCAGAAGACGGAGTGGTACTGCCACTCGAAGAATTGTTTGAAAATCCAAGAACTTTGATAGGATTGGACACACGGTTAAGGTGGTTAAACCTTGTGACTTTGTGTGTATGATATATTGAGTTAATATGATTAAGTATGCGGAATTTACTTAATCACACTTAGAAGGATATTTTTGTTATGGAAATGGAATGGTTATGTTTACTCTATGACAATGAACAATGAAAGCTTTTCACCAAAACGATTCAATATTATTCAAAATAATATGAGTGATCTTTAATTATCACTAGGGTTACAACCTTGAATCTTATGTTCTTACAACTTGTGATATTCTTGTGTTTGTTCTATGTCTTAACAGTTATGAGTTCTAATAATAACGTACATGGACATACATATCACTTGACTAAGATCTTCTTTTATAGTCCAAGAAGATCTTTACAATATTGCTTAAAGTCTAGCCGACCTACTTGTTAACTTATCTTGAGTGTGTCAGTACATAAGATACAACATGTATCTGTGTACACAACTTGTTAACTAAGCACATGGGGTAAGATATTATCTACCGTATATTGTTGACCAAAATACAAATAACATCTTTTCATACTTATCCACTTAGCAGCAGAATGTTCATTAGCAGCAGCAATGAGTTATTGCTAGCAGCAGGATCAAGTATAATAGCAGCAGGATCAACAGCAGCAGAATGCTAAGCCTAGCAGCAGAATCATTTATCGCTAGCTGCAGAATCAAATGTTCTAGCAGCAGGAACAAACATTACCAGCAGGAACCAAATGCACTAGCAGCAGAATCACACTTAGAGTATTTCTTTGAATAGAACCCGATATTAAACTTCTTGAATATTTAATTCCCAACAATCCTCCCCTAAACATGTGAATCCATTTCAACATGTTTCTGAATTAAATTATGGATTGTGAAGATCTTTCAAACACTTCTGTTCTTCAAGATTGAATATCTTTCTCAGTAATTCATCTGCTTTGTTCTTTGACTTTAACAATATCAACACATTGCTCCAATCTTGGACTAAAAGATGGTGCAATTTCCTTGGATGGAAGAATTATAAGAGGCAATGATGCTGTGTATCTTGGATGCTTGTTTCAACAAGTGAAATCATCTATCAGCATGCCTTTGCAAGTGATGAACAAACGTGGTAAACTGAAATTGAAACTTTTCTTCGTTTGACCTAGATAGAACTTTCTCCTTTGGAATGTTCTTGTCATTTTCAACCTCCATGTCATCATCTTGTATGCTCTTGTCTTTTCCTCCTTTAATTGGATTATCTTCCTTTTCTGGGCTATTATTTCCTCCCCTGAGATTGTTACCTCCCCTGAGATACAAATAACTTTTGTTTCCTCCCCTTGTTTGGAAGATCTCACTATGTACCAAAATATATCTTTCCTTATCATCTGATCCATCATTTAGAACTTGTTGTCAGACAATGTTGTACATGAAGCCATCAATTCCTTAAGAGTTTAAGTTACTGCCCTCATCACTTCTAGGTGTGTTAACTCCTATGAGAGGTGATTCATTGGACATTTGATTCATGGTCCATCAATGGATGGTTTTTGTGAATCCTTTGAAAATCCTTGTTTAAGAAATTATTTGACTTAGCAGTATGTTCATGATTTTAGAATTGAAAAATCATACTGCTTTCAACCATTTTGAAGGGATTAAGTGTATAACAGACACTTAATCAAAATTTCGGTTTAAAGCAACCTCTGGTTGTGTGAGAACCAATGTTTTCAGTTATAAATAACTACCTGTGTAAAGATAAACCTATTCAAAAAGGCTTTCTTGACAGGGTTTCCAGCTCATAGTAATTGTTGCCTCTAACACAAGTGTTAGATTCACTTTTACTAGCTGTTCTTTCTATCAGATGTCCTTAGACTTGCTCATTATACTTGAAAGTATAAAATGATAGAAAGTGAGTTGCATCAGTTACTATCTGATCAACTAAATTATCAATTCAAAGTGAAATTTCATACTTAGGTTTCAAGAAAGAAATTTTAAGGAGTTTTTAAATTCCCAAACTCAGTCCATCATAAATCTAATATGTAGCAACTAGATATTCTGATTTCTGCTGCTTCCATTTCACTTGAAACATCCTTTGTGTTCACATGTTCATACCTGAAATTGTTAGTCTAAAACCAAAAGAACAAAGTACAAAGTACTTGTCTTGCATAAGAAAAATCATAAGACCAACTGTATGAATAACACATTTTAAATTTGTACTAGCAGCACAAACTTTTTGTAATAGCAACAGTATTATATAAAGCCAGCAGCAGAAACAAAAATTTATTTACATAAACATATTAGATTGAAAATTCAAAGATTAAGCATTACAATACTTGCTACCAAGTATTGAAACCTTGAAACATCAAAAGCTTTTGTTAGCAGATCTGCAAAGTTGTGTTCTGAAGCAATTTTAAGAACTTGAATTAACTTTTTCTCATTGCAGTCTCTTATAAAGTGATGTCTAATTTCAATGTGTTTTGTTTTAGAATGTTGCACTGGATTTTTAATAATACAAATTGTACTACTATTATCAATATGAATAACAGTGTTTAAGAAATTGTACCCATAATCAAGAAGTTGGTTTTGAAGCCATAGAACTTGACTAGAGCAACTCGCAGCAGCTATATATTCAGCTTCAGTTGTTGAATTTGCCACACTTGTTTGCTTCTTACACTGCCATGAGACAAGTCTACACCCAAGGAATTGACATCCTCCAGTTGTTGAGTTTCTGTCCAAGCTAGCACCAGCATAATCACTATCCGAATATGCTACCAAGTCAAAAGGAGATTCCCTAGAATACCATATACCCAACCTTGGTTGACCTTTGAGATATCTAAAAATTCTCTTGACTGCAGTTAAATGAGAAACCTTTGGAGTTACTTGAAATCTTGCACAAACACAAACAGGGAACATGATATCAGGTATAGATGATGTAAGGTACATCAAAGAGCCTATCATAGATATGTAAGTGTGTACATCCACACTCTCTCCATCTTCATTTTTCAGAAGGTGCTTCTCAGAGTCCATTGGTGTGCTTGCTATTTTTGAATCAGCAAATTGAAATTTTCTAAGTATCTCTGCAACATATTTGTCTTACTAATAAATATGCCTTCAGATGATTGCTTAACTTGCAAACCCAAAAAGAATGTAAGTTCCCCCATGGAACTCATCTGAAAATTATCTTTCATAAGTTTTTCAAATTCTAAACACATATCTTTCCTTGTAGATCCAAAGATAATGTCATCCACATACACCTGCACTAACAGAAGATCCTTCTTGTGCTGTTTGATGAAAAGTGTCTGATCAATCTTTCCTCTTTGAAATCCATTTTCTAATAAGTAGGAAGTTAGTGTTGCATACCAAGCTCTTGGTGCCTGATGAAGGCCATATAGAGCTTTCACTACTCTGTACACTTTGTTTGGATGTAATGGGTTAATGAAGCCTGGAGGTTGTGAAACATACACCTCTTCTTCAATTGTTCCATATAAAAATGCACTCTTGACATCCATTTGGTAGACTGTGAAGCCTAAAAATGAAGCATAAGCTAAGAAAAGCCTAATTGCCTCAATCCTTGCTACAGGAGCATAAACCTCATCATAGTCTATCCCTTCTTCTTGTGTGTACCCTTGGGCTACTAATCTAGCCTTATTCTTAATCACTATTCTCCTTTCATCCCTTTTGTTCTTAAAAACCCATCTAGTGCCAATTACCTTCACACCTGTAGGTAAATCAACTAGCACCCAAACCTTTTGAATCTTGAACTGAAGAAGCTCTTCTTGCATAGCCTCTAACCAGCTTGAATCATCTACGACCTTAAGAATGTTCTTTGGTTGATCCTGTGAGAGAAAACATACAAACATGCAAGAGTTTGAAAGCTCATGCTGTTTTGAAGCATAAAGGGCATCAAGAAGTCCTTGTTGGTCTGAAGTCATCAATTGATGTCTTGTCTTCACACCAGATTGTACATCTCCAATCACATGTTCCAGGGAGTGGACTTTGTGAATTCTTGTTTGTGGAGTAGAAGGAACTTGATAATTTGATGGAAGATTGTTGAAATCCACCTCATTATCTGAGAATTCTGCTTCTTTTGTTTCTGAATGGCCAGCAGCAGAATCAATTGGCCTAACAGCAGGAACAGTAAGCCTAACAGCAGAATCACCAGCAGGAACAGATACACTACCAGCAGCAACAGAAATGCTACCAGCAGAAACATTTTGTTGTTCCTGAGTTCCATCTTCTTTGCTTTCATCTTCAACACCTTCTTTAGCTTTGCTAGAAGAAGATTCATCAGTTGTTGAAGTTGATTCTACACTTGTAATTGACCCTATTGGCATTATCACATCATTTTGATCTTTCTCTAACTCTGCCTCATTTGTTGTATTAGAACCTGCAAAATCATTAGTTTCTGCAACAAAAGGCACATAATTCATTGAATTGGTTAGATACTCTAGATCAAATAGCCATTTTGGTCCTTGACCTTCTACATTGGATTTGTTTTCTAAAAACTCCACATGTAGGTTTTCCTCTACTATTTCTGTTCTTGTGTTGTAAACTCTAAATGCTTTGCTATTAAGAGAATATCCAACAAAGAATCCTTCATCTGCTTTACCATCAAATTTTCCTAAATGGTCTAAGGTATTGAGAATGGTCACATGACATCCAAAAGGTCTAAGAAATCCTATTGCAGGAGTTCTACCATTAAAAAGTTCATATGATGTCTTATTGTGAGGCTGCACAACTAAAACTCTATTTTGAACATAGCAAGCAGTGTTGACTGCTTCAGCCCAAAAAGTTATAGGTAGCTTAGAATCAGCTAACATTGTTCTAGCAGCTTCTATTAGTGTTCTATTCTTTCTTTCAGCTACTCCATTCTGTTGTGGAGTTCTAGCAACACTAAATTCTCTCCTAATACCTTTTTCTTTGCAGAAGTCATCCATAACTCTATTCTTAAACTCTGTCCCATTATAAAATCTAATGACTTTTACTTTCTTGCTCACTTGGTTTTCTATCTGTGTAATGAAATCCTTAAGGATGCTTGATGTCTCATCCTTAGTAGCTAAAAAGAAAACCCATGTAAATCTGCTATAGTCATCAGTAATAACTAGACAATATCTCTTATGCATTATGCTCATTACTGAAACAGGTCCAAATAAGTCCATATGCAGCATAAACAATGATTGATTGATAGAGTTAAAAATCTTGGGCTTACAAGTGGCTTTGTGTTGTTTGCCTTTAAGACAAGCAATGCATGTTTGATCATTTTCAAATCTTTTCTGAGGTAAACCTCTTACCAAACCATTTTTGACAATCTTATTTATGGTTTTGAAATTAATATGACCAAGCCTTCTATGCCATTTCATTGATTCATCCAATGTGGCCTTTGCAACAAGACAAGTTAAATTCTTTTTAGGAACAATGTTCTTCATGTCTACACTGTACATATTGCCCTTTCTAGGAATTCTAAGAAGTACTTGACTTTCATCAGGCATCTTAAAATCAGGAGAAAGTACAAGACATTCAGTCTCACAGAAAAGAACATTGTTCTTTTTGTCACACATTTGTGAGACACTAAAAAGATTATAATTTAGCTCTTTTACATAGAACACATCTTCAAAATCTAAATTTCCGGTTTTGATTGTACCTTTACCAGAAATTTTGCCACGAACACCCCCTCCAAAGGTAACATATCCTCCATTGAATGATTGAAAATCTGAAAGATAAGACATGTTGCCTGTCATGTGCCTTGAACATCCACTATCTGAGTATCCTTGATCTTCTTGTTTATCAGTTGAATGTTCCTGCACACAAATAAGAGTGTTAGTTTCTTTTGGGGACCCAAGCCATTACTGACTTGGATCTGCCTCTTGCATCAATGTAATTTAATCTTTTAAGGACAGTTGATGCAACATTGGATTTTAGAATCCAACATGCTGAGGCCTTAACAGCATTTGCCCTGTTTCCCTTAGCAGCAGGAACTACATGCTTAGCAGCAGGAACTGCTAGCTTTGTAGTTGTACCCTTTGGTCTCCAAATTTATTTTTGAACCACTGCTTTTATTTGAATGGGCCTTAGAACAGTTGTTGGTGCATGTTTGAAAGTTGTTTTTGCACCCTTAGCTGTTGATTTTGGGTTATTAGTCATAAATGGTCGAGCAGCAGGAACAATTTGTCTAGCAGCAGGAACCATTAGTCTAGCAGCAGGATTTGTGTTTGAGCCAGACTTGTTTTTGACTACTCTGGGGTTTGTTCTCTTAGAATTAGAGTGAGAGTGAGACTTAGGAGTTTGCCTTTTGTAGTTCACTCTATTGTTTTCATATCCAGATACCCATTGGTTGCAGAAAGCTGCAAGATAATCAAAACTACCACATGTGTAACAAGCTTTGTTATAAAAATCAAAGTCATCACCTAATTGGTGAGACTTAAGGCCATTCCAATTCCTTTGGTTGCCTCTGGGCTTGTTTGTAGTTCTATATTGTTCACAATATCTAACTGGTTGCCTAACATGTTTAACATTGTTCTTAGGCCTGTTAGTATTATGATTGACTATCTTAGGAGCCTTTGTTCCTACTTTCTTAACCAAGACAGGTTTAGACATAACCTGTTCTTCATCATCATCACTATCAGTTGTACAATCCTCAACAACTATAGCATCTCCTTTCTTAACAAAGGACACCTTGTCCTGATAAAGTAAAGTTTTATCTAAACTTTTACTTATCTTTTCTACCTTAAGGCTCTTGCTAGCCTTAGAACCATATTCCATGATTGGTTCTTGAAACTCAGCTAAACCTGTGTGTGCTAGGTCAATACCTGGAGGTGAATGAATACCTCTATATGGTGGAGGAACAGTGTTATAACCTACACCAGAATTAGCTTTATTGGTTACTTGAGCTTCAAAAAGCTTATTAACTCCCTCTGAGGCATGAGCTAAAGCATCTACAGTTATCTTAACATTTCCTTTTTCCTTCTTGTGTCTAGCTAATGAATCATTCAGCTTAACAATACACTCATCTTTGATCCTTATGTCATTTTTAAGTATATTAATGTCATTAACAAAACTAGATTTATTATTTTGAAAATGTAAGACTTGTTTTTCTAGAACACCTAGACCTCTTTTGTGATTAGCTAAATTAAAAAGAGCATTAAGTAGCTCCTCTCGATGAGCATCAAATCTCTTACTAAGGTCTTCATAAGCTTTAAGATTAGAGCATGATTCAGTACAATTTATGATAGAATTTACCTCTGAATCAGAAAAGGCCATTAGAGCAATCTCATTGGCAACAAGAGCAGCATTTGGTGGTGCATCCTCTTCATTAGCCATAGAGCTCCAATCATATCCAACACCATCAATAGCCAACATAGCCTTTGGCTCTTCAACTATTACTTCCTTTCTCTTATCTTGCTTATACCATGTGTTCCTATTATCCTACTTCCTTGGGGTTCTACATTCTTTAGCAAAGTGTCCTAACCTATGACAGTTGAAACACTCCACTTTCTTCTTATCAAACCCAGCAGTTTCATTACCATTTATGGTAATTTGCTTCCCAGTTTTTTGCCAAAACTTCTTAGCCCTCATGCTAAGTAAAGCAACCTGCCACTTAATATCCATCTCTTCCAAATCATCACCATCTACCTGCTCAAGGTCTTCATGATTTAGAGGAGAACCACTAGATTGACTGGTTATAAAGGCATAAAATGTTGGATCTCCAAGTCCAGCAATATCCTTTTGTGAACTAGTAGAAGGACCACCATAAGTAGCATTAGAGACACTTTCAACTTCATCTACCTCTTCAGACTTACTAATACTAGGAAATGATAAGAGTGTAGCATTCCCAGAACTAGTACCATAGTTTCCAGACTTCTTTAGACTTTGTTCAACAATTTTGAAGTTGTTGTGCAAATCATTGAGTTTCATGGTTTCAATGTCTGGCTTGTTCATCCAGACAATAACATGAGTATGGAACTCATCAGGTAGACTTCTCAAAAACTTCATGTTGAGATCTTCCTTCTCTATCTCAACACCCAACACAGCTAACTGACTGACAAGCTTGTGCAACCTTGAGAACAGCTTATCAAGAGTTTCATTGCTAAAAGCAGTAAAGTTTTCAAATTATTGTTTCAGCAATGTCTTCTGTGTCTTTTTGGTAGTTTTATTACCACAAAACCATGCACAAATCTCTTCAAAAAGAGTTTTTGCATCAAGATACTTGTTAAAAGATAGCATCTGCTCACCAGGAATGGTCATAAGCAACAAATTTCTTTCTTTTTGATCATTTCTCTTCTGTATCTTTTCATCATTGGAAACTGGTCCAGTATTTCTTTTCCTAAGTGTTTTGCCTTCAAGGACAACATCTGAATAGCTTGGTGAAAAAGAATCACCATGCATAATGATATCCCAAAGAGTATAATCTTGAACCATAAAATATTGCTCAATTCTCATCCTCCATAACTCAAACTCATTTTGTTTGATCATGGGCAACTTTGCAGCAACATTTGAAACCTGAGCATCTTGTACATCCATTTTTATTTTAGCTTCTAAATCAACTATATCAGCCTTGCTCTGATACCACTTGATAGGATTGGACACACGGTTAAGGTGGTTAAACATTGTGACTTTGTGTGTATGATATATTGAGTTAATATGATTAAGTACGCGGAATTTACTTAATCACACTTAGAAGGATATTTTTGTTATGGAAATGGAATGGTTATGTTTACTCTATGACAATGAACAATGAAAGCTTTTCACCAAAATGATTCAATATTATTCAAAATAATACGAGTGATCTTTAATTATCACTAGGGTTACAACCTTGAATCTTATGTTCTTACAACTTGTGATATTCTTGTGTTTGCTCTATGTCTTAACAGTTATGAGTTCTAATAATAACGTACATGGACATACATATCACTTGACTAAGATCTTCTTTTATAGTCCAAGAAGATCTTTACAATATTGCTTAAAGTCTAGCCGACCTACTTGTTAACTTATCTTGAGTGTGTCAGTACATAAGATACAACATGTATCTGTGTACACAACTTGTTAACTAAGCACATGGGGTAAGATATTATCTACCGTATATTGTTGACCAAAATACAAATAATATCTTTTCATACTTATCCACTTAGCAGCAGAATGTTCATTAGCAGCAGCAATGAGTTATTGCTAGCAGCAGGATCAAGTATAATAGCAGCAGGATCAACAGCAGCAGAATGCTAAGCCTAGCAGCAGAATCATTTATCGCTAGCAGCAGAATCAAATGTTCTAGCAGCAGGAACAAACATTACCAGCAGGAACCAAATGCACTAGCAGCAGAATCACACTTAGAGTATTTCTTTGAATAGAACCCGATATTAAACTTCTTGAATATTTAATTCCCAACAAACTTCTTGAGAATACTCCTCAGAAGCAATGTCTATGACATCGATTCGGTTGACCGATGTATCATCGTAATTGGAGGAGTATCTCGAAGTTTGATCGAGTTTAAAAGTCACAGCCTGATCATCAACACGGAGAGTAAGTTCTTCACCATAAACGTCAATTAAAGCACACCCCGTTCTCAAGAAGGATCTCCCTAGAATTAAGGGAACCCGTGGATCGGCATCAAAATCTACGACAATGAAGTCAGCTGGAAAGTGGAACTTTCCTAATTTCACGAAGACATCTTCGGCGACACCGATAGGACGAGTAATCGATCGATCTGCTAGCTCGAGAGTCATACGTGTAGGAGTAAGTTATGGAAGGGAAAGCTTTTTCCATACGAAAAATGGCATAAGATTGATGCTTGCGCCAAGATCGGCCAAGGCTAAACATTAAATCATTCCTGGAAAATCGCATGGGATGAGAAACTTGCCGGGGTCTCCAAGTTTTTCGGGTAACTTTTTTAGGAGAACCGCCGAGCAATACTCATTCAGCGGCGTTTTGGCTAATTCGAATAATTTTTCCTTGTTACTTAGCAAATTCTTGATTGTCGAAGCAAATTTTGGCATGAGAAGAAGAGCATCCGCAAAGCTAATGTCGAAGTGCAAATCTTGGAAGATTTGGAAAAACTTCTCAATTTGGTTGTTAGCTTTTTCACGGAGCTTCTGATCGTTAAGTCTTGATGGGTACGGAATTGACGGTTTAGGATTAGACTTTTGGGGATTAACGGGAGCAAATTTTGGCTCAGAAACTTGGACAACCGGAGGTTGGACGTCTTTGGTATTTCCCTTATTAGTAGGAAGCATCGTGTCCTTTGTCACCTCGGTCTCGCGGTCCACTACTTTAGGGGGAGAAGAAGTAGTAGTAGGAACTGTGGGTCCTTCATATGCTACACCACTTCGGGTGGTGATAGCTTTCAATTCATCCTTTGGGTTTGGAACGGTATTGCCCGTGAGAGATCTCGAAGCTGAAGCTTGATGAAATTGACTGATGAGGTTATCAAACATGTTCTCGATTTTGCTTTGAGATTGATCAATTTTGCTATTTGTAGTCCTAAGTTCATTCTTAAGCTCATTACCCTGCTTAGACATTGAATTTTGGAAATCATTCTTCAAAGTTGTTATTTAATTTTGCATTGCCCTCATGTTAGCCTCATTTGTCTTCATATAATTTGTAAGTTCATTGGAGGGAACAATCGGGGATTGGTAATTAGGAGCTTGATACCCTTGATTGAAATTGACCCCTTGGGTCGGGTATTGATTGATCGGGGCTTGAAATTGGTTTAGCACATTTTGCCCTCTTCCTTGATTTTGATTGAACCTATTTTTGTTGTTAGATTGAGAAAATCCTGGTGGTCCCATCTGATTGCTAGCATAATAGCTCGGGTTAACTTGAGGATGGTATTGGTTAACTCCTTGGTTGTAAGAACCGGCTATGGCATTTATTTCAAAAGGACGGCCATCGGTGGCAGTACAATTGTAGTTAGCATGAGGACCACCACAAGTGACACAAGTTTCTTCCATCGCTTTGACTTGAGCGGGTGGAGAAGTTTGTGGGGTAGAAAGGTTCTTTTGATTAGAGAGAATCAAAGCTTGGATAACATCTGTGAGTTTATCGATCTTAGCATCCGTGCTAGAAATATTAGTACTCACTTTTGAAATAACCGGTTTGTTTCGTGAAGTAGGAAGTTTTGATTTGTTCTCGATGATAGTCAATATATCTCTTGGAGTTCGATTCAAGATATTGCCACCGGCTGCATTTAGCGAATCTTGATCGGTTTGCGTTAAAGCATTGTAGAACGTGTCGATTTGGTGCAATTCAGAAAATCCATTATGTGGGCATTTACGTCGGAGATCCTTGAATTGTTCCCATGCCTCACCAAAATTTTCGTCAAAACGTTGTTGAAAATTTGTTATATCATTATTAAGATTAGTCATTTTGGAAGGAGGAAAGAAATGATTCACGAATTTGGAGACGAGGTCTTCCCAAGTTGTAATTGAACGAGGGGGTTCTTTTTTGAGCCAAATCTGGGCTGCCCCTTCAAGAGAAAATGGGAATAACATCAACTTGATCGCGCTATGAGGAACGTCCCGATATTTCATAGTTGAAGTTAACTTGTTGAACCATCGGATGTGAGCGTGGGAATCGTCGCTCTCAAAACCATGAAATTGGTTTGACGTTATAAGTTGAATTAAACCAATTGCATCTCCGTAACCCTCGGTGGGTGCTTGGAGCAACTCCGACATAGTTCGTGTATCCGCCATTTCGGTAATGGGTATATCAACAAGAGTACGTATCTCGGGTACGTTTACTCGTTTGTTGCGTCGACGATAACGTTGAGTCGGTATTGTAGGAGATTTATCAATTAAATTCGATTTAGAACGAGTGAGCATACACTAAAAACACAAAATTTAAAAGAAAAATAAATTTTGAAAAAGAAAATATTTTTGGTTTTTTTATATTTAGAAAAGTGAAAAACAAAATTTTTGTTAATCGATTCGTCAACCGGTGCTCGGTAGCTCTCTAAAATTTGGTTTTTTTTATTTTTTTTTGGCATAATGAATACTTTAGGAAAAGTATTCGTGATTTTTTAATTTTTTTGGTTTTTATAATAATATAAGAAAATAAAATATTTACAAAATAAAACGGTAACTTCACGGGGAAGGATTTCCAAATCACTAATCTTCAAACGTAACTCGATATTCACTTCACAACTTCCCCGGCAGCGGCGCCAAAAACTTGGTGTGTGTGCACAAGTGTATATATATATATATATATATATATATATATATATATATATATATATATATATATATATATATATATATATATATATATATATATATATATATATATATTATTAGTGTAAGGAAAAACCCGACCAAAGTGTGAATTCTATCTCTAACCAAGATTGAATAAACCGAGAGGTCAAAGATTTTCAAACAAAATATAATTCCGGAAGTATTGATTTTTCCCGTGTCGTTAGGTTCCGATGAAGTGTGAATGGAATGTTGAATTCCGTTCGTGATCGAATGATTTGATTAAGTGAGAAATTTTGGGATTATATCTAAAAATATAAAACATAAACTAAAAAGTAACTAAAAAGCATATAAAATGAGTAAGGAAAGCACCAATAATAAAAAACGCAATTAAAACTAAAAAACGGGCTCTTACGGGTCTAAAAACGGGCTAAGAAAACCTAGAACTCAAAAATCTACTCTAGATGTGCAAATTTGGTTCCTAAAAGTCCTAAATGATTAAAAAGAATTAAAAAAAAAAAAAAAAGATTTATATTTTTTTTGCTTTTTATTTTATTTTTTATGAATTAAAAACACTTTTGGATAAAAAAATTATTAAAATACTAAATTAATGTGAAAAATTATGAAAATTTTTGGAAAACTTCTCAAAGTTATAAGGATTCTATGAAAAATAAAATTAAGTTTACAGCTTATTAGGATAAGCAGTTATTAAGCAAATAAGTGAAATAAGCTTAAAGGATAAAAAATGGGTAAATATAAAACTCATACAAACCATAACGGAAAATACCCAAAGGCGCAGTTAGTTTGTGAGTGTGTTTTAAAGGTTGAGACTGGTTGAGATCAAGGGTTCCCAGTTTTCCCTTTTTTTTTTTTTTTTTTTTTTTTTTTTTTTTTTTTTTTTTTGCAAATTTTCTTTTTGGGACTTATAAATAAGCTAAAAATAGAAACTTTTTGTGAAAACAAAATTTTTAAATCTTAAGGAATAAGCTGGAAAAAGGCCTTATAAGCCAACAGTTATAAATGACTATTAAGCTAGAGTACTCAATGATATGAACACACACACAAGCTTTTTATAAGCTTGTGTGTACTAAAATAAGCTTCTAACTACTAAAATCAAACCTAAAATGCAGATCTAATCCAAAATAAGCAGTGCTAATAAAAAAATAAGCTCAGAACTAAAAATAAGCTAATAGTGCCAAACTGTCATATCAAACAGCCTGAAGAGGCAACTTTGAGCTATAAAATAAGCACTTAAAGCAATAAGCTAAGTCACAAAAACTAAAAATAGATAAAGCTTGCACACTAAAGAGCTTATAAAATGAATTGCAGACCTATTAGAGCTTATATAGAGCTTATAAATCAGCAGATAAAGGAGGCTGACAGACACTTATGCAAGCTGATGCACCAGTATGCAAACTGATTACCACTTTTAAGGCTACCAATAAGCTATCAAAAAGCTGAAAACTGATCTGAAAACTAGAAAACAACATTTAACAACAACTAAACAACTAGTAAAATGATTTTCAGAAACTTTGAATTGTAAATAAGCTAAAAAAATAGGCTATGAAAAGGCTACTCCGAACTGTTTTTGGATGTTTTTGAAACTGTTAAGACAGGTTTGAAAAAAATGAACAATAATACTCAAGACTATGTTAAATTTACTCAAAACATGTAAACCAACTAATGTGACTGATCTAACTAAAAAAACTACCACCAAAAGACCTTATCACTGTTTTATCAAAATAAGCACAATCTATTAGTGTTAACCTTTGAAAACTAGAAAACTACTTTAAAACCTACAAATCTACTTAGAAAAGCTTTAAACAACTTTAATTCCACTTATTAGACTGAATTATAGCTTACTCAATTTAGACCAGTTATCAAAACTCATGAAAACAACCTTATGACTGTTCTAAAAATTGAATCCAGTAATCATGCTAGTAATTGCCTTTACCACTTTGCGGTTTACTGATATTTCCATCTTCTAATTATTTAACTCATTTTAGTTTGGTAGCTTTAGAAAACGTGTTCTCTAGTTATCCAAGTATCTTATATTTCTTCGAGGTTTCAAAACTGGAACTAGGGTTATAAAACAAACTTGAACGAATAAGATGTGTAACCATACTTAACCGTTTTGACTTTTACAAGACATCACGATTTCTAGAGTAAGTGTGCTTTGAGTTTGATTAGAATTAGGAAAATTCAAATATTCCTATTATGGCATTTTTTCATAAAGAAAAAGGATAGGAACAAGTCTCTTTCTTACAAGGAAAGAACGACTTAGTTCGTCCTTTTAACAAGAAAAGAACAAACTCTTGTTTACGGTTTGTGTTGCATTAATTCATTAATTGAATTTACAAAGTTCATTTTAGTATTTTCGATAATTATCCTTTTATAAATTAACTACCCCATGTTTACAAATTTAAAACTATTAATTTATGAAAAGGCTAAGATCCACATTGTGCTTCTACTATCACATCAGTTGATCTGCTAGCAATAGTAGATTCAATTGGTAGGCGACGATCACATTGTATTACATGTACAACTCTTAGATCCTTATGGGACTCATGGCATATTGTGTCAAACAACTAGTGTCATGTAGGCATGTTTAGTCCCATCTTTGGGTCAAGGTCTCACCGCTTAACTTAATTAAGTCATCCAATTTGAGAACGTATGAGAATATATCTAGGTCTCACGCATAGAGAATAGTCACCTTGGGTTACAATTCAACCTAGGTCCCACACATAGGCAAAAAGTAATTGCAAGTGTTCTCAAGCGATTAGACGGCATGACTTATATTTGTGAGTTGTGACGGGTAAAATATTTTGTTGGGACCATTCAGTTCCCAAGCGTCCTGAAACAAGGATTTGAATACAAATTATCCCAAGTGTCAATATAACCTTGAAAGCTCTCAGGTCACTGAGTGAACAATCACTCAGTGAGTTATCTTCAAGATGCCTAGGACGAGTCTAAGAAGAAGGATTTACCATTTAGTGAGGCAGAACTCCCTGAATGGCACCTAAGCCAAAGAAGAAAATAATGGGTTCAGTGAGAGATGACAATAACTCACTGAACCCCAGTCTCCTCAACAACTATGAAGAATGAAGAATGAAGACTGAAGACTAAAGACTAAAGAACTTGAAGACTGAAAGAAAGGCGGGACAAGGCGGGAAGGGTTTGAAAAGATAAGGAGAAGTGCTTATCAGGCCAAAGTCAAACTTTCTCTGAAAGGCTTGAACAAGAACAATGTCATCACTGTTACTCAGAAAGCAATATTGTCCTATACCCAAAATAGGTTCTTGTAATAGCGACAAAATACATCAGTATTTTGTCCTGATTAGCTTAGGTCATCTTTTGTCTTTTAAGTCACGGGTGCTCTTTTATACTTGTCTATAAATAGGATCATAAGAGAGTAAAAGTGGACAAGTTTGTGCAATTAATGCTTAGACATTCACAAACCACTTTTACTCCTCCAAAGAGCAACCTAGTCCCTGAGATAGCTCAGTGGTTCCTTATAGTTGCCACTTAAGCTTAGCTTAAGTTTAGTGAGGAGACAACACCATACTTGTCATTTCAATCCCAAGTGTTTTTTCCGCAAACACTTGGGTATAGATTCTTTTGATTAACTTCTAATAAGAATTTAAACGTTGAAAAACTCTTGTCTTTATCATTTACGTTTCACTTATTTGTTTAAGTTAATCATTACATTACTTAGTCATGGAACACGATTAGCTTAACTTTGTAGTTAATTCTAACTGTGTAAAGGGAACAACAAGTGGTATCAGAGCCTCTGGTTTATAAAATCTTTCAAAAACTAAAGAGTGCTCAAAAGGATTTTAAAACCAAGATCCTACCATGGCTGATAGTAATGTACCCCAGCTAGTTGACAAAAAGGGAGGAAGCTATTCAGCTGTTGCTCCCAGACTAGAAGCTGGTAAATTTAGCAAGTGGAAAAAGCGTATGCTTTGCTAGTTGACTGGTATGGAACCATACTACATCAGATGTATCAATGAAGGTTCCTTTGTCCCTAAGACTGCTGAAGGGTTATCTAAACCTGAAGCTCAGTGGACTATTGATGAGAGAAGGGTGGTTAACCAAGACCAACGCCTGAAAAGCATCATTATATCATGTCTTCCTGACGATACAATGGAATCAGTCATTAACTGTACAACAGCTAAACAAACTTGGCTTGACTTAGTTCATAGCTTTGAAGGTCCCTCAGATACCAAGGAAAACAAGATTATGGACCTGAAACTTGAGTATAACACTTTCAGGGCCAAAGACTCTGAAAGTCTCTCTCAGACCTACACAAGATACAAAACCTTGATAAAGGAACTATCAAATGATGGTGTAGTCTTGTCTAAGCATGAAATCAATGTTGGCTTTGTCAACAGACTCCCTGAGAAGTGGTTAAACTTCTCTCAGGGTCTTAGGAATGCTAATCACATTCAAAATCTTGAGCTCCCTGAGATCTATGGGAAATTTGTCTATGAGGACAACTTAATCTCAAGGAGATACCCAGACTCAAAGAAAGCACTTGAGACCAAAAAGGTCCTGACAACCATACCCTTATCTATTGCCTTTTATTCTAATGGTGTTGTGTAGGATTTCCAAGAGAATTCTGATGATGAGGCTGATGAGTGAACCAGTGGGGAGTATCTTAATGACTTGCATATTGAATTTCAAGAAAGGGCACTCCTTGCTAACTCTAAACGTTTTATTAAAAGAAATCAGTCAAAATTTTCTAAAGCAAAAGAAAATGAAACCACCGAATGTTTCAAATGTGGAAAAAAGGGTCATTTTGCAAAAGACTGTTTTTCTAAAACCACCTCAGAACCCTCATACAAATTCTCTGGTAATAATTTTTCTTCAGGAACTAGCAAGTTTCAACAAAAAATGCTTCAGTAATCTCAAAATTTGCAAAACAAAATTGTTCAAAATGATCAAAAAGACTTTGAAGCTAAGTATAGAAAAGCTAAAGCTAAACTTGCTCTCCTTGAGGCCACTCCCTCAGTATCTCAGGCTGCTCAAACCACTAAACCTGTTTAAACAAAGAACAAGGTACTTGTGGCTGAAGCCTATGACTGGGATGAAGAAGAGGTCTCGTCAGATGATGAAGAAGTAAGAGTCAGTGCACTGATGGCACTTTCAGATAATGATCAGCTGGCTGTTGGAAAAATCCATGCAAGAAATTGAGAGTGGGTTAACATCACCATGAAAAAGGTAAATATTTTACTATCTATGGATGATGATTCTGATTGGCAATCTTACTTAAATTACATTAATGTTGATCTTAAGTTTGTTGAAGAGCAAAGACTTAATTTGTTTTCAAAATACAATAAACTTGATCAAGAGTTAAACAAGTGTAGAGATGAACTACTTGCCTTAAAACAAGCCAAGCTAGAAGCTGTTACACTTCAAATTCAAAACACTGAAATTTTGAAACAAAACCAAGCTCTCCAAACTGAACTCAACAAAGAAAAGGCTGTCATTGAAAGATGGACTACAAAGAATCCTAAAGTCTATGAAACTGTTAGTCTTATTCCTAGTTCTAAAAAGAAAATCATAGGAGAAGACCAACTCACTGAATCCCTCAGTGAGAGTCATAGTGAAAGGCCTTTATTCCAGCTGACATATCTTTTGAGCAAGAAATGAAACCCAAGTCTAGTGACTGGGTTGAAAGAAACAACCCAGAAAGTAAGTTACCTAACTTTGAGACTGGAAAAATCTTGCAACCTGAAAGTCAGGCTATCAAAGATATGCTTGGACTCACTGATAAGCCCAGTAACACTAAGTCTGTCAATGAGTCTGAATTAGCATCACAAACACGTCTCCCACCTCTGAAAGACCTTCAGGGAGCTGCACCTAGCTCAGACCTAACACCTTTAATTTACTCTCAACATTCTCCATAAGAGAAGTCAGGATTGGGTAGAACCATCCTGAAGAGACCCACACCTGAAGTCTCAGTTCCCACTGATGACTCAACAACTTCAGTCCCAACTGAGGTGAACACTGAAAGCCCTGATTCAAAATATGATCAGTTGGCTGAGCTTGTCAGGAAGCTAAGTCAAAAGATTGAATCATTTGAAAAACCTCAATCTAAGATTAAGGAACTCAAATCAGCTTCCTCAAGCACCTCCAAACCAAAATCTTCACCAAATCCTCAGCAAAGATGTGAACTGTGTAACTATATTAATCATTCCACTGATAATTGTTATAGAATCCTCTTCTGCATGATATACAAAAAGGAAGATCACAGGAATTTTGATCACTTGTCATACACAGTCTCATCCAATGCTGCAATACACTTTAAAGCACAGGCTTTTCAGTATCCTTCTGATTCTAAACAAAAACAAATGCAAAAGGCTAAGCCTTTTTTACCTTGTCAACATTGTGATTTCAGTGACCATCTTCATGATGATTTTCTAATGGATCCTTGTTGTGACATATGTGGAGATCCCTCTCATGACACCTCAGGACATGAAAAGGTCATTCAGGCTAGAAGAGGTATCACCAAGTCCTCTTCTCAGTCTACTGAGTCCATATCAACAACCAAATGTAAAATCTATGAAAGCACAGTCCATACCACCACTGACCATGCATCAATTGTATCTTTTAAAAGGGCCATCAAAGCCAAGCCCACCAAGAGGTGGGGTCCTAGAAAAAACTGACACAATTTACTATTTGTGCAGAGACATGCCAGGGAGCCTGTTTGGCATCTAGATAGTGGATGTTCAAGGAGCATGACTGGTGAGAAGGAATATCTGCACAAATATGTTGAGGAACCAGGACCTAAGGTGGTATTTGCTGACAATTCACCATGTCTCACTGAAGGTTATGGTTCAGTAAACTGTAGTGGAATAGTTTTTACTAGGATATCTTATGTAAATGGTCTCAAGTACAATCTTATCAGTGTCAGTCAACTATGTGATGCTAAATACATAGTTCAATTTGATGATAAGCAAGGTACCATCTTTAATGCAAAAAAAGATGTAGTTCTTATTGCACCAAGAAGACAAGATGTTTATGTGTTAGATATGTCTACTCTAACTTAGAATGGAACTTGTCTCTTTTCTAAAGCCACGGAAACTCTAAACTGGCTATGGCATAAGAGACTCTCCCATCTGAATTTCAAAAACATAAATAATCTTGTCAAACAAAACAAGGTCCTTGGCTTACCATCACTTGTGTTTTCAAAGGATAAACCCTGCTATGCTTGTGAAAAGGGTAAACATCATAGAGCATCCTTTAAAATCAAACAAAACTTCTCCATCAAGAGCTGCCTTCATCTTCTCCATATGGACCTCTTTGGACCTATCAGTCCAATGTCCATTGATGAAGCGAAAAGTGTACCGCTTTTAAGGGGTCATTTAAGCCCTAAATCGTATTTATTTGATCAAATATCGCCCTAAATCGTTCCTTTTGTCATTTTAGGTACTTTTGAGGAGAAATCTGGAAAAGGAGGCATTTTGGACGTTTTTGGAGCATTAAAGTGAAGAAAACGGCAAAGTCTCAAAAATCGGCTAAAAGTTACTCTTGACGGCGTCAGACTTTACTCTGGACGGCGTCATGCCTTGGCAAGAAAAGTTGGACGTGAAATTTACTCATGACGGGCCAGTGAAAATAGCATGTGAATTCTGACGGCGTCACGCTTTAACTTGATCAAGGGCGTCACGGCTTAAATCATAAGGGGACGGCGTCACGTTCATGGTTCGACGGCGTCAAGCCTTGATAAGCCAGAATGGATTTTTGAAGAGCTAAAGAGGGACGGCGTCAAGAAGGTCATCCGGGAACCCTAAAAGCGGCGAGGTGACGGCGTCACACTCCATAAGGTGACGCCGTCAGATCCAAAAATCTATATATAGTTTTCTAATTTTTTGTCATTAGGGAGAGCTTAGTGTGTGGAATTTTGGGAGAAAACCCTAAGACGAGTTTAGCTACTTTTTCAGGGCTTTTTGCCTTGAGATCTTCCATGTTTCATTGAAAGATAAGTTATCAATTAATCATTCAATATGTCTATGTGTTGTTTGATTCTATCTTATTCTTGTCTTTTGTTTAACATGTTAGGCTAAATTTATCTTGTGTTTGCTTAGATCTAATGAAACCTAGCTATTGATTATTGGTTGTTAGTGTGTTGTTAGTTGTATTGGATGATTGTTTATCTATGTTAGGCTTAAGAAAACTGGCTAACTTCCTATTCGGTAACTTGCTTGAACGTCTTAAGAAACATGAACCAAACGCGTACTAAAGGTTTTTATGGTTGTATTTAATGCACAAGCGAATTCTAGTGATCCCATGTTAGGAGCTTCCTAGCCGGCTCGACATAGGAGTGAAGTAGGAGCTTGTAGAGTTGGGGAAGTAAGTACGCCACCCCACGAATGGTATTAAGGAATACACCCGTCATCCACGCAACTAATACACACTAATTAACCGGTAAAAGATAGTTAGGGAGTAAGGAAATCTAAGTAAACACATTTCTCTACACATAAGTTTCTCACCACATTTTATTTTCAGTTATTTATTTTATTTGCATTCGTAGTAAATTGGGTTAGTTGACTAGCAACTAATTCCGCCCACTCTATCAAAACCGAGATTTTACTTGCTTTCATAAAAATATAAAAACATAAAAAGAATCTTCCTCAACCCTTAGACCTAATTAGAGTAGTCTTTCATACCTAACGAACACTATTCCCTGTGGAGAACGATCAATCCCCCGTACTTACCACTACACTATACTACATCGGTCAGGTACACTGCCTGGTGGGGGTTGTAAGCCTCTTGAGATCCCTCGAGAGGTAAAACCTGTTGTAAGGTTACAAAACCACGCAATCAAGTTTTTGGCGCCGCTGCCGGGGAATAGTTATTGTTTAGGTTGAATTTTTATTTCTATTAGGTCTACTCACTAGATTCCTTTCTAGTGAGATTTTTATTTTATTTTTCTAGGTTTTCTTTAGTCTATCTATTTTCTTCGTGTCTTTGTTCGTAACCATTACCGTCCGACATCATGGAAGATGGTAATATCCTTAACCCCCACAACCCACCACCACAACAACCACCACCACCTCCTTGAGCCCGTACTTTAGGAGAGTATTCCCGTCCTAGCCACCATGGCTATCGAAACACCATTGAGCTCACTCAAGGAGCCAATATCACACCCTTGCGATCCGACACCATCCGGTTGGTGCAAAGCGGATGCGCATTCCATGGACTTCGTTCTGAAGATCCTAATCAACATCTCAAGGACTTTCTTAAAATCGTTGATTCTATAGACCTTGATGTTGCCACTCGAGAGACGACCCGATTGCGTCTCTTCCAATTCTCTCTGCGGGACCAAGCTAGTCAGTGGCTAGAACGTCAACCCGCAGGATCCATCACCTCTTGGGATGATCTCACCACTCGTTTCCTTGCTCAGTTTTTCCCACCGGGAAGAACTACCAAGCTAAGGAATGATATCTTGATGTTCCAACAACGTCAAGGCGAAACTCTCTACGAGGCATGGACTCGATTCAAGGACTTACTCCAAAAAGTCCCTCACCATGGCATAGAACTTTGGCTCCAAGTCCAAATCTTCTATGACCATATCAATCTCTCCACGAGGCAAACCATTGACCAATCGGCCGGTGGCAAGCTACGTGATCTAAGTGCGGAACAATCATGGGCTCTCCTAGAGGATCTTGCTCTTTATGACAACGAAAGTTGGAGTGATCCCCGTGATTTGAATAAAACGGTCAAGGCAATATCTTTGCCTTCGAACAATTCAAGCACTTCCGACCGTAGGATCATAGAACTTGAAGACCAAGTCAAGTTTCTCATGAAATCCTACGAGGCTCCTAAACCTTCAAGCCAAGTGAACAAAATCACTTCTTCATGTAAATTATGTAGTGGTCCCCACGACACTCGTGATTGCATGGAACTCCCCGAACAAGCTTTTGTGGACTACGCATCATCGCGTACCGACGGAGCGGGAGACAAGTGGTACACTTTCAAACCCGAGCCAAACCATTACGGTGATACATACAACCCCTCATGGAAAAATCACCCGAACCTTAGGTGGAAACAAAACCAAAACACGCAACAAACCAATTCTTCCAACCCACCTAATCGTTTCCAATCAAGCGGTTCCAACTCGAACCGTACTTTCAACAACAATCCTTCCGGCAATGGTATTACCAATAACTTTGAAGGATTGATGTCTCAATTTATGGCATCTCAAGAAGCTCGTTTAGCCAAGTTTGAAGCCGAATTCAAACAACAACAAACGGAGATGACCAATAAAATTGACAACTTGTTGAAAGCTCTCCATAACCAAGTGTTATCACCTCCACATAAGGACGCTAGGAACACAAATAGCGGACCCCAAGTAAAAGACCCCTCTTCATCCAAACACGTCCACTTTGTCAACATTGTCACTATTAAACCAATTGATAGGAATGAGGATAATAGTGAACCTAAGGATGAGGATAAGAAAGTCGAGGTTGATAAGGAAGTTAGGACAAGTGAGATTGAAGAAGTAGATGATGATGAGGACTACTTCAATAGGCTACCCACTAAGGAAGAGCGCGCATATCATACAAACTTATTCGATGACCCCAAGACACCATACTTCCTAGGTAGACCAATCATAGAAATATGCGACCCTTCTAATTCTCAACATACCATGCAACATCGGACATCTACATGTGTGGAAAGCTTACATCGACCTTAGATCACCCATAAACATCATGACTAGAGCCCACTACAACTTGATAATGAAGAATCAACTTGGGTATAGGATGTTCCCTGACAAGGGTTGGATGAGTAACTTCACGGGAAGAGTTAAGGGATTACCGGTTTATGTAGGAAACTTCACCTATGTCACCGACTTTGTAATTGTAGAAGATATCCGCCCAATAGTCGATGCATCCTTGACTCAAGTGGTTTTTGGAAAAACCATTTGTTGAGGTCTCTAGAATGACTTATGAACCCTCCTTAGGGATAGTTAGATTTAAGGATGAGACCGATGAAGTAAGCTACCAAATGCCATATAAGATAGAACAATTCCAACACTTGTCAAATGTTGAGAAGGAGCTTAAGCAAGCGGTCTACTATAGGAATGATGAGGATAGAAGTAAAGGAGTAGACTATGTTATGGAAAGGATATTCGGTTTCTACAAGGATTGTTTGAAATTAGGACCGGAATATAAAACCGGGAAGGAGGATGGCCTAGGAACCGTGACGATGATGGAGTCACGTAATGTACGTGACTTTGAGTCTAGCTACAAGACTCGTTAATAAAGAAAAGCGCTTCTTGGGAGGCAACCCAAGCTTTATTTGTTTTATTTGCTTTGTGTGTTTATTTATTTGTTTGTTTGATTTTATTTGTTTCCGTATGTGTGTTTAATTTTTATTATTATTGATTCATGTTCAAAACTAATTTGTGAAAATGCTTTATGTTGTTTTTAACTTCGTCTTAACTACATATAAAGGTATTTTGC
Source organism: Artemisia tridentata subsp. tridentata (assembly GCA_021014915.2). Lineage (NCBI taxonomy): Eukaryota > Viridiplantae > Streptophyta > Magnoliopsida > Asterales > Asteraceae > Artemisia > Artemisia tridentata. Next base: position 244,730,957 of record CP139504.1, read on the forward strand.
AAAAGATAAGTGTAAGGGAAATCTAAATCGGTTTATTAGAACACAAATGAACATGAATCGTAATAATAATAAATTAGCATACATATTCGTATTTGTTTGAGTCAAATGCTTGTATCGAGTCATAATGATGTTTTGCAGGATTTCCAGGAAGTAAGGTAAAGGTTTTTCCAGAAATTTTCCGGAAACTTAAAATGAAAATTTTTGTCAGGTCATTTCTGACGGCGTCAGATTTAATTTTCAGAAATTTTTGAAAGTTTTGTTTTTAGAAAAGTTTTTATTAAAATCTCCAACTTATAATCTCCAGGAATCTGCAAAATTATCATTCCACAAGCATTATATCCTTATATATAGATTTTATCCCGCCGATGTTATGCAGGTTTTCGTGTTTGTTTTCTCAGGTTTAACAGGTTATTTTGGACAAGGAAATGTTTTTGGATCAAGCTTATGGCGATGCATTAGTCATGGAGCTTCAACATTCTCTTTGGAGGAAGATTTAACCGTGTAATTTCATTATCCACCGAGCGAATCAGGGGAGTATTTGATTTCATTCTTTTACTTTTTTCTTTTACATCTTGTTATTTGAACATTGGGGACAATGTTCATCTTAAGTGTAAGGGGAGGGTAAAAGTACGATTTTAGAGAATACAATTGCGCTTGATTTTTGTTTGTTTAATGGTAGATGTGTAATAAAACTGAGAGAAATACTTGTTAAGGTAATTTTAGTGCCAAATTTAAATTTTTTTACAACACATAGGAGTGAAACTTTGATCTTAATGAGCGTCTCATGGATAGGAGTTATATGACTAGCACAAAAACCGTACCACTAAAAAATTTTCCACCCCAAATATGTGAGGTTCGCCCCTAGAATTGGTAGGAAAAGCATTTATGCTATGATGTGTGTACCGGTAGCACTTAGATTCTAGAACTTGCGTTAGGACCATTCCAAGGCCACAAGTGAGACTACATTCGTGTAGTTAGATTTACTACATGATAAGAGGCATTAGGATTAACCCATTGTTTTACACCTGTGTTTTTGTTATAATTACTTTGGCTACATTGGTCAAGTAATTCTCCCACACCCTTTGCGTTGTACTCATTTTTAGTACACGATACCCCTAGTACACCCCTCAGAGCCTATCTTTTCGTTTCGACCTTTAAGCATTTTACTTAAAGGAAGAATTTGTTTACACCCCACTTAAATGTACACCCAAATCGCCTTAGCCTACCTTGTATGCACTCATCTTTAGTGCATTATTGTTACAACATTTGTTTAAAACCCAAGTTAATTATCTAATTGATTACATGGTTGCTAAGTCGAGTCATATCCTTGTACATATTGTTTTGGGACGATTGGGACTCATGGGTAAAGTACTAGTATAATGGAGTAATGGGGAAGAACAACATTATTACCCCCATATGTGCTAAATGTTTTAAAAAGTACTCCAAGTTTTTCAATTATCTTAATTCGAGTCATTAGAATAGTTATTTGTAAAGTTATGTAAAAGTTCAAGTGTAAGGGGGATGCAACGCCCCTATGATGTATTATTTTGGATGGTAGGGTAAAAGTGTAAGCAAAAAAAAAAAAAAAAAAAAAAAAAAAAAAAAAATCAAAAAAAATTACAAAAAAAAAATGAGAAAAAGAAAAGTAGAAAAAACATACGGACTACCATCCCATTTTATTTTATGTTTATTTTATGTTTTTGTTATTTTATCATTAGCTTAAGATCGAGTCTAGTCTTGGCTTAGCAACATTGTATAGTACATGTAATTGATCAAGATTTTTAACTAGCCACCAGTAAAATATCCCTTATCCAACAAAACCGTGTTTTCCTTTTCCCTACACCTTACGTTATAACCCATTTAAAAGCCCTCTTTGATAGTTTATCTTAGGTGCTTACGCCTAGTGGAGGAGGTTTTCGATCCTTTCCCAAGCCTATGGTAATCTATTTGCTATGACAGGTAGTGAGAGATATTTTCCGTTTTCATTTATGAGATTTATTTTGATGACACTTGAGAGATGTGAGTATCTAAACACTACTTGTGAGGTGCTAGTTTATAATCTCCGTGCTTATTATGATTGAAGTGGAATGAATATTTGTTGTAATTACTTTTATGTTCGCATTAAATGACCCCTAACTTGTATCTTGATTAGAATAAAAGCGCATTTGCTTGAGGACAAGCAAATCTCAAGTGTAAGGGTATTTGATGAAGCGAAAAGTGTACCGCTTTTAAGGGGTCATTTAAGCCCTAAATCGTATTTATTTGATCAAATATCGCCCTAAATCGTTCCTTTTGTCATTTTAGGTACTTTTGAGGAGAAATCTGGAAAAGGAGGCATTTTGGACGTTTTTGGAGCATTAAAGTGAAGAAAACGGCAAAGTCTCAAAAATCGGCTAAAAGTTACTCTTGACGGCGTCAGACTTTACTCTGGACGGCGTCATGCCTTGGCAAGAAAAGTTGGACGTGAAATTTACTCATGACGGGCCAGTGAAAATAGCATGTGAATTCTGACGGCGTCACGCTTTAACTTGATCAAGGGCGTCACGGCTTAAATCATAAGGGGACGACGTCACGTTCATGGTTCGACGGCGTCAAGCCTTGATAAGCCAGAATGGATTTTTGAAGAGCTAAAGAGGGACGGCGTCAAGAAGGTCATCCGGGAACCCTAAAAGCGGCGAGGTGACGGCGTCACACTCCATAAGGTGACGCCGTCAGATCCAAAAATCTATATATAGTTTTCTAATTTTTTGTCATTAGGGAGAGCTTAGTGTGTGGAATTTTGGGAGAAAACCCTAAGACGAGTTTAGCTACTTTTTCAGGGCTTTTTGCCTTGAGATCTTCCATGTTTCATTGAAAGATAAGTTATCAATTAATCATTCAACATGTCTATGTGTTGTTTGATTCTATCTTATTCTTGTCTTTTGTTTAACATGTTAGGCTAAATTTATCTTGTGTTTGCTTAGATCTAATGAAACCTAGCTATTGATTATTGGTTGTTAGTGTGTTGTTAGTTGTATTGGATGATTGTTTATCTATGTTAGGCTTAAGAAAACTGGCTAACTTCCTATTCGGTAACTTGCTTGAACGTCTTAAGAAACATGAACCAAACGCGTACTAAAGGTTTTTATGGTTGTATTTAATACACAAGCGAATTCTAGTGATCCCATGTTAGGAGCTTCCTAGCCGGCTCGACATAGGAGTGAAGTAGGAGCTTGTAGAGTTGGGGAAGTAAGTACGCCACCCCACGAATGGTATTAAGGAATACACCCGTCATTCACGCAACTAATACACACTAATTAACCGGTAAAAGATAGTTAGGGAGTAAGGAAATCTAAGTAAACACATTTCTCTACACATAAGTTTCTCACCACATTTTATTTTCAGTTATTTATTTTATTTGCATTCGTAGTAAATTGGGTTAGTTGACTAGCAACTAATTCCGCCCACTCTATCAAAACCGAGATTTTACTTGCTTTCATAAAAATATAAAAACATAAAAAGAATCTTCCTCAACCCTTAGACCTAATTAGAGTAGTCTTTCATACCTAACGAACACTATTCCCTGTGGAGAACGATCAATCCCCCGTACTTACCACTACACTATACTACATCGGTCAGGTACACTGCCTGGTGGGGTTGTAAGCCTCTTGAGATCCCTCGAGAGGTAAAACCTGTTGTAAGGTTACAAAACCACGCAATCATCCATTCACCATGAGAAGTATACTCTGGTCATAGTGGATGAATACTCAAGATACACTTGGGGTTTACTTCCTGACTAAAAGGAGTCAGGCAGCTGAAACAATCATGTCCTTTGTCAAGAACATTGAAAACCAAAATGACATAAAAGTCAAACAAATTAGAACTGAAAATGGAACTGAGTTCAAAAACCATGATCTTGAGTGTTTCTGTGATGAAAAAGGAATTTCTCAAAACTTCTCTTCTCTTTACACACCTGAACAAAATGGTGTTGCTAAAAGGAAGAATAGAACACTCATTGAGGCTGCTAGGACAATGCTAAATGGATCAGTTCTATCCAAACACTTCTGGACTGAAGTAGTTAAGACTACATGTTATACTCAAAACAGATCCATCATTGTCAAGAGATACAACAAAACTCCTTATGAGTTATTCAAATGAAGAATCCCTGACATCAGCTATTTTCATGTCTTTGGGTGCCCTGTGTTTATTCATAATCACAAAGATCACTTAGGGAAATTTGATGCAAAAGCTGATGATGGATACTTTCTAGGATACTCTCTTATCTCTAAAGCCTTCAGGGTGTTCAATACAAGGAGACAACAAACTGAGGAAACATTTCATGTCACCTTTGATGAGAGTACTGAAGCCATCAGATTCTCAAACACCATAGTGGAAGAAATAGGAATTGATGACTCATCAAGATATCCTCCTGATGAATATCATCCTGATAGTAATCCTTCCACTCAAAATCAAGCAGATGCTGATATATCCTATTACATTATCCCACACAACCTTCCTTATCCAACCATCACTGAGTTTGTTGAAGCACAAACATGTACTGATGAAATCAATCAGTCTGAACAAAGTGTTCAGGAACCAATCAATCTCAGTGATCAACCAGGCCAGTCAGATACTCAAGATCCTGAAGATCTTCAAGTTTCTACACCTGAACCTACACCTCCACCCAATCAGGCCTCCACAAGTTCAAATCAATACCCAAGACCTCGGGACAGTTGGACTAGGTCTAAAGATATAGAACTTGTCAACATAATTGGAGAGCCTACTGAAGCAATGCTTACTAGAAGCATGGCTACTAAACTTAAGGTAGCCTCAGCCAATGAATGTGTATTTGTAGACTTCATCTCCAATATTGAACCTAAGAGTGTCAAAGAAGCATTAAAACATCCTAGTTGGGTTCAGGCTATGCATGATGAACTAGAACAATTTGACAGAAAAAAGGTAATGACCTTGGTCAAATGTCCTCAGGATGTTTCTATCATTGGCAAGAAATGGGTATTCAAGAACAAAACTGATGAAAATGGCATAGTCATTAAAAACAAGCCCAGACTTGTTGCTAAAGGTTATAATCAACAAGAAGACATTGACTATGAAGAAAAATTTGCACCAGTTGCAAGAATGGAAGCCATCAGGATCTTCCTTGTATTTGCAACCTACATGAACTTCAAAGTATATCAAATGGATGTAAAAAGTGCCTTCCTCAATGGCTCACTGAAAGTAGAAGTTTATGTTCAACAACCTCCTGGATTTGAAAGCAGTGAGTTTCCTGACTATGTCTGCAAGCTTGACAAAGCCATTTATGGACTAAAACAAACTCCTAGGGCATGGTATGAAACTCTTTCAGCCTTTCTCATCCAAAACAAATTTTTCAAAGGGAAGATAGACAACACCTTGTTTATCTATAGGACAAAAGAAGATGTCATTCTTGTTCAAGTGTATGTGGATGATATCATATTTGGCTCAACAAGTTACAAACAGTTTGAAAAACTGATGGCAAAGAAATTTGAGATGAGTATGATGGGAGAACTCACTTACTTCCTTGGACTACAAATCAAGCGGACTGATAAAGGAACCTCCACCAGTCAAGAAAAGTACACTGGAAGTATACTGAAAAAGTATGAGCTCAGTGACTGTGCTTTAGTGAAAACTCCAATGGTTCCCCTAAACAACCTAGGTCCTGACCTTGCTGGTAAACCAGTAAATTAAACTCTTTTTAGAGGAATGATTGGGTAACTGATGTTCCTACTAGCATCAAGGCCTGATATCCAATTTTCAGTCTGTTTATGTGCCAGATATCAGTCTGAACCAAGAGAATAACGTCTCATAGCTGTAAAAAGGATCATCAGGTACCTGAAAGGTACTCCAAATCTTGGATTGTACTACCCTAAATGTTTAGGCTTTGATCTCAAAGGGTACTCAAACTCTGACTATGCAGGCTGCAACATGGATAGGAAAAGTACTTCAGGCTCCTGCCAATTCCTTGGTGGCAAACTAGTCTGTTGGAGTACTAAGAAACAACAATCAGTTGCCATGTCCTCAGCTGAAGCTAAATATGATGCAGTAGCTAGTTGTTGTGCAAATGTGCTATCGATGAAAAGTTAACTCAGTAACTATGACATCCATTACAAGATGGTTCCCATCTTTTGTGACAACACAAGTGCAATTGCTATCTTAAACAATCCTGTTCTTCATCAGAGAACCAAGCACATTGATATCAGATATCATTTCATCAGGGACCACGTCATGAATGGTGACATTGATTTACACTTTATCCCCACTGAATATCAACTAGCTGATATATTCACCAAACCATTGGATGAACCAACTTTCACAAGACTGAAAGCTGAATTGGGGATGTTGGATATTGAGAATCAGTCCACTGACTAAACCTATCTAACTTAGTGTAAATAGTACTAACCATTGGTCCCTGACTCAACAAATCTCTCAGTGAATAAGTATCTTATGTCTCACTGAATAACCTTCCCTGAACACCCTCACACTAAATGAAAAGTCATTCAGGGGCCTCAAGACTTCAACAAATGACATTCAATGCAATACTTAATGCTCTAAGTATTTAGTTAGTAAATGTCCGAGGTTGGTAACTGAACACCTATTTAATATAGGAATATATGTTCTTATACCTTCGGGCATCCACATCTTGGGCCCCCACATCATCACCACATATCCCACTTGGCATTAAATGCCTCTCCTCACAAGTAACATCTTTTGATATTATATGTGGTGACGTCACACAAAAAATGCACTTTTGCATAACAACGCAACTGTTCACCTTAACAGTCGCGCAAAACCTGGGTAGTGGATTGGTTGCATTTAATGCGGACATCAAAACGGTTATACAAAATAGTTTTTTTAATGAATTTCGCAAAATATGCAAAAACTAACCCTCTCCACTTCCCTATAAATATCCCCATAACATTTTAACACACACACGCTTTGAATTATTAATCAAACTCTTGCTATTTTATCTCAAAACTTGTGTGTGTTCTTCATCTTAAAACCAGACCTATTTCTTAAAATCATAACTTAACTCTTAAAATGGCTTCATCTAAGGCTATTTCCTACGCTCCAAATATGGAATTACAACTGGAAAGCGTAGACATGACCAAAAACAATGTCGTAGGAAACTTTGCATATCCGGAAAATTTTCCTGCTTATAAGGATATGGTAAAATACTTACAAAACTGTTTCCTCTCTACAAAATTTACAAAGACACCCTCAGTCATATACCATGACTACTTGAGGGAGCTCTGGTGTACATCGGTGGTCACCAACCCTGATGTCATCAAAAACTCCATCATCACCTTCTCAGTGAACAATGAGAGGAAAACCCTCTCCCTTGATTACAAAACCTTTATCAAAGCCACAAGACTTGATTACACTGAGACTTTTGCCCCTCAACCCACTAATAGTGAAGTAAAGGCCGAATTGCTTTTACTTGGGCCACGTGACAAACAACACCTTGATGTGGCCCCAGGGACTTTATTGGCCAAAGCCCCTATATTATAAACATGGTTTCCTACCGTTTGGAGGATATAGATGACATTTTTCATTCAGGTCCTTGGTGGGAATAAATCCTCAATGGAGCAATTGAACACTGCTCAACAAATGATAGTGTTCAGTCTCCTAGAAGGTAGAAAAATTGATGTGGGAGAAATCATCTTCAGGGACCTCATAGTTAAGCTCTCAGGGAAATCCAGGCAAAGACATATGTCTTACCCTATGTTAGGTCTCAAGTTTATCACACAAGGTTACTTGATTGTAGAGAGAATATTAGAGAGAGAAAAAAAGGTAGGTTAAGAATAATAGTAATGATAAAATGAATAACATTAACCAACACCCCTTCCCTTTAATGGGAGGGGGTATTTATAGAGTTTCACATGGAGTTGGGCGTTGCCCTAATGAAGTAATAAGTAAAAGGCAACGGCCCATGGGCCTTCTACACAGGCCGTACCTAGATAACTAACATAAAGGCCTAAGCAACCTATTACATAATATGATCAATACTTGATAATCTAAGACGTGTTCCCAACAATCTCCCCCTAAGTATTGGTCATCAAGGTTGCTTGACGTCATCTTTGCTTCATTGGCTTCGACGTCATTTGGATCTTTGTTCTTTGTTCTTGATTTAAGTGATATGGTAAAGCAATGATCTGCCTTCCACCAATATTCTTTACTTCTGGTGTCTTTACGTCTTTTCCACCATACTCATATGTCTTTTGACTTTTGTTCTTCATGTATCAAGTAGTTCTCACTTCATAAGCTTCAAACTTTGACTTGTGAAAGTTTTTTCTGCTTGATCTTTGACTTTTTTTTTACTTCTTTGAACTTTTTTTAACTTTAGTCTTTTTGAGAACTTTTCATCTGGATATGATCATGATGGAATGGTGGTGGTAGAACTTCTGGTCTCCATGATTTCCTACAGGTAAACAGTTAGCAATAAATCACCCGGCATTTACAGATTCAGACTTCGAGATCATCAACAACATAGTGTGAAGACTTTCTCTAATCCTACCCAAAGCCGTTCCTGAACCGGAAGATACACCGAGGTGTAGCAACCATTCAGATGAGTCGGTGAAGCATACCGAAGTATCACTCCACGACTGTAGACTGTTGTGGAACCACCAAGCGTAACCCACAAGGGATTACCGAAGTGACCTGCTGTCAGGGCTGTTTGATGTTAACCCTGGCAGGATTTCCATTCAATCACTGAGAATCACAATATGTAAATTCTCTCATGAATGTTCTCGGCAGATTATTAAGACCTGCGTAGGACACTCTTATAAATTTACAACTGACGTTCCATTTGTTGAACAATCAGTGTAACAATGCTAAGTGTTCCTAAGAGATCTTTGATGTATCTCGTGGCTCTAGACTCTATCAAGTGCTTCTATTTGGTCATCGGAGGCATGGAGCAGAGTGCCTCCTTTTCAATATCAACACATCTCGGAGTGAGAGGTCAATAGATAATGAAGGGTTCTCCGTGTGAAATGAAACAAGTGTCTTTTGAGAGACACCTGAGTGGCTAGAAGGTTTAGTGCAGTGCGTCACTGGGTCCATGACGGCTTAATCTTCAATACCGGTGTTACCGTAGTAACAACCAGTAGCATATGTATTGAACCCGGTTTCTGCCCTAAGGTTGAACAAATGGAGGGCTATTTCTTTTCACCCTTTTCTTTACTTTTCTTTTTCATTCTTCAACCCCTTCTTTCTCCTTTCATTTTTTTACTCCTTTTTTTCATAATACCTAGGACTTTCTAGTTATAAACTATTGGTATTGTCCTTGGGTAGATTCCTCCGGCTCTGGCGGATCATAGGACGGTTTCCTAACCTTAGTCACCTTATAACTCCATGACTAATCCTATTGTTTGCCATTAAAACCAATTATTTGAAAATCTCCCAAAGCGTTTACGATTGTAAAAACATATTTTTTTAACACTCTAAGAGTTTTGTATTTTCAGAAATGCTCCCCCTTAACATGTGCTCATAAGTGTTTAAAATAAATTTGCACATGTCGGGTAGAGTCAGCACTTTTAGAATTGATTGATTTTTAATGAACATGATCGTTGCGAGACACGTTTACATCACTAGTAGAACTAGCTTGAAATTATTACCCGTCCAGATCATATTCAAAGAAAGTCTCTCGAAATCGGTACATTCTACTCAGACAAGTCCTTTGCGAGACACGTTTACATCACTGAATAAATCGGCTTGAAATTATTACCCATCCCGGACATGTCTTTTTGACTACTGACTTATGATATCATCAATTCGAGGGTTCAATTATGAGTCGAGCTCATACGAGATTTCAACTTTTGAATTACCATATTTTAATCACATCTTGATTCTCTCCCTCAAAAATAGCATATTCATGTTGTTTTTGAAAAAAATTTCATTAAAATATGCTTTTTGAGGTTTACGGGAAGAATTTCAAGAACGTTTGTTGTTTTAGAACAAAGATTTTGTTCTTCAAATACTCCCCCTTGTCAAGGGAATACTTGTTCTATTGAGTAGAATTTTGAAAAAAACTTAGAAAAATTTGGTTAATTCTTCTCAATAGTAAGAAGCTTTCACTCCTTCTATGAGGATTGTGGCACTGAAGCGTACCACAGGGTCCTTTCTTTACAAGAACGGGTTGTGCACTGTGATTTGTGCACAAGCCATAGTCATATTCAAACAAATGATGAAATGATGACAAAAAAAAATATTGACCAATGATACCATAGTTTACTCAGGACGGCGGAAAGTGAGAATGTTTGGAATTCTTGCTCGTCCACCCACGTAACTCTCTAATCTTCACATCTGCACCTGATATTGAAGCCGTCGATCAATCCAATCCATGAATTTGATGGCTTGCTTCACATTGTTTTTCTTCCACGCCATGTGTCTTAACCACCCTTGCTTCTTCCCATGTTTATGGTTCTCCAGAATATTAGCCAGTTCAGACTTGACTTGCATCAAAGTTTCATCACTCAACTTGTGGATATCCTGATATCCCATGAACTTCAAAGTGCTTATTCTGACGTACACTACACCAAATGGTCTGTCACCGAATGTGTATGGTCTCATTTCTGGAGGTTTGATATCAGGCTTGATTAAATTCAGCTTCTTCTAATAGCTCTCCACCCCAAGATGAACGTCTTCAACTCTTGCTCGGATCACAATGTTGCGGATGTAGAGCAGAACAGAGTTGATGATGTCGTATTGGAGACAACCGGGAAGGTGCTCGAGTTTCCCTTGAACTTTGAGTAGATACATGTCCTCAATATCATTTATGTTCAAATAGGGATAATCAACCTCGTTGAACGTATATTCTTTGTTATCTTGCCTCCTCACAGTGTTCTTGGTCAGAAAATTATACCCATACTTGGATTCTGTTTCAGCACTGGTGATGGAAAGAATCCTACTTTTTTGATAAACCTTAGTAAGTTTTGAAGTGAAAGTAAGCTTCCATTTGTAAAACCATTTCCTCATATCAGGCCAGTGATAGATTCCAAGAACAGCTTCATCATTGTATGTTTCAATTGAGTTGATGAATAATTCGCTGATCTGTTCTTCAAATCCTTCTAATGCATACGAAGCTTCCTGGAACTTCGTGAGGGAAGTAGCGTAACGTTTTTTGGGATTGGTATTGCCGTAAATCAGATACTCCAAATCTCTGTTGAAGAAGTATGCCTTGGGTATCTTCGGATTGTGGGCGTGACCAACGAGGGGTAGGGGTTGAGAATAGTCGTGAAGTTGAAAATTATCGGTTGGATGAGAAGCACGTGCATCATTCCATTCAACATTCTCAGATAGTGCCCTTGCAACTTGTTCCTATTACTGTCTTGAACTCAGAGAATCCTGCTTTGCAAACTTTGATGATGTCAGATAGTTGTAATTGCTGAACTTTCATCACTTTCTTCAGTCTCTTCGTAAAGTCCACAACAGAACCTTCAGCAGGTGTTGCATCTTCTGGAATATCAGGGTATGCATCCACCATCTTTTCAAACTATGTGTGTTTTACAGCATCTGGGTTGACCCATTCTGGAGCAGGCCTCAGAGGTGCATCAGCTGGTGGTGTAGGAACAGTTGCAGCCGTTGGGGGAGCAGTATCAATTTTAGCTTGTTCCATGGTGATGTCATCGTGTGGTTCGGTTTCATCAAAAGCGCCCATCTCTTGAGGTACAAAGTCCTCATTACCGGTCTGCTGAATAGTGGGGGTAGGTTGTGTTGTAGAAGGACCAACATTTCTTGTGCGTTTCTCCCTTTTCTTAGCATCATTGTCCTCGTCGTGATCATCACGACAATGTTTGCTGGGTTTGTCCTTCTTGCATGCCTCACCCTTCTTTTCAGCTTTCTTGATTGAGTTAATCAAGGCTCGATGAAGCTCTTTCTCTTCAGGATCATCAATGATAGCCTCGAGCAACTTTTCTTTGAGATCATCAACAGAAGGCTTGGATGGTAACGTCTGAATTGTAATTGGTGTGGTTTGAAGTTGGTTTGCCACAACCGTATCCAACTTTCTTTTGACGTATTCTTTTAGAAGACCTGGGAGTGTCTCATGAAGATGGTTACTGATCTCTTGTGGTAACGTATTGCTGATGTAATGATCTGTTGCTTGCTCAATATCATAAGTTTTGAACTCGTTGATATCACCCTGTTGTGCTGTCACTTGTTTTTGTAATGATGTGATCTGCTCTTTTAGGGCTTTAAGGTCATTACTATTTGATTGTGGAATTGTAGGTACTGGTGATGGTGGTGTGGTCTTTGAGGTTTCAACCCCAGGGGATGGAATGTTTGGTGGGGTAGGTATTCTGTCGTTCCCTTGGTTATCATCATCTTGTCCCTCATCATCTTTATCACTATCTTTATGTACGTCATCCTTTTCTTCACCACTTTCATCATATTTTTATTTATCATCATCTCCATCACTTTCATTATCTTCTTCTTTATCATCATCTACATCTTCGTTATCAGTATCTTCTTCATCTTCATCCTTTTCATCCTTGTCCTTTTCTTCATCTGATTCGGATTCTGAGGACGCGTGTATGAATTGATCTGATTTTGACTTATCCTCAGATTCAGCTGGTGATTTACTTGCAGATTTACTGTGTGTGGCTTCAGAATCTTCTTCAGACTGTGACAATGGCTCGTCATCCTTAGGTTGTGAAGCTGATCCTTCACCTTTCTGGATTCTTTTGAGTTTCTCCTGATCAGCCAAGAATTTAGTCCTGCTTTCTTCTGTAGCCCTTTTGAGTTGTTCAATCTCTTCTTCTCTGGTCATGGGTGGTTCAATGGGTTCAAACGATGCGTCTGTCATCTTGATCGATTTTCCTTTGCCCTTGCCCAGTCCTTTATCATGTTTGGCCAGTTCTGTCTTTGTTGAAACAAGCTTTTTCCTTCGTTCTTCCCTCAGATCTATATGCTCTTCTTCTTCTTCCTCCTCTTCAGAAGATTCATCTCTAAGTGTTAGTTTCTTCTTCGAGGCTTAGGTGATCTTTTTAGTCCTTGTGGAGATGGTAATGACCGTTCTTCCTCTCCCTCTTCCTCGGGTTGCCCTTGTACCCTTTACCGTAATCCCAACCGTTCCTGCTCTCTCAGCTTCATCATACCATACATAAGACTCAGATGCCTTCACCGGTTCAGATAGTAACTTTGGTAGAATTCGTAAACCTTGTTTAGTCGTGTTAGTGGCATGTATCCTTACTCTGGAAAGCATATGATCCATGTCTACTGTGTGAGCTTTCTTATTTGGACTCTTGTCTATCTCTGGATGTCTTGACATGAAGTGAGCGATAATCAATTTGGTGAAACGAGGGAAGGGTACCTTATAAGCTTTCTTCTGGGCGAACTGACGGGCTTGATAAATCATGTCCGTCCAGATATATTGTGCAAAATCCACATGGTAAAGGTTTATCACCCCGTGAAAGAACTTAAGATGTTCGAGTCTTGGGTGCTCAAGTCCCGTTTCCTTGCCTGTTATGCAGTGGCTAGGGATGGTGAATAATGTCAACCAGGGTTGTGGAATATGTTTTCTATCAACCTTTGAGTGAGAGGTGAGTTCTTCGAATGAGTCATCATAGCCAATGTATTTCAATGTCTCGACTATTTGGTCAAATGAGGGATCTTTGTGAAATGAGCCTTTAGGACCGGACTCTGGTGGAGGAAGATCAAGCACATCACGAAGAGTGTTAACATCGGATTTGATCCTCTTGTCATCAATGGTTATTGCCATCGTCTTGGTATCTCAGCTGATAAATAACTTGTGCCAGAACTGGTTAAAATAAACTTCTGGTAAACTTGCTGACTTAGTCATAACAGGACTGACAAAATGTCTCTTGAGAATCTCCACCATTATCTGGCACGATGGATGACATGGTAATATCTCGAAATCCACTCTTGAGTTGGAATTGCTAATCTTACATTCATCTCCTTCTGGGATCATATCCTCTCTAGCAACGGATGTATGAGACATGATTATCCAGTATAGCACAAACACAAACAGCAACACACAATAGAAATTGCATATATATGTTAGTGTGAGTGACATATTACATGATCTTAATCTAACTAATATGATGTATCACTTAGAGAGACATAATCATAATTAACACGCACATATCAAACAGGAAACCATGATTTGCATACAATCATATTAAAGCAACCCACATTTTCCTTCTCCTGAACTTTACAAAAAAAATATCTAAGTCTGAAAAAAATTTCTTACTCGGAAAAAGTGAGTTACTCGTAGGATTTTTATATTACTCGAAAGATTTGTGAACTTGATCCTTACTCGAAGGATTTTAAACAAAACTGAAAATATCTAGTCTAACTCGAAGACTACAGGTTTCCTTATTCGGAAACATTTAAACATCCTCCTAACTCGGAGATAATCACTTGCTCGAAAATCTGATGAACTTTGGTTACTCGGAAACTTTTATATTGCTTACTCAGAAAATCTTAAGATCTTGAGTTACTCTGAGAGGTTAAAGTTTTATTACTCGGAAAGTCTGATATTCTTAAGTTTCTCGGAGAAAAAATTACTTACTCAGAAAATTTTATAAAATGCCTCAAAGTAGGAGGATTACAACCCTTTACTCGGAGGATTTCATAAAAATTCTAAGTAACTAAGATTATTCTCCTTGCTCGGAGAATATCATATGTGGAAAACTATAAGGGGGGTTGAATAGTTTTACTTCTTTTTAATTTTATTGTAAAAAACTTTTGTTTACTTTTAAAAACTTCGATTCGATCTTATGTGACTTCAACTCTTAAACAATATGAAAAAATATAAACAAATGTAAATAAGTAATGCAAGTAAAGTAAATGAAATGAAATGAAAGATAGGGATGGAAAGATCAAACCACAACACAAGGATTTATAGTGGTTCGGCTACAAAAACACCTTCCTTGCCCTACTCCACTCCCCGAGTCACCTACTCGAGAGTTCTCTTCACTATGTCAACAAACTCCCTTATGGCGGAGAAAACCTTACACAACTTTAGCTTATACCGGCTTAACGACACAAAGCTAGATGTCGGGTTCTAATCGTAGTTAGAACCAATCTCACAACTTGAAACACCCCAACCTGGCAAGGGTAAAGATGTCACGATAATGGTTTCATATCAGGTCAAACAAAGCATACATCTATAGTAATACAAGCAATTTCAAAGGTTACAAATGAAATACTGAAATTACAAGGTTACAAATGAAACTTCCGATAAATACTAATTCTAAAACATAATGACTTCTAATCAACTCTAATCCAGATGGCTATCAAGGTCTTCTAAGTCCAAGGTACTTTCCACTCATTCCCAGCTTCCTACTAAAACCTGCCGCAGGAAAAGAAATGCGGCTGAGCTACGAGAGCTCAGTGAACAGATACATAAACAAAGCAATGATAACGAAACAGAAATAAGATATGGTGCAATGGGGAAATATCATAAGGTATAACAATGTGAAAGTGTAAAGAAAAAAAAAGGATAGGATAGTAATCCACCACGAGCCCAGACAAATCAGATATAGTAACCATAGAGGAGCGACCTCTCAGATATGTGAAGGGCATGTATCGCACACAGTACCAATCACCAGACAATAACAAATCATATATAGATAATCCACTAAACAGAACAGATCTAGGATGCATCCATACGCCCCTGCAGACAAATCATAATCATAATGGCCATAGCAGATAACAAATAAGGGACGGTGTGGAACATCACTCAACCACACTAGAGTCATGCCATTGGTGCATCAATGACATGGCCATGTTACCTTCAGGGCTAGGGTCACAAATTTTGGCTCGGGTATCAAACTAAGAGTCATATATCAAATCAAATCAGAATGTCACATCCAATGGTCCATAACAGATGGTTCATAACAGATGGTTCATAATCAAATATTTCAGAAGTAATATCAAAGGTCTAAATCAGAGTTTATCAGATAAAGGTTTACAAAGCAAAGGATCATGGCAAAGGTTCACAACAAAAGGGAACATAGCAATGGCTTAGGGAATCTTAAACGAATCAGAATTCAAAATCATATCAAGGGAATAAGACACCCTTACTGAAAAAGGGCAGAGTATTTGTACCTTATCGCGAATGCAAAACAAAGACAAGAATAGAAAGCACATAAATGGATCAGGACCTCTCTTTCTTCACACCTAAAGGAGTAGAAGAGAATCACAATCGGTTCTTAATTACTTATTTTAGCTTGCCTTTCCATTTTAAGTAACTTTCTATTTTTAGCAGGTTTCCAAATTTAGCAAGTTTCCATTTATAGAAAGTTTCCTTATTTAGTAAGTTTCCATAATTAAAAGATTTAAGTATCATAAGTTAAATTAAGTCATAAATGAAGCATATTATGGACATAGGTTATATTTTACCAAGTTATATTTTATTCGAAACAGCCCTGGTCTAACATATATTACAAAAATAACCCACAAGTTTAAATAATTACAAAACACCCCTTTTAGTTTCAAAATTCAACTCGGTAACAATTTTTATTTACAAAACCCTAAACCTAATTTTACCCATCATCACCCAATCATTAAATCATCATAATAACATCATTTATTTCCAGATTCAACCCCCAAAACATCAAACCCTAATCGCAAGTTTTCTTTTTCTTTTTCTATTCGTTTTTCCTTTTTAAACCCGGTTATAAAATAATTTCGACAAGGTTAATATGGCCGATAACAAATAGAATTAGTATTTTTCCAGAGTTGTATAGGTCGAATAGGTCTCAAATAAAATAGGTCCCAAGCCCAGAAAATTCGTATTACGTATTTTAGGTTTTAATCACGTTTTACCCATTTAAAATTAGAGCGATCGATCTAAGCTATAACAAATCAAACCAACATTTTTCCAGACTTATATGATGATCATGAAACCCAGAAAAATTATGAATATGACCCAGAAAAATCGTATATACCGATTTGTATTTTAAGTGTGTTTTTGTTCTCAAAAATTCGTATGACCATTCTAGCTTGCATGATTCGAATATATTAATTTATATGAGTCATATGTAATGTAAGGATCATAGGAAAAATACCAAATGATGATTTGAACGTGTGGATCAAGCGTATGAATTTTGTACCTATCGGATGGAACTAACAACCAAGCAAAACCCTAGCGATCAAACCAATGAATCCCACGACCTCTGGCTATTTTTCCTAGCTACTTTTGATGATGGAGAACCCCAGAAAAATGCCCACTTGATTCCAGAAAATCGGATGAAGATGATAATAATTTTTGTGTGTGTTTTATGAATCTCGGTATATTTTTAAAAGAGTAAAAAGGAAGGTTAGCTAAATAAGGAGTGATAGCCGGATTAGGGGGAGGGATTGGGCTTAAGAACCGGCTCTAATATGACCAAATCAAAGATTATAAATTTTGAAATCTTTTTCCTAATTTAGTTGTAGTTATTTTGTTTTTAATTAATTATAAATATAACATAAGTAATTAAATGGAAATTTCGGCCATATAGTACATTTGTGTGTCATATAATTCTTTTTGTACTTTACAAATGTTAAAAGTAGTAGCAAATTTTTTTTTTCTTTACTTCATGTCTTGATCATTTCTAGAAGTTTGGGATTTATTTGGTACCTTATATGCTTATTAATCAAATTTTAAGATTGTAGGGGCAATTTGGTCTTTTTACACGTTTTAGATTTTTGGGTATTACAACTTCTTCCCCTCTAAAAAAATTTTCGTCCTTGAAAATGGAAGTGAAACGAAACGGAAAGCATAACGGACCGCGAACGGAATGTGATGTACTAGTTTCTCATGATTCACTCTTGTTGATCAAAGCTTCTTTTTCCCTCAGAAAAGACAACTCATACTGAATCCAGATCAAAAGAATAATATACCAACCGTAATAGATGATAATCAGATTCCCTCGGAAGAGACAAGGAAATACATAGGATTTTGACGGATATGCCGTTCACAGAATTTGATTAGACAAATCAGATGAGAACGTACAGAAAATAGATTGTCGATAACATCAATTGACAGAAATTCCACAACAGAACCTAAGATAGTTATCAGAAGTACAGAGATCAGCGGAACGTGTGACGAGAATCCAGACGTATCAAATCGTAAAACGGTGAAAGCAGATTACGCGTATAGGTAGAATGAATCCTAAAGTCTCAATCAGATATCAGGAATTCTAAGGTTTCTAAGGCACTCCTCGAAATATCCTATGATCACAATGAGGGTACGTCATATGACGTAAGTATTATCACGTTAGCTACTCGTCATAATACCAGCATCATATGAGTATACCTTCATGATGGTCATACTTTATCTCAAGTCGTGAATAAGCATCTATCAACCACCTAACAGTCCATTCTACATCCTAAGGTTGGTCCGAATCGGTCATCATTACGAATTCAAAATCAGGGAAACAGAGCGTAACGGAATTAGTAAGCATCAATGAAGTACGTCGTCCAAGGCGTCAGGTCTTTCACAATACATCAAAATTTTCATACTAAACCGTCATCCAACATACGCAGAAAGAACACCAAACGGAAATACTAACGAAGAACTCGAATCATTCGAAGGATCTTATCATCAGGTAACGGGAGCTGAAGTGGGTTAAGCAGAAGTGAACACGCCATCAATAACTTCGTCCTTCACGAAAGCAACTCATCCAACCACAAATGAATCATTCCAAAATCGTCCACTCGAATACATGATTTCAAAATCTCTTCCAAGTCCGAGTAGTCTGTCTACGCTTGTCCATCTGATCATACGGTGAGAAGGGATGATAAACTTGAGTTTGGTCCCTCAAGCCTTCGGCACTTCTTCTTGACACTGTGGTGTGGTAACGTGAATCTCAGACATGGTCAACGTGCATCATCCATTCGCGAGTCTGCTTCTGCTCTCAATTCATCTTAGTACAACTAAAATAAATAGAGAAGCAAGACCGCGTGTCTTCAACAGGTCTTCCAGCACGGTAATGAATTTATAGAATGTGTTAAACACATTAGGGTTAAATGACCTTCGGGATGGTCAGAGGAGTATCAATACTGTGTATCAAACAGGTCGGAAATGAAGAACCAAATCAGGTGGTGATAGCAAAATTTAACAATCGGAATTCATGGTAGGGAGTTCAAAATGGTTTCAAATACAGAAGGTGAAACATAAGAGAATGGTCGTCAATGATCAATCAACCTATCCTTTATCAAAATAAAATCAAAGTTAATTATTCAATGAAAACAGATCGACAACGTAAGTCTCATCGTTCAAAAGTGAGAGGAAAACATTCTTATACTCGTGGTTAAAACACCACCTGACTTTTCATGGGAAACAAATATGTTTAAGACGAACTCAAATAGGGTCAGAAGATTCATAGATGCTTATCAAAAGCAAGAGACAATTAACAGAATGTATCAAGTATATCATCGCCAGGGAGATTTTCAGAATGCCCGAAGAGGTATTAAAATGATTAACAAAAGAATCAGAGTTCGGAGTCGGAATTTCAAAATAAGGTTCAAATAGTGTTAAGCAAATTCTATACAATTTCCAATGATTCCAATATTTAATTGGGTTTCAGATCTTAGGTGGTGCAAATCGTGAGCTTTCAATTTCCAAAAGTGATCTCAACAAGCAGGGCACGAATCAGAGTGATGCGGAAGCCATGATACTTAACCAAAAGCCTTATAGTCTACCCATTCCTCATTGGTCAGAACTTAAGTTCCTATAGGGAAATCCTAAAGCAAATTCTTACTGGTTATCTTATGAGCGCCTACAGTGGAAACCTAATGGTCCAAACTTCACAGGTCAAGGGTAAATGTATTACGAGTCGCAGCCTGTCTCTCTGATACCATTTTGTAACACCGCAACCCGGCAAGGGTAAAGATGTCACGATAATGGTTTCATATCAGATCAAACAAAGCATACATCTATAGTAATACAAGCAATTTCAAAGGTTACAAATGAAATACTGAAATTACAAGGTTACAAATGAAACTTCCGATAAATACTAATTCTAAAACATAATGACTTCTAATCAACTCTAATCCAGATGGCTATCAAGGTCTTCTAAGTCCAAGGTACTTTCCACTCAATCCCAGCTTCCTACTAAAACCTGCCGCAGGAAAAAAAATGCGGCTGAGCTACGAGAGCTCAGTGAACAGATACATAAACAAAGCAATGATAACGAAACAGAAATAAGATATGGTGCAATGGGGAAATATCATAAGGTATAGCAATGTGAAAGTGTAAAGAAAAAAAATAGGATAGGATAGTAATCCACCTCGAGCCCAGACAAATCAGATATAGTAACCATAGAGGAGCGACCTCTCAGATATGTGAAGGGCATGTATCGCACACAGTACCAATCACCAGACAATAACAAATCATATATAGATAATCCACTAAACAGAACAGATCTAGGATGCATCCATACGCCCCTATAGACAAATCATAATCATAATGGCCATAGTAGATAACAAATAAGGGACGGTGTGGAACATCACTCAACCACACTAGAGTCATGCCATTGGTGCATCAATGACATGGCCATGTTACCTTCAGGGCTAGGGTCACAAATTTTGGCTTAGGTATCAAACTAAGAGTCAGATATCAAATCAAATCAGAATGTCATATACAATGGTCCATAACAGATGGTTCATAATCAAATATTTTAGAAGTAATATCAAAGGTCCAAATAAGAGTTTATCAGATAAAGGTTTACAAAGCAAAGGATCATGGCAAAGGTTCACAACAAAAGGGAACATAGCAATGGCTTAGGGAATCTTAAACGAATCAGAATTCAAAATCATATCAAGGGAATAAGACACCCTTACTGAAAAAGGGCAGAGTATCTGTACCTTATCGCGAATGCAAAACAAAGACAAGAATAGAAAGTACAGAAATGGATCAGGACCTCTCCTTCTTCACACCTAAAGGAGTAAAAGAGAATTACAATCGGTTCTTAATTACTTATTTTAGCTTGCCTTACCATTTTAAGTAACTTTCTATTTTTAGCAGGTTTCCAAATTTAGCAAGTTTCCATTTATAGAAAGTTTCCTTATTTAGTAAGTTTCCATAATTAAAAGATTTAAGTATCATAAGTTAAATTAAGTCATAAATGAAGCATATTATGGACATAGGTTATATTTTACCAAGTTATATTTTATTCAAAACAGCCCTGGTCTAACATATATTACAAAAATAACCCACAAGTTTAAATAATTACAAAACACCCCTTTTAGTTTCAAAATTCAACTCGGTAACAATTTTTATTTACAAAACCCTAAACCTAATTTTACCCATCATCACCCAATCATTAAATCATCATAATAACATCATTTATTTCCAGATTCAACCCCCAAAACATCAAACCCTAATCGCAAGTTTTCTTTTTCTTTTTCTATTCGTTTTTCCTTTTTAAACCCGGTTATAAAATAATTTCGACAAGGTTAATATGGCCGATAACAAATCGAATTAGTATTTTTCCAGAGTTGTATAGGTCGAATAGGTCTCAAATAAAATAGGTCCCAAACCCAGAAAATTCGTATTACGTATTTTAGGTTTTAATCATGTTTTACCCATTTAAAATTAGAGCGATCGATCTAAGCTATAAAAAATCAAAACAACATTTTTCCAAACTTATATGATGATCATGGAACCCAGAAAAATTATGAATATGACCCAGAAAAATCGTATATACCGATTTGTATTTTAAGTGTGTTTTTGTTCTCAAAAATTCGTATGACCATTCTAGCTTGCATGATTCGAATATATTAATTTATATGAGTCATATGTAATGTAAGAATCATAGGAAAACTACCAAATGATGATTTGAACATGTGGATCAAGCGTATGAATTTTGTACCTATCGGATGGAACTAACGACCAAGCAAAACCCTAGCGATCAAACCAATGAATCCCACGACCTCTGGCTATTTTTCCCAGCTACTTTTGATGATGGAGAACCCCAGAAAAATGCCCACTTGATTCCATAAAATCGGATGAAGATGATAATAATTTTTGTGTGTGTTTTATGAATCTCGGTATATTTTTAAAATAGTAAAAAGGAAGGTTAGCTAAATAAGGAGTGATAGCCGGATTAGGGGGAGGGATTGGGCTTAAGAACCGGCTCTAATATGACCAAATCGAAGATTATAAATTTTGAAATCTTTTTCCTAATTTAGTTGTAGTTATTTTGTTTTTAATTAATTATAAATATAACATAAGTAATTAAATGGAAATTTCGGCCATATAGTACATTTGTGTGTTCATATAATTCTTTTTGTATTTTACAAATGTTAAAAGTAGTAGCAAATTTTTTTTTTCTTTACTTCATGTCTTGATCATTTCCAGAAGTTTGGGATTTATTTTGTACCTTATATGCTTATTAATCAAATTTTAAGATTGTAGGGGCAATTTGGTCTTTTTTCACGTTTTAGGTTTTTGGGTATTACACAACTTCTACACGACTTATTCACAACTTCTTCACGACGGCTTCACGACTTCTTCACGACAGCTTCACAGCTTCTACACGACGGGTTCACAACTTCTACATGACGGCTTCACAACTTATAGACTACGACTTCACAACTTCTACACAACTTCTTTACAACACAACTACTTACTTACACTTAGATCTACTTATCACAACTATACAACACTTTACACAACTACAAAATGATATGAATTGAACTACAATACTTCTTCTCTAGTTGAAGGAGTATTCTTCTTTTGCACTTTGATGATGGAAGCTTGGATCACTTAGAAACCAATGCTTTAGAGAATATGATCAAAGGATTTTAGAAAGGATTTACAAGGATTCGAGAAGATTTAGAACAGAAGGTTTGGGGTGCAAAAGGTGAGAAAATGTACAGGGAAAAGCCAGTATTTATAGGCAAAAACTGGACAGCTGGAGGAGCGTGCCGGCCCCCTTAAATAG
This sequence comes from Artemisia tridentata subsp. tridentata, assembly GCA_021014915.2. NCBI lineage: Eukaryota > Viridiplantae > Streptophyta > Magnoliopsida > Asterales > Asteraceae > Artemisia > Artemisia tridentata. The sequence goes on from CP139504.1 coordinate 244,753,870, forward strand.
GGGGGCGGTCCCCTTAAAATTAAGGGGGCCGCCTTATATAATTCAGGGGGCCGCCCAACATAACCGTTGCCCAGTTTTGTCTTTTTGTGGGGAAGGTTTTTCTGGAACATTTTTGCCATTTTTGGTTGAAAATTTGAATTCATAAATTTATAATGGATTAAACCTTTTTATTTATTACCAAAAATGTTTTTCTAAAAGATATAAAATGTTTTTGACATTTTATAAAAAATCTAGTGATTAAGAAAATGTTCCTTTGATCATATAATGCATTAAGTATTTGTTTATTCATACCTTAAGTGATTGAGTTGTTAAAATAGATGTTTACAACTAAATACTTGTTTACGTCATAATTTTTCGTTTAATGATTTTACATTTTGTGATTATCAAAACGTAGAGATATCAAAAAATATTAATAACGTGTTTAGGCATTATTTATATCAACAATCTTCCCCTTTTTGATGATTACAAAACCTAAACTCATTAAATTGAAAGATTAGTTTTTAGACAAGTATTTAGTGAGTTTTTATCTATTTCTCCCCCTTTTTGTAGAATCAAAAAGGTTTTGCCGGCAAGTTTTAAGTGTAAAATTGTCGGAATGAGAACTCCCCCTTGATGTGTACTCCCCCTCGTTTGAGGGCACCAAGGAGACGAGCTATGGAATTCTTGCAAGAAAAATGTTAGAAGCACAAGTATATGTAATAACAATAAGCAAACATATAGAATAAGAGCATTCATTAAATAAAAGTGTTGTGTATAAATACACAACCAAGTAGATTACATCATAAGGCATGCAAACAATCAAACAATACAACTAATGATACTACATACTCATCCAAAAGGTACATAATCCCCATAGAGCTTGCAACCAAAAAGGGTGGAAAACATTATTTTTGTTAAAACATTTCATCTAGTTTGGAGAGAACGGAGGAGTTGGTGGTGAAATGGGTGAAGATGGTGGAGGTGGTGGTGGAGGTGGGTTGGTTAACATATGCTCAATGCATGAGAACATGTATTGCATCTCATCCCGAAGACCAAAGATGATGGTTCGGTTATGAATGCAACAAAGGCAAGTGTCTCCATGAGCTTCAAGAAGACTCCAAGGAATGGGATTAACAAAGAGAGGTGGTGGAAGTGGTGAGGATGAAAAGTGTGCATCAAGAGGTGTGATAGGTGAGATGGAGATGGCAAGCTCGGTGGATGGAGGTTCTTGAGTGAGATGTGGTGGTGATGTTATTTGTGATGATGTTATTTGTGGTGAGGAGAGGTGTTTGTTGATGTAGTCATTGATGGATGAGGTTGAAGGTAGGGAAGAAGATGAGGTACCATTGGTGGAAGGAGTTTTTGATGGTGCATTTGGAGATGAGCATTTAGGTGGTGGTGATGGAGTGGTGTTGTCTTCCTTAGTGAGATCAATGAAAAGTTGTTTGGGTGGTATGATGACCATTTTGTGTTTCTTAGAGGACTTGGAAATGGAGGATTTTGGTGATACCATGGTGTTTTGGGTTGGTGTTTGAAGAAGATGAAGATTGATGAAAGGAGGGTTTATCATTTGGAGGGAATTTATAGTATGAAAGTAAGGTTGGTTTGGGTAAGGTTTTGAGGTTTAGTAGTAATATTCCAAACTCAGTTGGGTTAATAAGAGAAAGGGTAGCTGAGACTAGAGAAAAGGGGTCACAAGATGCAAAAGAAAACAGTGAAAATTACTGTCCAGATGGCCGGTCCCCTTAATTGTAGGCCGGCCCCCTTAAAATTAAGGGGACCGCCTAGCAAAATTAAGGGGGCCGCCCATCTGGTGTTTTCCCAGGCGATCAAAATTGAAAAATTTCCAGAAAAGGGTCAATTTTTGGGGTGTGTTTGCAGCAAGCTCTATTTGAACCATGTATATTAGGAATGATTAAATAGTGGCATAAACATATTAAATAATCATGTATACATTTAAACTAATATAAGCATATTATAGAGCAAGTATGTCAATGTAAGCATAGTATCAAAGTTCTAATCAAAAGAATGGTTAAAGTACTAACATACTATAAGGTACAAGAAACAAATAATTAAAAAAATTGTCTAATAACAATATTGTTCAAATAAGCCAACATCCACATCTCTATCTCTTCTTTCCGAAAATCTTCTTGAAAGCTTTTCCTATTGACTTGAAACCACCTCTAACCTCTTCATGCATCTGTTGAGTTGTGTTGAGTAATGCGGTTTGTCGTTCAAATAGGATTTGATCGGTTTGTTCGGAAGGAAGAGGAACTTGATAGTCGGAATAATTAAGTTCCGGGAGATTGTTCACGAACGTCGTGGGAGATGGAGTACTAACACGTGAGGTGCCTTCCTCCTCCTCATCATCATCTCTCCGATGATATGTGGAACTACGAGGTGCGAAGAGATTAGGACGACGAGATTTGCCCTTGTCACTTCGAGATCGACGAAGTTGGCTACGAGTGAGAAGACCTAAGACGGGATGAACGAATTGATAGATATCACTCTCAAGATGTGGGTAATGTTCCATGACAAAACGATAAAGTCTAGTGAGGAACATACCATAAGGAAGATTGGCATGTGGAGTATTTTTGGCGGAGATGATATGATGGACAAAGAAATAAGCCAAATTGTATTGTTCTTCCGCAACAACACAATACAACATGTGAGCGATGCTAGCCGTGAGGTGGTCACGGTGTCCGCCGGTACCAAACGCATTCTCGCGAATGAGTTCTTCCCAATGCTTCATGTCGGGGCTTAGTTCTTTGAGAAGGACTTGGTTTGCATGAATGTCGACATTCTTCGACTTGATTCTCCGGCTAGTCATACCACGTTCTAGCTCGAGTAGTCGACGAATGTCATCAGGAGTTGGAATCTCAGAATAGTATGGACCACCCTGAGGCCGATTTTTCTCAAGAGATGAGAGATCCCATTCATTTGAGAAAACGGCTTGACCGTTGAAGGTAATTTGGAGGATTTGACCAAACTGAGCAAGAGTGAGAGTGATGAATTCGTTTTGGATCATGAAAGAAATGAGGATATAACCATAGTCATCGGTTTGCACCGTAACTTGGCTATAGAAGTCAAGAATGAAACGAGGAATGATGGGTTCATTGATTTTGAAAAGACAATCGAGACGAACATTGGAGAACATTCGTTCGATATGGTCGGATTGATAGAAGGATGGATCGACAACTCTCCCTTCATGAATGTTTCTATCTTCGATGGGACGATAGAGACATGCAATGGCGGGAGATATGCCGGGAGTAGCGGAGACTTTTGGAATATATTCCTTGGTTTTGGAAACATCACCAACCGTGACTTTAGGCAAACATACTTCGACTCTAAAATTTTAATCCTAAGAAGTAGTTTGCAATGTTCCTTATTTTTTTAATTTTTAACTCGCTTAAAGTGTATTATATAATGTTAAGGAGTAGTTGTAATGATATTTTGATAAAGAACCAAACGTATCCAAACGCTCCTTTATACATCATAAGCCACTTTGAAATGAGGCTAGACAAACATTAGATTGTATGTCTAGCTATTTCTTACGAGTATTTATGTTAAGTAACTTATTGAAAAGGTAAAAACGTAGATTTTGACTCAAAAATGTCTTTTAATATGTTATGCCAAACGCTTCCTTTTTCTAGAAAAATAATAACTAATATTTCAATATACATATGAATTATGTATCTTGATGACTCAAAATAACTAGTTACATGTTTATAAACTTGTCCATTAGTTGTGAAATTCATTTTGACTTAATCTTGACAATTTTATAACTCAATCCAAGCACCCTCTTATGTTTATAAAATTATTTTTCATGATTCGAAAAATATATTAAAAGTTGTGATGTTATAATGTGGTTAGTTATAAGTGTTTATGGCATAATTCAACAATGTATAACAAATTTTGAATGAGAGTGTTTGGTTTTTCAAAATTTTGGCATGAGGGTTTTAGATTACTTAGATTCTAGGTTAATTAAGTGCTCTAATCCTATGAGAAGCATTTGGCAATAAGTGTCCTAGACTTAATTTCAACATAAGTTCGAATTTAAGAAATTTAAATAAAATACCTAATTGTGATTAGACTCGAAATTTGATGAAATTAGATGAAATGTGTTTTGGAAAACTTACAATATATGTTGCTAATCGAGATATAAGTGTTTGCCCCTTGCGAATTTAGCCCGAATTGGTGATTTGGTAAGTGATTTTGATGGCTTTTGGGTGGTTTAGCTCGTTCACAGCAGGTAGCAAAGAAAGGGTGTGTGAGAAATGGAGTGTTTGGCAAAAATTTTAAGAGAAAAATCGTTTTTGGGAGCATTAGATGGCCGGTCCCCTTAAACATTAAGGGGACCGCCCTCGTTAACCAGCCGGTCCCCTTAATTTTAAGGGGGCCGCCTACCAAAAATGGGAATTTTTGATTTTTGTTTCTGACGGTAAAATATTTATATGTATATATATATATATATATATATATTATATATATATATATATATATATATATATATATATATATATATATATATATATATATATATATATATATATATAGATTTATAATATATCAAAAATACGTTGGATTGTATAAGCACGAGGAGGGAATGCTTGACATTTTATTAACATTTCGTTAAAAAAATATATCTTGAGAATTTTTGGATAAAATAATCAAGACGTCAAGTCGACAAAGGTTTTGAGGAATGAGAGGGAATGTGCATATTTATATATATATATATATATATATATATATATATATATATATATATATATATATATATATATATATATATATATATATATATATATATATATATATTGTGTGTAAATGTGGGATGTTGAATGGCATCGAGAAATGATGAGGCAATGACGGAGATAAGTGCTGACGGCGACAGGAGTTTGTTTCATTCATAGTTTTTGGCGCGACGATCTAAGTACTACTTCTACGTTAATCCATTTAACTCACTTCTCTTCATCACCATGAGTTATGTGATAGTGGACATAGAAGATTTTCGTGTTGAACGTTAAGGTTCAAAAGAGGCAAAGGGGGAAGAAAAGGTTCGAGGACGAACAATTTCTTTTAGTTCTAGATAGTCAACAAATGACGTATCTAGGTTATGTGCGGATATATTTATATGTGTATATAGTAAATATATATATATATATATATATATATATATATATATATATATATATATATATATATATATATATATATATATATATATATATATATATATATATATATATATATATATGGTAATATAGATATATATTTATATTAGATATATGTATAAGGGATTATCTACTAACTAACACACAAGTACCAACTAAACTAGGCATTAAAAACTTACGGGGGCATGCAATTGGCTAGTTCATCAATCCTAAGCATATAACATAGTAGAGAGCATGAAAGAGAGGCGTACCTTTTAGTCTTCAACAAGTAGTCTTCAAGTACTTCAAAGTGTTTAAGTTGACTTGTAGAAGTCAATCAAAGAAGAGATTTCGATTTCCCAATGAGTTAGCAATTTAGCCACTTGGTCCCCATTGTCTCATTGGTCCAAAGTTGTTTGAACCAAACATGGGTTATAATTGACTAGGATGCATATATGGTGGAAGTATTCCCCAAGGATTAAAGCTTGGTGGATTTGGATAATTCCACATTGGGTAATTATTATTATTGTGGAGGTTTTGTTGATTTTGGTTTCTTCTAGGTTGAGGAGTTTTAGGCCGAGGGTGAGGATTATTTGGTCTTCTTAAGGGAGGTGTTTTTTATCTTAATTTCGGTTTAGGTGATTCTTCTTTGGTTTTTAAAGATGGTTTGTAAAAAGTTTTTATTTCATCATTACTAGCAATGGGTATTTTTCTATCTTTTATAAGTATGTATTTAGGTGTTGACTCTAAGGATTTTTGCTTACTAGATTCACTTTCAAACTTTACATTTTTAGTTTCACTAGTTGAGGCCTCATTTGAATTAAATCCTAAGCCGGTTTTATCACCTACTACTCTTTGAACACTTATTATTTTCCTAAGTGAGTTACTACTATTTTCAAATTTGTCAAGTTTACAAATTTCTTCCTTAAGTTTTTCGTTTTCATTTTTAGTTACTTGACATGTTTTACATTCTTCAAAAGCTTCTTTGCCTTTTTCTAATTGGTTATTTATGCGTTTTAGTGATTTGTTTTTACTCATTACTTTTTGACCTAGTTTGCATAACCTATTATATTCACTATCTAAGTCTTTTTCGTCTAATGATAAATATTCATCACTAAAGTATTCGGTTTCGGAATGTACCTCACTTGATGTCTTAGCCATAAGACATTTCTCCTCCTTTGTGGTTTCTTTCTCATCTTCGTCACTATCACTCCATGCTCCTCCAACAAATGCCTTTTGATTTTGCTCTCTTGACATCATTGGACATCTTCCGATGAGATGATTTGGATCACCACATTTAAAACACTTCCTCTCGCTCTTGCTACCTTTGTCGTCTTTGTTTCTCTGGAGTGCCTTTCTTTCGTCATGTGGTTGTCTAACGAATCTTCCTCGTCTTTTGAAAAACTTCTTGAAGTCTCTTACGGCCATGGCATATTCTTCGTCATCACTTTCGGAGGTTGAGCTATCCTCGTCACTAGATACCTTCCTAGCTTTCAATGCAATTGACTTGCTTTGTTCTCTTTTCCCTTTGACCATCTCGGAGTCTTTCTTTATTATTGCTTCATAGACTTTCAAGTTGCCGATCAACTCATCAAGTTGAAGAGTTGACAAGTTCTTCGATTCTTCAATCGCCGTAACTTAAGCTCGCCATTTTGGATGAAGCGCCCTAAGAAATTTTCTAACAAAACTCTTACTAGAAAAACTCTCATCGAGTGCTTTTAAACTTGTGATGATTGTGTTAAATCTAGCAAAAGCATTATCAATTGATTCCTCTTCCGGAATCGTAAATTGCTCATATTGTTGAACAAGAAGATCTATTTTATTATCTTTGACTTGACTATTACCTTGGTGAGTTATTAGTAAAGAGTTCCAAATTTCTTTTGCGGTTTCACACATAAAAATTCTTTCGTATTCTTTACGTGGTAGCGCATTATAAATAACCATTTTTGCTTCATTATTTTTAGCAAGTTTTCTTTTTAAATCATCACTTTGTTTTTCAAAAGGTACTACTTCATCCGTTTTAGTTTCAGGATTGTTTTGAATAGGTAAAAAATCACCATTAGTAATAACATGCCAAAGATCTAGATCTTTTGATTTCACATAAGTTTCGAATCGATTTTTCCAATAAAGAAATCCATCACTTTCAAATAGTGGTGGTCTTTGCATAGATTGCCCTTCTAAATATTTTTCAGATTCCATAGATCGTTTCAAGTTTTAAAATACAGTTTATTTTAAAAATCTTGTTTGACGTGGCTCTTGATACCAATTGTGGAAAACTAGAAGGGGGGGGGGGGGTTGAATAGTTTTACTTCTTTTTAATTTTATTGTAAAAAACTTTTGTTTACTTTTAAAAACTTCGATTCGATCTTATGTGACTTCAACTCTTAAACAATATGAACAAATATAAACAAATGTAAATAAGTAATGCAAGTAAAGTAAATGAAATGAAATGAAAGATAGGGATGGAAAGATCAAACCACAACACAAGGATTTATAGTGGTTCGGCTACAAGGACACCTTCCTTGCCCTACTCCACTCCTCGAGTCACCTACTCGAGAGTTCTCTTCACTATGTCAACAAACTCCCTTATGGCGGAGAAAACCTAACACAACTTTAGCTTACACCGGCTTAACGACACAAAGCTAGATGTCGGGTTCTAATCGTAGCTAGAACCAATCTCACAACTTCTACATGACTTCTTCACGACTTATTCACAACTTCTTCACGACGGCTTCATGACTTCTTCACGACAGCTTCACACCTTCTACACGACGGGTTCACAACTTCTACACGACGGCTTCACAACTTCTAGACTACGACTTCACAACTTCTACACAACTACTTACTTACACTTAGATCTACTTATCACAACTATACAACACTTTACACAACTACAAAATGATATGAATTGAACTACAATACTTCTTCTCTAGTTGAAGGAGTATTCTTCTTTTGCACTTTGATGATGGAAGCTTGGATCACTTAGAAACCAATGCTTAAGAGAATATGATCAAAGGATTTTAGAAAGGATTTACAAGGATTAGAGAAGATTTAGAACAGAAGGTTTGGGGTGCAAAAGGTGAGAAAATGTCCAGGGGAAAGCCAGTATTTATAGGCAAAAACTGGACAGCTGGAGGAGCGTGCCGGCCCCCTTAAAATTAAGGGGGCCGCCTTATATAATTAAGGGGGCCGCCCAGCATAACCGTTGCCCAGTTTTGTCTTTTTGTGGGGAATGTTTTTCTGGAACATTTTTGCCATTTTTGGTTGAAAATTTGAATTCATAAATTTATAATGGATTAAACCTTTTTATTTATTACCAAAAATGTTTTTCTAAAAGATATAAAATGTTTTTGACATTTTTAAAAAATCTAGTGATTAAGAAAATGTTCTTTTGATCATATAATGCATTAAGCATTTGTTTATTCATACCTTAAGTGATTGAGTTGTTAAAATAGATGTTTACAACTAAATACTTGTTTACGTCATAATTTTTCGTTTAATGATTTTACATTTTGTGATTATCAAAACGTAGAGATATCGAAAAATATTAATAACGTGTTTAGGCATTATTTATATCAACATCATACTTACTCGGTAATAATCAACCTAACTCTAAGACATTCATAGTAACCAAATTCTCATTCAAGACATATACAGGCAACAAGTTATGACCAAATAGCATCCTAACCAAGTTCTAACCAAGGCTAAACACTCAGAAACCCATAAACAATAACATATAGAACACCACAGATGATTCTACTTCATACAATCTATCGACTTAGACCATGTGTTTGATTCATGTTACGAAACTTAAAGCGCATAATCTAAGGGAATAAACAAGCATATCCCACCATTCAAAACTCTAAAACACTTAGCCATTAAACACTGGCTAATAAACACGACCATAAAAACCCTAACTCATTCGAGATGCATCAATTGATGTTATTCAGTACAATTAAGCAGCTTTAAAACACTCCTAGGCTTGTTGTTATGTTCTAAAACTAACTTAATTAGATTGAAAACTAACAACCAAGAAATGCCCAAATTGAACCTATGAACCCTAGATCGCCATTTGAAAATTTGAACCACGGAAATATTTTAATAATTCAAGCGAGTGATTAGACTACCTAAATGAACATGATTAACACTTATAATTGAGTATTCGAGAACAATAAAAAATCTTGAGTTAAAGAGATGTTTTGGCGGGTTTTTTGCAAAGGGTACTGTGAATATGTGAGTAAAAAAAAAAATAAGTTTGAGCTTATATAGATTAAAGTTTGCACTTTTGTCACTTTGAGCCCCTTAACCCATTTTTCTGTCCACATATGGTCCTAAAGTGGTAAACTTTTGCCTTTATGACAACAACAGCCCCTTGAGGTTTGAAATGGTTATAACCTTGACCTTTTTTTTTTTTTTTTTTTTTTTTTTTTTTTTTTTTTTTTTTTTTTAACAACTTGATATATTTTCATTTCTCCCCCATGAACTAAGATAAGTTTTTGAAATTTTGACAAACTTTTGATTCAAGAGATCATGGAAATGTGGTTGGATGAAGATGTTGATTAATAAATGAAAATTTTGAGAAGAAAATGTGCAAAAGTTATAAAAAATTCTCCCCTTCAAAATATGTTCGTGATTTGAAATTGATTAGATTTGAAATGACGAGAACATATTTTGATTCAGTTGGACTTTTGCACACCCTAAGAGATGAAAAATGATTTTTTTATTTTATTTTAATGAACTCTTTATGTGTTACAGAAAAATATTTACCAAAAATAGCGGTGATGTTTGACTCTTTTAACTTTGTTTCAGAAAATTGTCTAAATCGTCTGGAGTCAACCATCTCATACCAATCTGGTGAACAAATCCCACAAATCTTGCATGAGGCAAGGCTTTAGTGAATAAGTCTGCCAGTTGATATTCTGTACCCACAAAGTAAAGTTCTATTGTACCATATTCCACGTGCTCTTAGATGAAGTGGTAATGAAGAGCAATATGCTTGGAATTTGAATGCTGAACAGTGTTGCACGAGATAGCAATGGCACTCTTGGAGTCGTAATACATCGGAATCTTGTTGAAAACGTATCCGTAATCCATCAGCTGTGACCTCATCCGGATGACTTGAGCACAACATGCTGACATGGCTACGTATTCTGATTCAGTTGATGACAATGATGTACAGTCCTGCTTCTTTGATTGCCAAGATACAAGCTTGTCACCTAAGAATTGCACTCCCCCAGATGTACTTTTCCTTGTGTCTAAGCATCCTGCATGATCAGCTCTGAAAAGGGAATTAGTTCAAAGCCAGAATCCTTCGGATACCCGATCCCCAAGTGAATGGTTCCCTTTATGTATCGAAGGATTCTCTTAACCTCAGAGAGGTGTCGTTCAGTTGGTCTAGACTGATAGCGGGAGCAAAGATATGTGGCAAATACTATGTCTGGTGTACTGGCTGTTAGATACATGAGTGACCCAATCATACTACGGTATTTGGTAGGGTCAATTGGTGTCCCATGTAAATCAGCATCTAGCTTAGTGGATGATGCAGACATTGGTGTGTTATAGGCGTCACTACTTGTCATGCCATGCTTTTTCAAAATTTCTTGAGCATATTTGGGCTGGTTTAAGAAAATACCACGGGGTGATTGATGAACTTGCTGTCCTAAGAAGAACTTTAGTTCACCCATCATGGACATCTCAAAGTTTTGTTTCATTAACTTAGCAAAAGCATTTGAGTATTTCTTATGGGTTGAACCAAAAATGATATCATCCAAATAGATTTAAACAATTAAGATGTCCTCCCCGTGTTTTTGTATAAACATTGTTGGATCAACAGAACCTTTTGTGAAATGATTAGCAATCAGGAATGCAGATAGTTTATCGTACCATGCCCTCGGGGCTTGTTTAAGGCCATAGAGGGCTTTCTTGAGCCTGTACACGTGTTTCGGATGTTCTGGGTCGACGAAGCTGTCTGGTTGTGTTACGTACACCTCTTCACGGAGTTGTCCATTCAGAAATTCCGTTTTCACGTCCATTTGATATACAATGATATTCTTGTGAGCTGCATATGCCATAAACATTCAAACGGCCTCAAGTCTTGCCACTGGTGCGAAAGATTCCTCAAAGTTGATACCTTCTTCTTGACTGAATCCTTTAGCAACCAACCGAGATTTGTTACGAATAACCGTACCATCGGCATCCAACTTGTTCTTCCAGATCCATTTCAGTCCGACAACGTAAACTCCATTTGGTCTTTCTACCAATTCCCAAACTTTCAGACGCTTGAATTGATCAAATTCTTCTTACATTGACTCAATCCAATTGTCATAAGTAAGAGCTTCTTTAATGCTTTTGGGTTCTGTTGACAAACGGTGAGTGCATAAATGCAGGTTTCACCGTCTGTTTGGAGTCTCTTACGTGTCATGACCGGATTGTCTGGATTACCAATCACGTTCACTAAAAGGTGATCCTTAGTCCACTTGTGGGTTGAAGGGTAGTGTTGAAAATTATGGTGCATATTTGACGGATCCAAATTGCTCTTTGAGGACTCGACAGTATTTGGAATGGTGGGAGCCGGAGCAAATGGATTGAAAAGTGCGTTTCTGTCATAATTCGCGAGTGTGGGTACTTCAGAGGGTGTTAGAGGATCTTCAGCTGCAGTCTCAGTGTTAGAAGCTGATTGATCTACTGATGATGATGGTTCCGTTGGAGGTGCGTCTGTAGCAACTGTGGTAGATGTCGTTGCTGTTGTATCAGGTACCTGTATATGAACAGGGTGTGCAGCGGAACTGGTGGATACTTCAGGAGCACGACGAACGAATGAATCATCGAACAGCTGAGCAAACAACTCTTCCAAGTCCTTGCGGTTGAGAGATAGGTGTGCAGCTGAATGATCAGGAAAGTTCAGACAGTTAGAATCGGGTCCTAAGCTTTTTTGCTCAGAAACCATTTTCGTAAGTTCATCGAAATGAGCGTGTATTGTCTCTTGAATTTCGCGGGTTCGACGGTTCCAGATACAAAATCCTTTAGAATTCTCACAATATCCAACAAAGATTCCTATATCTGCTTTGGCTTTCAACTTTCCTAGGTCATTACAATCATTATTTGGGTAACAGAGGGCCCCAAATACATGAAAGTAATTTATGTTCGGTTTTCTTCTGTGAACAATTTCATATGGGGTTTTGTTGTGCCTTTTGGTGATCATACTACGGTTTTGGGTGTAGCAGGCGGTTGAGACAGCTTCAGCCCAGAGATAATCCAGTAATTGAGCATTAATCAACATTGTCCTTGCAGCTTCGGCTAATGTTCTGTTTAATCTCTCAACCACTCCATTCTGTTCTGGGCTGCGTGGAATAGATGTTTGTTGTTCAATCCCCACTTTCTCAAAATACTCACGAAGAGTGTGGTTATTAAATTTGGTTCCGTTGTCTGTTCTTACTTTCCGAACGGTGTTGCGGAGCTGAACCTGAATTTTGGTGAGAAAGGTGATGATCATCGAAGGAGCTTGATCTTTAGTGCGAAGAAAACATGTATAAATACAATGAAATCACAACGAGAAACAACCACGAAATATCATAAATATAATCACAACGCACATGAATATAATACGTGAAAATTTCGGCCTACATGGACCGATATCATAGATAGCACAACCATTCCTACATAGTAGAGTCACACTTGATACATTTTGTTTGTACAACAACCAAAAGACATACAAGTTCTTTAAACTATGTCACACACCCCGTGACTAGGAAAATAATAGTAAAAGCTAACATGATACAAGTCTAATCTAGGCATCTCCTGGTGCTCCGCCTGATCGACGTCGAAGCTCTCGGATCTCTCTAGACATACTGACCATAATCTCCTCCAGATGCTGAACCCTAAGCTGAGTATCGGCATCCCTGCTCTCCAAAGTAGTAATCCTCGCACGTGCTGAAACTAACTCATCTGCCTGTCGATGCTGCTCCTCCTGTGACATCTAGGCTCTGTCAAACAACTCTGGCATCTCCTGTCTCAGCTCAGTGATGCGCTGACGATCCTCCTGCTGTCTAGCCTCTAAACCCTGATATGAAACATCAATGGAAACCCTGCCTAAAACCAATCCCTCAATCTCCTCCTCCATCGCCTCAACTCGGCTCAATGGAATCTCCTCTAACTGACCTAAGGCTCTGTCAATCTGCTCCTGCTGCTGATCTAATTGTGTCTCAAGTGTAGTAGCAGTAGGCTATCTAGTGGCAGCAGCTCTGGAAGTCTCACCGACCTCAAATCTACTAGGTGGTGTAGTCTCTGAAGTCTTAGTAGTAGCTGAAGATGGTGTGTCAAATCGTGCATGCTTCTTGAGCGGTAAGTCAGATATGGGTGTAGGATCTCTGGGATGGGATGGTGCTGGTGGTGCTCCAGATGATGGTAAGGATGGGGATAATGATGATAGAGATGGTAGTGATGATGATGGTGATGGTGTACGGAATACTACACTCCTTCGCGCTGTCAAGCGGCGTCTGAGTGGATAAGATGGAGTAAATGTTCTGGAACGAACACTGGTGGTAGGGGTAAGTGATGATGGTGGTGGTAGTGGTACATATGCAGCTGGTGATCTAGCAATAGGACGAACTCTCTTCGCAGCAGTACGCTTCATGCGAGGCCCATCCGGACGTAGTCGGTATACCCGACCAAAAGGTATCTGCTGTCCTGGCTGGATGATGGGAACAACTCTAGGCCCACGGCGGATCAATGGTGACAAGGGTGGTGTAGGTGCGACTTTGCCCTCCTCGAAGGGTTTGGTCTCAGCCTCAGATGGTACGGGTGATGAGTTTGGTGTAGGGTCCACTGATGCTAGGATAATGGTAGGTGGTGACGAGACAACTGACTCTAGTACTATAGTGGGTGGTGATGAGACCTCATCCATGTCACAGTCTGAGGAAATGATGATGGGATGGGTATCTGAAGACATCTCTGTGACAATCGAAGTGAAATGAAAGTAAATAACCCGCATAATGTATGTATGAAACTGCATGTATAATGAATATGCACTTATGATGAAATGATAAGATGCTATGATGATGTGGTTATAGTCTAGGGTATCATGAACAACCTAGTTCGCTATAACCTTAGCTCTGATGCCAATCTGTCACACTCCCAAATATCTGATTTGCAGCGGAATGGAACACTTGGGGGCGCGACTGCCATAGCATCACAGTTGCAGTTATATTGAACGACCTAAAGTGTCGTTTTAAAATACATCGTTTGATTTCTTAAAAACATTCAGAGTTACAAAAGTTAGGTCCCAAAAGATGTTTCAAGTTTGCGGAAATAAGTTTGTTACAATCAAACGATAAGTAAGTGCATAAAATACAAGTGAGACGCGTCGTCACCGCGACTCCAAAATATGTCCATATGCAGGCCATGGTGCGTATACCTTAATTACCTGAAAATACATTGCTAAAAATGGTCAACAATAATGTTGGTGAGAATCATAGGTTTATGTAAATGAATAGTTCCTACGGTAACCACAAGTATGAAGTGAAATGACATAAATGCCACATAAAATAATACATTAGCTCTTAAGCTCATGACCCCGAAGCTAGACTGAAATGAATGCCCCAAACTAAGTGTTTTGCCAGACACTCTAATATGATTCAAATGAAATGCGTTCGTATAACTAGTTGGCGCTACCAACCCGAACGGAGGCGTCACCCTCAATAGATTTATTCACTCACTCTCGCTTACTCAGTAATTAACGGTTCATGATAATAAAAGGGGAATTTAATCTGGGCAATGATGTAACTTAAGCAATGTAAATGAATTTGATACTTTGGTCCGTATGAAAAATGGTGCAATGTATTCTCCCACGCAAGTTTAGAAATGAAAATGTAAATTGAAAACAGGGCTATGAAAACTCACCTTAGCAAAGCACATAAATGCCGAAACAATGGCAAACCCCAAAACACGCAATTAACGACAAATCACAACAAATCATGGCACAAGTGGTCTAGGTTTTCATCGGCTTTGCATATACACATAATAATACAATAATATTATGATCAAAACAAGGTGTTGGCTAACTCCATGGACAAACATGCATGTATTTGCCATGGAAACAAAATAAATAACAAGAAATAAATTGTTAGCCAACAAAAACGAAGAAATTAATTAACAAGAATTAAAACCACGTTTGGTACACGTGTCAAATGGCCTTAGGTTCAAAACCCACTGATATTAGGACCTTCTAATTATCATTTTACCACAGAAAATTAATCCATAGGGGCTGATTTGAAATCGTTTCAAAAATCGATCAAAATAGTGCATTTTAGGCCATTTTACACGTACCGGACAAGTATACAAATTAAAATATGAGTAAAAAATGGCTATGAGATCAAAAATCACAGATCATAAGACCCCTCATGGTTCATTGATATATATAAAAAATAGAGCCCTAGGGGCTGTTTTAAAGATGGTTTCAAAAATCATCAAAAAATACCCGATTTAGCCATTTTTACGCATACTCGATAATCATATGGCACATATGATGGCTCGTGATACCACTATAGGTGATGATGAATAAAAGTAACATATTAATAAATAGTTGCATCAGAAGATCACCTATCAACGGATCCATATAGCCATATGATCAATCGATAAATAAACAACATAACGATATACCTTTGTAGCGTGATTCGGGAGACACGCGGGAGACAATCACCACAAAAATTATATATGAAACCCAAGAGATCAATAAGGTTGATCTCCTCTATGCTAGAAACACACTACACGTCCACAATCACCACCCGATGCTAGTCTAAACCCAGTAACACGCGATCTAGCCTTGAACTACACTAGAATAAGGTTAGATGAGATCAAAAAACACAAAACCCTAATATGGGTGTGTGTTATTTCATGGATTTTGGGTAGAGGAAGATGAAGAGAAAGTTGGTAAGTTGTTAATGTAATTGATAACCATTTATTGACCAAATCAATGAGAGGTTATAAGAAATAATGTTACACTTAACCCCTTGCTCTTTTCCCTCCCACCATGGCCAGCCATATGGGGGCCCTAAATGGGTTTGCCCATTTGTTGGTCCAATCTAATAAACTAAGTACTAGCTTAGTTATTAGTAGCCCGTTATTGATCCCGAGTTACGAAGGTTAAATATAACGTAAATACGATAGATACGATATATTAAATGGTGTCTCTGTGTATAAGTGTGTGACCCCATAAGCTCACATATGTTTAGACATATAATTATTTATTATGACATGAGCATATCCCAACATGTTGGTCCATGTAAATTGAGTAAATCTTGATAAAAATGAAGAACAAATTCATTAATAATGATGAACAATTGTTACAAGATTACTCAATACCCACTTGACTACATGATAACATCTTCAACTTCTTCAAGGGGATAATTGCGGTATACTATCCCCTTTAGGTGACAAATAAACTCTCATTGATCCAAGCTATGCTTGAGATTCAATGAGAGGATGATCCTATCAACTAATACTAAGTATTTTCGTTTGTTTAGAATCCATACTATCCATATTACAAAGCTAACATATATATATAGGTAAAAAAAATACAAAGACACCATGTAATGGTTGGTGAGATGTCAGCATCAGGTGGTCCCTCTTCATCTTCCTCTTTTGGAAAAGCACCAACATCGCTTTTGAATCAGTCATAATAAATATTCCAACTCTTATGGCAATTTCTTGTACTTTGTCTGACTTCCCTTTTTGGAAGTTCCCGCCCATATTTTTCAGTCTGCTTGTAGAGATAGCGTCTTCAGGGTCACTGAGACATTTGTCAAATCTTAGTGACACTGGAGTTGTTTGTCGCTCATATACTTTACTCACTGACACCGCATCAGTAAGTAAAGTGTTTCTTCAGTCCAAAGAGCATTATATAAAACTCACTGAATCTGTATTAGTGAGTGACCCATTATTTTATTTAGTGAGTTAGGCTATTTTATTTTCAAATCCTTGTCAGGGCCAATTGGATAAATTTTTGATCCAACAATCTCCTCATATTTGAATATATAAATAGCCTAGGTGAAACAGGTTGTGGTTTTTGGTTATCCAGGTTCATACCTGTTCATGGGTTCAGGAACAGAGGTTCACGGACACGGTTCAGTGAGTAAGGTTGAGTGACTGAGGTTCAGTTCCCGGGTTCAGAGAGTAGGGTTAAAGGGTTCAGTGACTGAGGGTTCAGGGAGTTCAGTGACCTAGTTAAATGAGCGAGGGTTCAATGGGTAGGGTTCAGTGGGTAGGTTCAGAGATTCAGTGACCTGGTTCAGTGACCAGGGGTTCAGTCACCAGGGGGTTCAGTGACCAAGAGTTCAATGACCAGGGGTTCAGTGACCAAGGGTTCGGTTTTCAGTGACCTGGGTTCACTTTGACAGGTTCAGTGATTGGGGGGGTTCAGTATTGTGTTTCAGTGAGCAAGAGTGACATGGTTCAGTTTTGTTTATCCACTGATACTTCAGTGTCCACCCTTATTTCTCTCAACTTCAAAACGCACTAAAACTAATTTCAGTTCCCTGATTCATAACTCTACCTGATCAATACCCTATTCACTGATCTTAGATATACTCTCTGTTGTATCCTCAGATTCAAGTCCCATTCCTAATCAAACCTATTAATCCATCTCAGCCCCCCTTTGAGTTTTACTACACCCTCAATTCAGGTTCAACCCAAAAGACTCATATTTAGCCTTTACACTTCCTGAGCGATGACCCTAACCCTGAATGACACACCTCTCCCTGAGTCGACTTTCTTCAGACTCATTTGCCACATCCATGATATTCACAACTTTTCAACTCATCCTTGCATCCATTGATTATTCAATGAATTACAGGAACAAATCACCCCTGAGTTAACACTATCACTGTTATGCTTAACACAAGAAGTCCCAACACCATTAAAAAGGACCATTCGAGCTAAGCTCATCATCAACAACAATTATAAACCACTCATTCTTTTAACGATTTTAATCCCAGGCCACACATCCAAACTACAACTTTTTACCATATCCTAACACGAATCCAGATCATCCCATTTTTATTTCAACTTCCTTTAACAACAATAATCCCATATTACTATCATTTCCCTACTCCTCTTGCCATCACTTTCAGCCGCAAGCGTTTGACAATGGCAGCTATCATCGATTGGTTTATCGATGTGGGTTTATTGGTTCTGACAACCATTTCTGCCGTCGGAGGTGTTTGTATTTGGTGAGTAAAGTTAGATTTTCTTGTGTTGAAGATGATTGAGAGTTGTAGTCACCGGTCGAATCTGTGATTCATGATCTTTTGTAGATCTTGTGTGCATATGATTTTTGTGAGATGGTTGGATTTTTTTGAGTGATTTTGATAGATGGATCGATTTGTTTTGTGTGAGAGTGAGGGTGAATTTTTTGAGTTTGAGATCGTTAAGATAGAGTGAGTAATCTGTGTTGTTTGATTAGATCGGTTTTTGGTGATGATTTTGAGTTTGTGTTTTTGTTGAACGAATCTGGGTTTTTGTTCCTCCCCTTTTTATTTTTTGTGTAGATCGAGAGTTTTTATTAACTCTTGGAGATGATTAGTGAGAGATTTTGTGTAGATCCGGTATTGTAACAGATCTTGTTTGTGTGGGTTAGATCCGGTGTGGATTTGTGAGTGAGTTTTTATGATGAGAGAGGATAAGGTTTTTGTATTTGTGTGGTGGGGTGTGTGTTATTTTTGGGGTTCAGGGAAGGGTTATGTCTTTTCAGTCACTAATAAATGTGTCTCTCCCCCTCAAAAATTGCTATAGCAGTAGCAGTTTTTTAAGATCTCACATTTATTTTTTGACATTGAAGAATGTTATCAGCAGTCATATGAACGGATCTAGATCAGAATTGATCCACCCGCTCTGATACCACTTGTTGGTCCATGTAAATTGAGTAAATCTTGATAAAAATGAAGAACAAATTCATTAATAATGATGAACAATTGTTACAAGATTACTCAATGCCCACTTGACTATATGATAACATCTTCAGCTTCTTTAAGGGGATAATTGCGGTATACTATCCCCTTTGGGTGACAAATAAACTCTCATTGATCCAAGCTATGCTTGAGATTCAATGAGAGGATGATCCTATCAACTAATACTAAGTATTTTCATTTGTTTAGAATCCATACTATCCATATTACAAAGCAAACATATATATAGGTAAAAAAATACAAAGACACCATGTAATGGTTGGTGAGATGTCAGCATCAGGTGGTCCCTCTTCATCTTCCTCTTTTGGAAAAGCACCAACATCCCTTTTGAATCAGTCATAATAAATATTCCAACTCTTATGGCAATTTCTTGTACTTTGTCTGACTTCCCTTTTCGGAAGTTCCCGCCCATATTTTTCCGTCTGCTTGTAGAGATAGCATCTTCAGGGTCACTGAGACATTTATCAAATCTCAGTGACACTGGAGTTGTTTTTCGCTCATATACTTTACTCACTGACACCGCATCAGTAAGTAAAGTGTTTCTTCAGTCCAAAGAGCATTATGTAACACTCACTGAATCTGTATCAGTGAGTGACCTATATTTTATTTAGTGAGTTAGGCTATTTTATTTTCAAATCCTTGTCAGGGCCAATTGGGTCAATTTTTGACCCAACACAACACAATCTAACTTTGAATTTGTTTTTACAAAGAATTCTGATTGCTGATCATTATTATTAGGGTTTGATTGTATTGGTTCGATGGTATTTAACTAGGGTTTATGCTTCATGTGTTATAAATCCTAACGTTGATCTCTTTCTTCACTGATTGGTTGTTATACGCTGATGAGCAAGAGAAGTCGTTTAAGTTCAATAGTTCAAGGGTGATCGGTATGGCTGGAGGTTAGTTGATTTTGGGTTTACTCATTATAAACCCTAACTGTCGATTAGGGTTTGTAAGCTACGATGATTGTTCTGTGAGAATAAGTTTACTGAATATGGAAGCGAAATCAAGTCAACAAAGCTCATGTGAAGTTGATACGACTTATAACTGATCCATCTCTTAAAGTTGTGTTGAATCAGTTTTGTTTGAATGATGTTTGGGAAGCTGCTGCGTGTAAACAACGGTTACTGGTAATTTGTTTGATCTTAAGTACTGCTCGTTGAACTTAAAGCTGCTTATCATAAGTTACTACTGCTGCTTAACGAATGCTACTTAGTGCTGCTTCTTTTAGGATTAGTGATGCTGTTTCTTCGTTAATACTGCTAGCTATTTTTGGTCGAGACTTAATATTGCTAGTTATATTATTTTGAGTTACTACTGCTGCGTTTATGTTACAACTACTTTTATTCGTTACTGAGCTAAGCCTAGGTTACTGCTGCTAGTGTTGTAATACTGCTACTTATGAGTTTCTACTGCTACACATTAGTACTGCTAGTTAAAGTCGGGTTACTGCTGCTAAGTCTGGTTAATGCTGCTATCGTTATTTAATGCTGCTACTTCTCGGTTAGTGCTGCTTATGGTTTTTGGTGTTGCTCAGTTAATGTTGCTTTCATAAGTTACTGCTGCGACTTTGTTTATATTGCTTGATTGATTAAAACTGCTGCTAGTATACATGTGAATTTTTCTAAGGTAGCAGGTGGAATAATTTTCATGATAAACAAAGATTTTGGGATATGGCATGACAGTGAAGAGGTTTGAGAGATGTCGGATATACACACACAAGTTTGGTTTTTAGTTTTAAATGTTTGTCAACGTTTAAAAAGGCTTCGTTTTTGGATTCATTGGAATAATTGATTACGAAGAGAAATTGTTTATCTCTTATTTGAGATTGAAGTGAAGTTTCATGAAGGCATTTACTTATTTCATCATCAGTATTCCTAGCTATTGATTGGTGACTTGCTTCTTTACATATGGTTTATGATTGGGACTTGGTTTATCTAGTTTTCATAGGTCAAGGGGTGGATGGACGAAGACCTAGTTAACTATCACTTAAAGGAGATACATTGTAGTACTCAGTGTCACACGATGAATTCGATGTGGATAAATTCAAGAGGTTTAGAGATTTGATACACCATAACTCTCTATACCGTTTTCAATTAGTAATAGTGCAAGCTTAAGTAACAAGTTTGGGATATTTTACTTTGGTTTCAAGTTTGGTATATCAAGCGTTCTTCATTAGTGACCATTACAAGGAGCCTACAGATTTGAAGAATCATGAAGATGATTAACACATTGGTTTCAGGGGAAGCTTATTCTTATGATGTGTTTAATCATTTGATGTTCATGCACCACTCAAGGGGAAGTTTTTGATTCTTACTACTGTTGATCATTATTACTACTGCTAGTTGGAGTTTCTACTGTTTTAGATTCATTTTTCTTATATATGCGTCATGGAGGGCAATTTGAAACATTGGAAGGCTTGGATTAGGAGTGTGGTATTGGTTTGTAGTTGTCAAGATCATATTTGCATACGTTCATTATTTGATTATAACAAAAAGGGAAAGAGATGTGGTGGTAGCATGGCATAGATTAAGGGGAAGACAAGATTGTTTCATTCATGGTGAGATTTAATTATCTTAACTTCTTTACTACGTCTAAGGAAGTTCGTACAAGAACGTGTATGTTTTGTAATCATCAAATAGGGGAAGATTGTTAGGTAAAAAAGATTTGAAGATACAAAACATGAAGAATGAAACATGAAAGACTTAAAGTGACAAGAAGGGAAACTACAAAAAGATGGAGCTTTTAGAAGATTCTTAGAAGATATGCTTAAAATAGTCTCCTTACTGTATTAGGAATGTTTTCCTTTGTAAACCTTAGATGTCTCTAGTATATAAAGAGGCATAGGGGCGTTGAGTTTATTAAGTCTAGACAAGATGTAGTCGACTAAAAGTGTGTGTGTGTGTGTCTAGGGCGTAGGTTTTGTAAACGCCTAGAATAGGTTTAGTGTTTTGTTAAAGGCTCAAGGATCTTATGATTCTTGTTAGATTAGTAACTGTTCTACACTTGATCAAGTAGAATTGGGCCTTATAGTGATTGTAATATTATGAAGATGATGAAGAAAAACCTTGTTACAATAACATTGATGCTTTGATTATTCCGCTGCATATATTTTCTTTGTTATTGTTATTCCTAGTGCTCAAAACGATCTAAGGAGTTATCTCAAACCCCACACTAGTGATTGGTAAGTACGGGTCATTCGCAAGGAGTAGGTAACTTTTATGCTAACCTAGTGAATTTCTACAGCTAAAGGGGGGGTTGTATTTTGATTGATTAAACTATTAAAACAAGAAATAAAACTAATTCAACTACTAATTATACTAAGGTTGTGATCAAGTTAGGAAGGAAGAGCTAGCCATATTACTTCTACTACATTGTTAGTTATTCGTTTATTAGTGCAATGATTTAATGTAATGAATTGGTGATATCAGAAACCTGCAGACAAACACATTTCTATCTAAGTTAAACTAGGCCAGATTTCTCAGTTACCTAGTTCTATGAACATAACCTATATCCCTGAAGCAATTTATCGGTCTAATTAGTTACATTCACGGAATAAGTGATATCAACTAATCCATGTGATTTATTTGCGGTAACCCATTGGTCATGGTGAAACCTACTCTTCTCATGCGGTCACTTTATTGAAGAGCACTATACTAACTTAAGTGTTTTGGCATTATCTGTCTAACCTCGGGTTCCTACTCCTCGAGTCCTAAGGAAGGACACTAATGAAGCCAGGTCAAGAGTACCGACCATAGTTATACGGATTACCTACATAGCTAAAGAGCTACACTATGATAATATAGACAATAGACATCAAATACTAAACAAATAAACGAGTATACTATTTGAACGATAAACATATAAATTATCCAAAATAATGCATCAAATCTTTATAAACGGAATAGCATAAACATAGTAGTCATAACATGGCTAACACCAAAGGGTGTTAGCCCATAATGTATGTAGCAAATACAAAGGAAATTACAAACAATTCACAAATGATAGACATAATGTAATTAACATGCAAACTGATTGAATACACTTCGTATGATGATACGGGACTTTCTCCTCTTGATCTTCTCACTTTTAGGACTGAAATGGTAGAACAAAGCTTAGAAATCGGCTGTGGTGGTGAAAGTTATGTGTAAAACCCAATATTAGGGCTTGGTATTTACAGTGTTCTGTCTGACGCACCTGTACGGCATATTGGGGTCTAATACGACGTATTGCAGATATCTTGAATAGGGAATAAGAAAGAATATTCCTAGCATATACGGGCGTATCTTCTACTACGACATATTGATGAATAGTGATACGCCGTATTCCTCTTGAATTCTGATCATCTTGTACTGAGGATAAGATCTTCAATACGGCGTATGGCCAGAGTATCATACGCCGTATTCCTTCAACGGTTGACTTGGGCTTTGACTACAGAGCTTCAGATATGGTGTATTGCCAGTGTTTAATACGTCGTATTACTTCAATTTCACCAATACTTAGTGAATTCTTCTATCTGTTGATACGGCGTATCTCTAGAAGTGGATATGCCATATGCCCTTTGCAGGTTGCATACAGATTCTTCATTTAAGCTCCAAATCCCGTTGTTTTGCGTGTCTTTTCTGAGATTACTCCATAAATACTAAAAATGACAAAAGTAAACAATTAAGTATCAATTCAGATATAAACACATAATAAATGACAATATTCGTGGGATAAATGATAAGTAAATATAATACTTATTTGATGTTATTAGGTTCTCAAAAGGCGCCAAAAGCTCACGTTTTGACTTGTTTTTGCACTTTAATTCATCCTAGCAGATGTTAGTGTATGATTAGAGTGTTAAAAACACATGTGATCAAAAGATTCGTCAAAATAGAACAAAAAAAAATGTGGCTTTGTAATGGTTTTTACCAACCTCGCTTGTTTCAAACAAATGTGTACTTTTTCATCTAAAACTTGATCTTTGAATGACCAAATTCATGAAAGTTTGTGTTTTATGATGTCTAATATGTTTTAGAAGAATCCTACACAAAAGATTTGAGATCAAAACTCTCAAAAATGTGTTAAAATTGTTGATTTTCTCACTTTTTGCTAAACGACGAAAATAGCGAGATAGGGCATTAAATAGCGAGATACCTACCTCACTAAACCCTAATCTTGCGAGGTTGACTAACGAAGTACAATGTCAAGATACGGTAGCGAGATACAGTAGTGAGGTACAAAATTTTAGCAAGATAACAAGCTGTTTAGCGAGATATTAGGTGTAGCGAGGTATGGTTGTAAGGAAGCAAGATTTTTAGCAAGATATCATGGTTTATAGCGAGGAAATGACCTGAATAGCGAGATATAGGTGTTTTTTAGTGAGGTTTTAAAATTTTTAGCGAGGTTGTGCATAACTTCAACATTTAAACCCTAATTACACATTATAAACCCAAATCTCATTTAACCTAACTCCTACCATAATTTGACCAATTTTCAAATAATCATAACTTGAGCTACAAGACTCCATGGTAGGCCCATAACCGATCATATCGAAGGCAGAAATGAGGAGAACGATGCGTTAAGCGACTACACAGAACTTTCCGGCCCCAAAATGCTCTAGTTGTTATTGATTATTTTATAAACCCTAAAACAATATTATACATGAATAAGAACACAAATTTGAAACCAATGAAATCATACAAATCAAACACACCACATGTCACTTAAGATCCTTATCAAGATTCACCCAACCACATAAAGGGCTAGATTTGGTACTCAACTGCAAGAAATGACTACGTGGGTTAACTTGATATTATTTATTTGAGGTTGGAGCTGGATTTCACGGGTGCGTGTACTTAGTATCTCAAATGTCTCGAGGCTGGTTGGATGCACGACGTTTGATGATCCTTGTTTGACCTACTAGCCGATAGAGTGATTAAGACTTGGACGATCTAGTTATACCTGATGTACAGAGTTACGTTTGTGCTCACTGTGTATAGCTATCATCTATAAGAGTGACTTCGTCCTCAGTGTCACACGAAGTTGTGGATGGTTCAAGAGGTGGATATACAGTAAATGATGGATGGTTGGGTATATGCCACTAACTATATTGCAAGGAGTTACGTTGTTGTACTCAATATAGATTCTTGGTCACACATTAGTACATGTTTAAGTCACAAGTTTGGGATATTCTACTTCAGTCTCAAGTTCGTCATATTGGGTTTTCTTAGTTAGTAGTCAGTACACATAGCTGAAAGAATGATAAGGGGTCGGTAAAGAGTTTATCAAGAGAGATACAATAGTAGATATGTGATCGGCAGTTGATTCTCACTGGATATTTTTAAGCTTAACCGTATTTATGATGCTACACACAGGATCGTATTATCGAGTATTCGGGCATACACAATTTTTGATTATTCTAATAGATTGCAACAATCAAGGGGAAGAAATATGTACTTGGTGTGATTTACGGGTCAATGAAGAAGGGCTATAGGCATATAAACCAATTCTTGTTGGGTATTATTGTTTCGAATTTCATGGTTTGTTTAGTGTGAAGTATGTGCATACGTATCTTCAAACTTTCATCATTTCTCAATGAAGAAGTCAGATTTTCTTGGTGTGGTTTACTGTTTCATCTACGAATTCCCCTGCGTGCTTAAACTGCAAGAGTTAGAAGATATGTCAACTACATCAAAGTTTCGAATCTGCTGAAGACGGTTGTCAGTTGGGGGGAAGCTGATTCAAAAACTTCTCCAAAAAGAAGTGTATAGAAAAGCTACTAAAATACATGCGGTACGAATTAGGGGGAACTTAATCCAATTCATACTTCTTACAGTGTTTACCTACAAGTGAAGAAAAGTTCTCAAGCCAAGGTACAAGAAGAAGATAAAAAGTGTCAACAACACTCATCGTCAGAATTTGGAGAGCTTATTAAGAGCTTTCTTTATGTGTATTTGTACTTGTAGAAAATGTTGTAAGTAATCCCGTATGTCGCCCCATTGGGGGAAGATTGTAAGAAATGAAAATGTGACGACATTTACGGGATTACATTAGTTATAGTTATATTGTAAGTCACATACGCAAGGACTAGTATTGTAAATAGGTAAAGAAGGGTTTAAGTTGGCCTATATATATCCCCTCAATACTTCCATGGAGGTGTGAAGTTCAAGCGTGCGTAAATCAACCTTTCATTTATTAATAAAACACACATTTTTTCCCTTTATATCTCTATCTCTCTAAACATGATTAACTCTTATTTTGAGCTTCCACGACCTCCCGAAAGGATGAAACTTGATTCCAATTGTTGTCCTTAGCAAAACCAAAACTTAAACAATATATTACCGATGTTTTATCATATACTAGTTATCAACTTAAAATTTTAATATTTACTTACTTCGAAGTTTTATAACTTTCTTTAATTTTTTGCCTAACACTTGTTTTGATCCTTTAAGTAAGGTGCTCATAATGAGAGCATCACACATGATTTTCCTAGGTGGACAACATGTATTACGAGTGAAACACCCCCTTTATGTGTGACCATCGACGTAAATGTGATAGCAGTGAGCCGGCTCATCAGTGAAAAGGTTTCTTTTGTGTTTGTGTCTGTGTCTATGTGTATTGTGTGTGTGTATGTAACTTTAGGACCCTAGATATGATTAACAACTACACGATATGATGGTGGTGAAGAGGAGGTGTACGTGAGAATTAGAGAGAGAGAGAGAGAGAGAGGAGAGAAAGAAAACTAGAGAACTTGCATTCATAAAACACACACTATGCACTAAAGCAAACCTCACAAATGAGGTTATTTGTGCCTTAAATACTTCAACTCAAGCCATATGAATGGGCTTGGCCATGGGCTTTCTAATGGGCTTGGCTAATGTGGACTTGGATTACATATTGAGAAAGGCTTACATATTACTAACTTAAACTAATAATCCAAAGTCCACAAGCCCAACTATAATAATCTTAGACAATATTACAAAGTTCCTAACTTGAGAATGACCAACACTTCTATAATGCTAACAATTTCCCCTTAAGGGGTGGTCATTCAAAAGATGCTACATGGTGGTGCGTCACGAGTGGCATTAATCTTCGGTGCCTGCACAGGTAAATACACTAATGGTTTTGGTTAGTACCCGAAGTTAGTGTTTAGATATCTTACACAGTCACATCCTAGATCGCTGGCGCGTTCCTTGAACAGTCTTAGAACAGATGCACGAGTGCTGGCGCGTTCCTTGAATATTCTCAGACCGGATGGTCACTAGGATGTTTCTGTACTTGATATCTTCACATTGTCGTTCCTGTATCCGGATTTCCAAAGGATAAACGGATACAGAAGAGCCACTGGAGTATACCAAAGTATCACTCCACGACTATAGACCATTTGGAACAATTACTAGGATGGAGAACACTCAATGTGAGTATTCTGGCAAGATCTTCAGACTCTAGGTACAACTTGTGCACTTTGATGTTGAACACAAGTGTACAAATGGAAGTGTATCCTGAGAGATCTTTTGATGAATCTCAAATGGATCTAGACTCGATAAGTGCATTTTGATTTAAGTGGTCGGAGGCTGGAGCAGATCTCGGAATGAGAGGCCGATAGATAACGTGTTTATCTCTGTGAGAAATGAAACAAGTATCTGTTAAGAGAAACTCGAGTTGCTGGGAAGGGTTGTGCAGTGCGTCACTGGGTCCATAACATGTTGTCTTCAATACTGGTATCATCTTTGTGATAACCGATAGAAGATGTATTGATCCGGTTTCTGTCCCTAAGTTTATGGAGGGCTCATTTGTTTTCACCCTTTCACAACTTTTCTTTTTCATTCTTCAACCTCTTCTTTCCCATTTCTCATTTACTCCTTTTTCATTCATACCTAAGGACTTCTAATTCTAATCTATTGGAATTGTCCTTGGATCTGAGGACATAAACCTAACCACTTAATGTGACCTTTTGTAATTTCAAGTTCAATATCCAATTCATATTCTATTTCTATTTCCACTTGAGTAACAAATTTATTTTTACTTTTCACCCGATTTAGCGATTTTCGCGTTTCGAGCTATACATGAGCCGTGTTTAGGATTTCTATCCGTTTTCATGTCATAGTGGTTTAATATTCCATCATATGCTCCTAGTATTCAAAAATTTAAATGTTTCACATTTTCCGTTTCGTTTCATGATTTCGTCAAAATTTGGTAACAACTCACGTTTTCAGTCTGCGTTTTTGATTTTTAATTTCGTATTAACACTCCAGAAAACCCAAGCCTCCCATGAAATATTAAAATTAGCCATTTTAACACTTCATAACAATTTCATAATATTTTTATAACATTTTTCTAAAATTCATGTTTTTAGGTCACCCGGTACTCCGTAATTCGTGTTTTAAAGACCGTACGCTTGATTTAAACCCAACAAACACACTAATACACCAAATATTAATCCAATATTAATAAAATATGATCTTTATCTTTGTTTTTCAAGCTTTGATTGTTCACCGCTCTTCACCTTTCTAATTTACCACTTAAAACCCTTAAATACTACTCATTACCTTACATAATCACTCCAACACTTATTCGTATCATACACACTTAATTACTTAAATTTTTACAATAAATAAAATGTTTTCCCCTCCTTTTTGAACAAAAAACCGTACATACACATAAGCCCCCCTTGGTTATATCAAAACCAGTTTTACACCTTTGTTTTCTACTTCCCAAGGCATGCAAATCTCACCAACACTCCAAAAACCATCCAACTTCACTCTCTCCCTCTCCTCCCTTTTGCTTGCTGCCGAGAACCACCCCCAAAACACCATCACCTCATCCACTTTTTTATCTTAAAATCATCATCACAACACTCTCTTGAAGACCCTTGAAGAAAATGACATCTTAGAGCAAAGATTGGAAGGTTTTCTTGAAGTTTCTTGGTGTCTTATTGAAGTTTTCTTGAAGTCTTCCTCAAGAATAATTTAGAGCCATCTCCGCAGCCCTCAAGCTATATTTGAAGAGTAGAAGACGAGTTCCTAACTTGTGGTGGTCTCTCTTGGTCATTTTTAATCAAACCCTAGAAAGGTTGTTAGTGATTTATTCACTTCTTGTAAGTAAAGTCCATCATCTCCTTTTGATTCTTGCTCATGCAAATGAGTTTTTGTTATTTATTTATTTACGGTTTTACTTTAGTAAGTAAACCCTCATGATGTTAAACATGCCATACTTGGTTCGTTAGGGTTATTAGTTGAAGGTTATTGTGATTGGAATAGGTTATGTTAGGGTTGGATTGATGTGTTGATGCAGAAATTAATAGATCTACATTGCTGGAATGAAACGACCTTGATACAGAGGTTTATAAAATTTGGAAAAAATATACAGACCTAGGTATATGTCTCAGGGTCATTTGTCAAAAAGGCTCACCATTAGAAGTGTTAGGATGATTAAAATGTGATTTTTATGGTAAAAACGGTTTGATTTTGTATACTGTTGGTAGACGGAGGTTAAGTCAAGTTTTATTCCATAAACTTTTGAAAATCAAATATGCTACATGTACAAATAGAGCTATCACCTACAATTGGCCTCACCTTTATAAGACCTGTAGATTTCAATTGGCGGCCGATACGGTAAGCCGTAAAATTCAGTCACACTTTTCTTTTGGACAAGTCTGTAATGAAAATTTTAAAAAAGTGGTTAGAGCTGCAAATTTTTGGGTAAATTTATTTTTCCAGTACACTAGGGACTTAAAGGAAACTAAGGATATAAAGAACTTAAAAATTGGACTTACGGTTTGCAAGTAGTGATTTTTGGAATATGGAGAAAGTTTTCAGCCACTAATAAAACTAAGGTAATGAGATGGGCAAACAACCCTGAAACTTACTATTTTTGGAAACCATGACCTTTTAACTTATAAAAAACCTTGTACAATACCCTAGTTGTATGAATCAAGTATAATAATGTGCATCCATTCTCTTATTCAATTAGCATACTCTTAGACACGTTTCTTGTTATAGGTCTTTTCTAGTTTCGCTTGGGTCCTTCGGTTGTTTTTATTCGTGCTCATTCACTCCATTTCTTAAGGTGAGTTCATAGCCTCGCCTTTACTTACTTAAATGTTTTATAAACCCCGCGAGAGAGATACATGCTAGTTTTACAAACTGAATACAAGTGGTTTTTGGTATGCTTAACCCGATTACGTGATTTATAGATATCGATTACTTCTTGCCTTACAAGTCCCTAATTTCATGAGCTGTTAATTATGTACTAATAAACGCTAATAGTATGAATATGCATATTGGGCTTGACGAGCATGTCCGGGTGAGTAGCGCTTACTTGATAACTGTAGGTCAAACGGGCACATAATATTGAGAATTAAGGTAAATGTCAAAGATTACCTTTTGAGGGGCACTATTAAAACTGTGTTAAGGTTCGATGTCATGAGCTCGATGCTATAAATCTGATTTCTCAACTTGTATATGCATTACATGTCAATTGATGAATAATGCTTGTATTCAACTTATTACTTATTAAACTATATGAATTCACTCAACATTATTGTTGACTTTTAGCATGTTTTATCTCAGGTCCGTAAGTGTTGATAGCATGGATGGGCGTGCAAGGACATGGATTGATGGACTCTTGTTATTTCACATTTGATGGAACTTTTAAAAACTCAAAAACTTATGGTGTGTTTAAATTATATATCTTTTGGACTCTTGTTTTGGTTTAAAACTTTTGGGACCTTGTTTCGTTAAACTCTGATAATATCAAATGTGAAACTTGTTTAAAAATATATTTATTTATTTTTGATGTTTCCTATGACTTGTACTATGTAACTATGAAATAACACCCCAAGCAGTATTCCGCTACGTACCGAAAATGGGGGTGTTATAGATTGGTATCAGAGCATAAGTTGTAGTGAACTAGGTCATTTTATTTTAAAAACCTAGACTATAACCATTCATTTTTCAAAAATCTTGAGTTATCCATCATCTTGTCCGATATCCATGCGCGCCTACTTCTTGAATTTCATGTTACTCCCTCGAGTATTTTTTTAATTGTATTATATTAAGGATAATGATAGGAGCACTATAATTATTTCTTAGCTCGTCCGATAATTCGCGAAAGTATCACTTCTCATATATATAACCTTTCGTGCACAAAACTTCCTCGTTGTATTTTATGCTATTCATGAGCATTATTATTTTCCTATCTGGAAACTATACACATCTTCGAGTGCACTGTTGTTATACGTATACGTATAATGAATGTTACTATATGTACTTGAGATATTTTTCGACCATCTTGCTTGTTCCTGAAGCATCGCTATATTCTTTTATATATAAAGTTTCTCCATGTGAATACAAAACTCTTCTCAGACATTGTGAGTTAGACGATGGTCTCTCTTATACATTGTAACTGATTACAATGGTCTCTCCTATTTCTTAGACATTGTAACTGATTTCAATGGTCTCTCTTAGACATTGTAACTAATTACAGTGGTCTCTCTTATTTCTCAGACATTGTAAGTGACAACAATGGTGTCTAAACTCTTTCATAACCATATATAATATAATTTCATATGATAGCAAAACCCGTTACAGTTGTCAATTTCTCTTGGTTGTTTAACTCCCCGTGCACTTATATTTCCCGAGCATTTCTGCTTATTGTCTGAAGCACCATTATTGATACTATTTATATAAAGGCTATTTATATACACTTGATTTGCTCTCGACTACGTATATCTATTTACCAAAGCGTTACTTCTTATTTATATAGATGTTATTTTTAATAATTTTTACCGATTCTTACCCTTTATATACTCAGTCTACAGGGCATCATGTCAAACCTTACTTCTCCCAATTATGTGTCTATTTCACGAAATATTTATTCATTTTAATGATCCCCTAAAACTTTCTCAGACATTGTGAATGACACAATGGTCTCATTTATTTTCAAAACATCGTGAGTGATACTATGATCTTTAAAAACTTTTCATGACCTTACACAACATTGTTTTACATAAAACCTGCCTCAGCCCATCGATTTCCCTTAATTATCTCACTATCCATATCCGAAATGAATTTGAACATTTGTCCTAAATTTTTGGAACACTACATTGCCTCGTAACCCATCACCTAGAAACACGTCAGTTAAATTGAACGCGACTTTAACCTATCATCTTATAACATGTTTACCCCGAGTGGTGGGATTTATTCGACCCATAATTATCTAGTATTTTGTATCAACATGTTGCGACAACTTCTGTCCGTTGCTCTTGCTATTTTAGTATCATTTTGTAAACAATTTTATTATCATTTTATAAACTATTCTTTCACTATATTACAAACGGATTTACTATGCTCTTAAGAATTTCCTTACTAATACCTTATAAATTAATAACCATACTTACTATCAACTTATGACATGTTTTGTTAATCACATGTAAACTATTTTGTAAACACCTTACAAACAGTTTGCTATTACCTTGTGAAACTATTTTACTATCACTTTATAAACCATTTCGCTAAAATTTTATACACTATTTGTCATTATCCTATCAAACATTTCACCACTCTTTTACAAACTACTTTACCACCATCTTATAAACTAAATCACTGATATACTACTGCTACATAAACTACTTTGGACTAGTTCCGAATAAACTATTTTGTTATCACCTTGCAAATCATTCTGTCAATTACCTTATAATTGTTGGATTTTATATTTTGTTGATAATACAAAACAATAAAATAAGAATGAAGCAAATACGAAAAATGAAGGGTTTAAAAGACAAAGAAGGAATTCTACAAGCTATGGAAGATTATAGAAGATTCCTTAGAAGGTATTGATAAAAGATTAGGAAAGTATTTGTTTCCTTATACAGTTATGAGTCTTTGTAAACCCTAATATCTCCATTATATAAAGAGACATAGGGCATAAGATTTAGTGTGCACAAGAAAAGATGTAGTCGACTAGTAAAAGTGTATGTGTCTAGACGTTTGGTTGTTTATGTAAACGACTAGGTTTGTTTTAGTTTAACCTCAAGGATCTTTTATCCCTGTTATTGTTGAGTAACTGTTCTACAATTGATTATGTAGAATTGGGGCTAGTCGTGTACGTAATTGTTAACGGAGATAATGATGAAATCCTTGTTAACAATAACATTGATGTTTTGTTTAATTCCGCTGCGTATATTGTTAACCTTTGTTATTGTTTTTCCTAGAGCTCAAAACGATCTAAGGAGTTCTAACAAACTCCACAATTGGTATCAGAGCTCTGGGAGCTCGTGATCTAGGATCTACAAGGTTTTATTTGTCAAAGAATGAAGAACAAAATTAACTTTGGTTTTATTTTCGTATTTTTCTGCAGTGCCGTGGTAAAAAGGTGATTTCTCATTCGTTAACCGTTAGAGTTTAACGAAATTTTTACTGAAGGTTCTTCATATAGCAAGGTACATTCTCACTGGAGGGATCTTCAATCGGAGATGTCAATCAAAAGATATAAATTTTCTAAACGTCTGTTGCAGAATCAATGAAGAAGGTCGATTTTTAGGGTTCTTAAGGGTTTTGATTAACTGCTTCTTACTCTATTGGAATTCTTTATTATGGAAGTTGGTTATTATTATGCTTTAACTCTTACCTTAACTTTGTTGAGGCCTGTGTTAATTAAATATTGAAGGTGTTACAATTGGCGACACAGGAAACAACCAAAACCCTAACTTCTCTATCGTTTTTAGTAAGGGTTTAGAAAATATGCTTTGTTTAATTGTTTGGTGTTAATCATTACACTTATCATTATGCATGTTTTGTTTCTGGACCCCAAACAGAAACAAAACCTAATTGTCGATTTGGGTTTTCTCATTCTTAAGTTTACATTCGAATGGTGCTTATTGTTTAATGATTCCTTCTGACAGTGTGTAAATACTATTTGGCTAAGTTAATGTATATATGTCGAAGGGATTTTTGGAGGTGAAAGAGGTTGTAATCACATGATGATGATGTTAGAAGAGTTGTTAATTGATTACAGTTATGACTTGAAAACCTTGAAGACGATACAGGTTACTGGTTCATCAAGTAGATCTACGCTTGGATTGGGAGTAAGATTACTCAGGTTATGTCGTATGTTATTTAGTTTGGAGAATACTGATTGTTATGGTCTTACTGGTGTAACGACTAGGGTTACTAGTAGCAATGAATACCAATTGCATGAGGTTACAGGTTATTCGGTGTTACTGGTTACAATTATATGGATGGGAGTAAGTCTATTGCATTTGAAGTAAGTCTACTTGGAACTTAATTCTACTTGTCGAGTTACTACTGGTTCAGATTAGGAGTTCAAGTGAGAAAAGTTGTGCAAAATCTGTTAATGTTGAAAATTAGTGCTGCTACTTATAATTACTGCTGCTGTTTGTGTGAGAATCAGATAATGTTGCTCGAAGACTTACTGCTGTTAGTCATTGAACATTAATGTTGTTTATTGTATTAATGCTGCTTGTCTTATAACTTACTACTGCTCGAAGGTTATTAGTGCTTCCAGTTAATATATTAGTGCTGCTAGTTGTATCGTGGTACTATTTAATGCTGTTGGTAGGTGATTGATGCTGCTCCTTATAGACAGTTAGTACTGCTCACTTGGTTGAAGCTGCTCGTTGTTGAATATTTATATGTTGCTACTGCTCATTGGTTTCGTTAATGCAAGTCCTAAGTTTAAGTTTGATACATATGATGGTGACTGGTTTGGAGCTGATGTGTGAATGCAAGATCGCTGGTGTGAGGGAGTTATTATGGAGATAAACAAGAAGGATGTTCATTCGTTAATTGTTAACTTTTCAGCTCAAGGAATAACATTATTAGTGCGATCATGGTTTGTCGTTTCTGGAAATATGTAATGACAGTTTTGTGAGCGTGGTTACAACTACATGAATTTGGTTCTCAGATGATTTAAGAGATGTCGGATAACACACACAAGTTTTATTGTTGTTTTAAATGGTCTTCAACGTTTAAAAGGCTCGTATTCGTTCTAATTGGGATAATTGATTACGAAGAAGATGGATTATCACTTATTTGAAGTTGAAGTAGAGTTTCATGGATGCGTTTTCTTATCATATCTTAAACGGCTAACAACGTTTAGAGATAACTTGTTCGTGCTTTAAGGTTGTGACAAAGACTTGTCAAAATCTAGCAATAGGGGTTTGCTATCACTTAAAGGAGTTACATTGTAGTGCTCAGTGTCTCATGGAAGATGAGGATTTTGTCAAGAGGTTGTGGTCCACTCATATATTTGATTTTTTTGTATAAGTTCAAAGTCACGTGGATAGTATAAGACAAAAGACACAAGTTTGAGTTGTTCTACTTCATCATCAAGTTCGTTATACTTAGTTTTCTTCAACAGAAATCATTACAAGAAGCCTACAGAATCGGAGATTCAAGAAATGGTTAACACATGGATTTCAGGGGAAGCATATTATAGAAGTGTTTAATCATTTACATGCATCATTTTAGGGGAAGGTTTTTACTACTGCTAGTTTAAGTTTCTAGTAACTTGAATTTATTTTTAGTAAGCGTTTTGGTGTTCTTCATGGAGGGTAATTCGAGACTTTGGAAGGCTGGATTGGGAGTATAATATTGGTTTTTGGTTGTGAAGATCAAAGTTGCATCTGCTTAGCGTCCCCTAGTGGATAATGATAAAAAGGGGAAGAAGTACATAAGAAGTTTTGCAACTTGCAGATCCTTGGTGGTACAACATGTTATGTAAGTTCACACGAGTTGAGCTTAAGGGGAAGATTGTTTCATTCATGGAAGATCTAGAAGAATGTTTTGTAATTATCAACTAGGGGAAGATTGTTGGGTTTTATATTGAGTTGATAATACAAAACAATAAAAGAAGAATGAAATAAATATGAAACATGAAGGGCTTAAAAGACAAAGAAGGAATTCTACAAGCTATGGAAGATTATAGAAGATTCCTTAGAAGATATTGATAAAAGATTAGGAAAGTATTTGTTTCCTAATACAGTTATGAGTCTTTGTAAACCCTAATATCTCTATTATATAAAGAGACATAGAGTGTATGTCTTAGTGTGCACAAGTAAAGATGTAGTCGACTAGTAAAAGTGGGTGTGTCTAGGCGTTTGGTTGTTTGTGTAAACACATAGGTTTAGAGTTTGTGTTTTAGCCTCAAGGATCTTTGATCCCTGTTATTGTTGAGTAACCATTTTACAACTGCTCATGTAGAATTGGGGCTAGTCGTGTATGTTATAGAAGATAATGAAGAAAAACCTTGTTAACAATAACATTGATGTCTTGTTTAATTCCGTTGCGTATATTGTTAACCTTTGTTATTGTTATTCCTAGAGCTCAAAACGATCTAAGGAGTTCTAAATGCAATTTGTCACCACACTATAAACCATTTTGTTACTTTCTTACAAATTACTCTGCAACGGTCTTATTAACTAAAAACACTTATTTACTAGTACATCATAAACTATTTTTTTTTATCATTTTTTTAAAGTCGGTTGCCACTCTCTTGTGAATCTTATAAATCGCTTCGCTACTATATAAACTACTTTGACTACTATCTTACAAACAATGTGGTTAAGTCGATATAACACTGAAAACCATAAAACATTAGAGCTAGAGGTTGTAGAAAATACCGGTTTTCCTAAAATAAAAATCGCAACTATAACTAAAAGAAAGTTTTCTTAAAACACCGAACATCATACGAGTTGGCTAGTCCGAGCATTGCATCGTTACTCCTCAATTATACATAGCCTGATCACCTATGTCTAATTCAGGAAGAATCATGCAATGATGGGAGTAGTAGTCTCGGATCATGTGGTCGGGTCTTAAAAAAGGCAGCCACCCGAAATTGCATCCGTAATTGTGCATTGAACCCTGTAGCCAAACACCTATCTTTAGCGTCGAGCATACCTCGTTCCTATCCTTCTTGTATTGTTTTGTTACGCTATGTTTTCGACTATGCTTGATAGTCACTGAGTACTTTTGTCATGTCATGTTTTGATCAATTTTGATACGATGAGTCTTTTCAGTTCCGGTTACGTTAGTTACAATTTAACCTTGATCTAACTTATATAAACACATGCAACATCCTTTTGTAAATCTTCCACTATAACCTTCGAATTGAACCAACAAACACATGAACCTAACTCCATTGTCCTGCTAAGTCTTCGGGTGTTGCAAATTTTGTGTGAGTACATAAGCATTTCATATCACCAACTTTCACATTTATGCACAGTACACTTTCGTCTCGACTTTAACATGTCACATTCGCCTTTACCCCACACCTTGCACCCAATCGATAAATCGGGACTCATCACTAGCCATTCTAGGAACGACCTTCCATTGCTCACTAGACAAAACCTTCAAGGTGAATCAAGCACCTTTATCCGAAACTATGAATAACAACATACCATACATTGACACTGTTTCATCACTACAAATTTCCCCATTCGTTTCATACGATAAGATTTCTCTTATTGGTGGTTAATTTGGTTAAATAAAAAGCTATTTGCTAAAGTGCTTATTTTTGGCTTATTTTCATTTTTGGTTAATGTAACTTGCTGTCATATTTTAAGCCAGAGGATTTGGGTGACTTAAAAATGATTTGACAAGCTAAAAGACTGAATTTTGGATTGCTTACTTGAATTACTTGTTTTAAAGTCCATAAAGGAGCGTTTGGTTTGGTGTAGTTTTAGCACACGAGACTAGTCCAAAGGATAGCTCGTTTGTGGCTTAACGAACCGAATTAATATTTTTGAACTTGTAACTATAATTGGTATAAATTGTGGCTTTTGGTTATGATGAGCCGAGCCGTAGGCTAACGGCTTTGAACTTATTGTTTAGCAAATGTAATCGTTTATTTATTTCGGAACACATCGAATTAATACGACGTAGTTATGACGAGCCGCGCTCTTTGTTGCCAATTGCTCCGAACCATATAAACGGTTAATTTTTCCGGAATTGTTTAAGTTGTTTATTTTCTTGAAATGGTTCAAAGTTGCTTATTTTCCAGAAAATAGTCTATATCGTTTAAGTGTCATTTTTCCGGAAAATTCTATTATTGTTTATTAATTAGTATGCATTGTTTTGTAAACCATATTATTTGTTATCCTAAGATTACGGATTAGTCGTATTTGATTATAGTGCACTTTTGGATGTGATGATCCAAAATGGGTGTCTCGGGTCCGTTATTGTTTTATGTGTTATATCGGATTATAGTGGTTTTGTTGAATCAATTTATATTGTTTAATAGAGGTTTTGTAAAATATGAAAACGTCCGATAAACGAGCCGATCATGCAGAAATTTTCTAAAATTTCTATACTTAGTAAAATTTTTACAAAATCTATATTATCTTAAATTCCGACACAAGGACAAAAAATACTAAAATTTATAAAAATTTAAGAATTTCTTTAAAATCATTTAGAATGCTTTTATAGTATGTTTTCTTTTATCAAAACTTTCTTTTGCTCTATTTTGAGGTTTTCGGATTCGTGTCAAATTCTATTCTTTTATTATTTATTTATTTTCTTGATTTTCTTATATAATACACGTGATGTATTATATACTTTTGATGACATCAAATAGCGACATATTATTAGCATCATTTATCCTATGTTTATTGCTTTTTTTATATTAGTTTTTATGAGATTTGATACTTAATCGCTTACTTTTGTAAATCTCAGTTATTATCAAGCAATTGGAGAAAGTTATGGAAAAAGACGTGTTTTGGAGCAAAAACGATGATATTGAAGAAAGCCTACTGATGAGACACTCAATATGATGTATCGATGCTAATTAGATACGCCGTATCCATATACTTAGAAGATTTCAAGACCTTGCCTGACTTTGATGAATACGGCGTATCCATATTTGGGAATACGCCGTGTATGAAACTTGGTCGATTTGAAGAACATATGATATTTGAAGAATATGCCATACACGAGCCTTAGCTGGAAAGTCGTGAGAAGAAATGAAGCCAAAAGAAGAAATCAAGATTACATGACGATACTCGAAGATGTTTTAGTATTTTGGCCGTAAAATCTTCATCCGGACTCCGTTTTAGTCGATTCAAGCGGCCACTTGAAGAGAAAAAGAAAATCTATCTGATCCTGAACCCCGTACGGCGTATTGGGTTTGTTGATACGCCGTATTGGCTAATACTCCATACCGGAATTCTGCATACGCCATATCGGGTCAGTTTCAGACTTGGAGGCTAAGTTTACTTATCGATACGGCATATTAAACCCTTCTGATATGCTGTATCGACCCTGATTTTAGACCCTATAAATAGAAAACCTAATTCGGGTTTTTTATAAGTTTTAACCTCACAAGAGCCGATTCCAGAAGATCAAGGAAGTCAAGAAGGACCAAAAATCATGTCGGTAACGTAGAAGAACATCCCTAGTTCTATTTACATAGTGTAATCATTCGGTTAGCGTAATGTTTTCATTATGAACTTCGTTTTTAATGCTATGATTTATGCTTTGTGTTTTGTAACTAAGATCATGGGCTAACACCCTTAGGTGTTAGCCAAGTTTATGAAATCGTTTGGTTTGTTTGCTTAATGTTTGATTGTATTTACTTTTACCGTTTGATATTACTATGCTTATCGCCAAAAACTCGCTTATTGCTAGATTGTCGTGAAGTCTATGTAACTAGGTTATGATCCTTATGATTTTAATTGATGTAATTAACCTCCTGCAATAGTGATTACTTT
This sequence comes from Artemisia tridentata subsp. tridentata, assembly GCA_021014915.2. Lineage (NCBI taxonomy): Eukaryota > Viridiplantae > Streptophyta > Magnoliopsida > Asterales > Asteraceae > Artemisia > Artemisia tridentata. The sequence continues at coordinate 244,793,670 of CP139504.1, forward strand.
GGTTAAGTCATATGTGTGTTAACCCGAATCTTTATTAGGAATCATTGTATGGCATAAACGGAATGTGTCTACAACCTAATAGGACTAGTAGCGCGTAATGCCGAACTAGGTTGGATGATTATAAGGCAATAAGTTAGCATTGATGCTAGATAGGTCATAATAATGAATTCTTACGGCCCACTTCGGTAAGTAGGTTATTAATGGTGACATAATTGATAATCGGTATTCGAATAATGGGATAAGTAGAACAACTAGGTTATTTGCAAACATAACTAATCGATGAATTAGATTTGGCTAGCACATTCTTCTTTATTGATTTCAACCATACTTGCTTCCGAGATCACTATCTTTAGTTTAGTTATTTATTTTATCGTATTTAGATTAGAAAATAAAATAAAACTCGTGCTAGTCTCTCAGGCTAAACCCCCTTAATCTTTAATTGCTTTCTAGGTTAGGATAGTTTAGTCAGTTTAGATCATTTTAGCTTCGCTCCTAGTGAACGACCCTTGCTTACCTAAAAATTATACACATTGATCGGGTACACTGCTCGTTAGTGTTTAGAGTCTATAGGTTAGTTCGGCAATAAATAAATTTAAAACTTGGTAGAAAATTATAGACTATAAAAAGCACATCAAGTTTTTGGTACCGCTGTCGGGGAGTGATTGTTTTTAATTTGATTTATTGGTATTTTAGTTTTTATTTGTTTTTGTTAGTTTTTGTGTGATTTAGTGTTTATGTGATTCTGTCTCAGGAAGGCAATACGGCGTATTCTTGTCTGTGAATATGACGTATCTGTCTGATTTTAATACGTCATATACATGTCCATTGTATACGCCGTATTGACGTTCTGTGACCAAAATGTTTTTAGTATAGTTTGTGTGTGTGTTTAAATTTTCTAAAAATATTGTTACATGAGGCTAATACGGCGTATCCTTTGCCTGTGACTGAAGCCTCAACCATGACCTTGCCAATATATTAAACATTGGATACTAGCTGCTTGTTATCGATTTCTTCCCCTGAATCCTCAACCAACACCTTGCCATGATTATAAACATTGGATATCAGCTGCTAGCAATCGACAACTTCTCACAGTTCAACCATTGCTTCTATTATGCTGTGTATGATTTCTAGCGCATGATCTGCATCTTTGCATCAATAAGATGTGCCAACCTACATACATCAAACATAGTTCGTTAATATATTTATAAATTTTATTTTCTTTATCAACAAAGTGGTAATGAGTGCTCACCAAACCATCTAACAAAGTAGCATTGTATTTCAATTAAGCAGGTTTACATACTAAACCAACATTCAAATAACAAGTTTTAACAAACAAGGTCACTAGAAGAATATCCGATATCCCACAATAAAAATTAAGGGATTGTAATGGCTACACAATTTGGTTCCCTAAGAGTAGTTTCCCTACCGTAATACTTGGTCCTCTGCTCCTCTTCTTCCTAGCTACAGCCGCTTCAGAAGTGCTAGATGATGTTGGTGTTCCTGTTGTACCTACAAATATAAATAGTTTAACAACAATGCATGTATATATGTGATAAAAATCAGTACTGACATTTTAAATATTTTTCAGTCCTTCGTGTTGGCTACTTGTCTCTAGAGGTGGTACTCTTCATTGTAAACAGTTACTTTTAGCCACCATACTAATCAGCAGACCAGACAAGGTACTTGAGAACCTATAAAGAAACGAACAAGTAAAACAACCATCTAAGATAATTTAAAATATAGCAGACAAACGGTTATGATTTATGAGTATATACTACTTTATTTAGGACATAACCACAACCATGAAATAGAATGAGCATCCTATATTTCATAAGCCATTTTTTCCAAGTTTCTGCAAACATTTAAATGAATAATTCCAAGATGGTTCTAGTGTTGAATAATTCAATAAATGTATGATACTCTTACGGTTTTTGCAGATATGCCAAGATGCTTCAGTGCATTGCGCACTTTTTTGTTTTCTTCTGATTTGCTTTTGAAGATGCCATCAGTTAGTACAGCAGGGGCAAACTAAACATTTGGAAAGCAAGACACACAAAAGTTTTTTGTATGATCAAAAGGAAGGAAAATATTAAACTATCATTAGGCCGGTGATAATGCCTCGACTACTAACAAAGTTGTGCTAACAATACAAAATTATAAACCTGAGACCACGAAATGTAAGTTTAAGCAAGCCAAGATAATATGGTACAGAGCATTTGAGGAAACTTGTCATGGAGAAAATGAACATTTAATGAGCGCTCACACATGTGTTTCAATGAACAACGGATTTTGGTTATTTCAGGGAAAAAATAGTTTCTCCATTCTAGTCCCAAATTGAAACATGTAACATCTGCTAAATTGATTGCAAAATGATTTCACTCGCCATACAATTTAAAGTTTTCACCAAACTATCACCAAAAAAAGTAAAAGCATAGCCATTTATGTCATCAGAAAGAACAAAAGATGTACACAATAAACATAGTTGCAAGTCTTATAATAATGTAAAGTCAATATTATGTTCACATCCTAGTTGCCACCACAAGTCATGTCCTGAATCACTAAAATGCCTTATTAGGCTCCAAAATGTCAAATGATTTAATCTCGGACTAGTAGCATAACAATTTGCTAAATTAAAACAAGTGGTGTTGTATCATTGGACATCATGACTACCTAATATTGTTGCAAACCAATCACAGCCATGAAATAGAATGAGCATCCAATATTACATAAGCCATTTTTTCCAAGATTCTGCAAACAATCCACTTTTGAACCTTGACCATACAAGCTATCAATATTTGTGCAACAAAAACATGTAATATTAAGCATAAAATGAAAAAAATATCAAGTAACTACCTTGTATTAAGCATCAATTGCAGCACAAAATAATGACAAAATCTACACATTCAAAACATTCAAGATGAAACTGGAGTATGTAACCTACATATTCAAATAATGACAAAATCCAGTTACTGTCTTACCGAGGGGGACATGGATTATTAAACTTCTTATAATTGAGTTAATGTCGTTCATGTTTCGTTGCCACGCCCTCTCTTGAGCTTCTTCACGAGCACTTGCCTTCGATTCCGGTTGTGCATGTGTTCTTGTGTATTGTTCTAACTGCAATTGCATTGCTATTTCTAATAGTGATCTCATTTTTGTGTTGTCCTCTTACAATTTTCTTAAAAGTAAATAAAGACTAAGAATCAGGTTCAGGTTAACAATCCTATAATTAACAAGACTAGGCATATGCCAATAGTATATCAGAAACTAAATATCTATAGTCGAAAATCACAAATAATTTCAACTTTTGAAACTTCTAACGCATAATACCAGAAACAATCAATAGAAATTCCTGCCGACAAAGTCTTCGTTTCTACTTATTTATGTGCTAACTCAGATCTGTTTCTTTATGGCTATAAAAACTTGTGGAGTTATAACCAGTTCTACACCGATAAGTGCAGATCCCTCATTCAGAAAATAGAACCTGGCTGATGTGTAAAATGAGGAAATAAAACTTCTCTCTTACTATGCAAGTAATTCCTACATACTGATTATACAATAACATATCCATTCAATACTACTTGATGTAATGTGAACAATCTCCTGTCGCCAGTAACTTCTCTATAAGGCAGAACATTAAATAGCTAAAGGTTTGTGTAAGCTCCATAATCCATCAATCCACAGAGGTATTCATATGCTTGTCTCATAGTTCCATAATTTATTTAGGAAATAACATAAGAACACATAATTTATAGAAATAACATAAAAACACATAATTTATAGAAATAAATCATTACCTCCATGAAGCTTTTATAAATGGCCAAAAACAGCTGATGCACGTCCTGGTGCCCTTCATTAACCTGAAGCTCTTTTTTAATTATCTCCGACCCAAAATGCTAGAAACAAAAACCGCTTATCAGATTACTTAAAGCAGACAAAATGGTAACATAAAACAAAGTTTTGATATAAAGTCTCCTCCGACCTACAAATTAAGACTAAAGACATGAAATATACCTTATGAATAAGACCAGCACTACTAAGTTTAGTAGTAAACCCATGTCCAAAAACCTCAGCAAAACCCTTTTGGTGGTGATCATATCGATCATTACTAGGATCATACACTCCACCGACATCAAGAACGGCATCCAGACTCTCCAACACCTACACCCAGTAACCCATTTTCGTCAAAAAACCAAATCAAGAATCTACATAACTAAAACCCAATACGGAAAAAATAAGGCATTCCAAAGTAGGCCAAAATAAACAGAAAAAATCAACCTACAAGTATCATGTTTCACTTTCTTAAATAATTACACAAAGATCTTCATCTCAATTAGGTCTAAAAATTAACAAGTTTTATTTCATGAATAAACTTCATCTCAATTAGGTCTAACTGGATTATAAACAACACAAACACAATCGAAATAGTAGTTAATTGGGGCGATAGAAGAATTAACCTTGATGAGAATGGTTGATGGTAGATGTACGGTTGCGAAGTGCAACGGTAGTAGCGGAGATATGAATGGTGCGGTGGAGTAGGAGTAACGATTTGAAATTTTATTTGAAATATGTGTTTTATTATTTTAGAGGAAAGTTCAAAGTTTTGTGAAGTTTTTAAAAGGAAAAATGAAAAATTATGAGGGAATGAGAAAAATAGGAATTTGGTTGTCATCCATCAAGTGAAATGGATTTAGGGCAGAAAAGAGCAGAGCTTCTCGTGAAAAGCTCGAAATTGGATCGGTAAAAAGCTCGAACGAGTCGATCCTAAATGAGCTCAAACCCAAGTTCGAGCCTAATTGTGCGCTATATATAAAAATCGGTTAGGCTCGCGAGCCTAAACGAGCCCTATAAATATATACATATATATATTCTCTATAGATATAACCATGTATAAACAGGCTCGAGCCTAGTGTAACACCTCGAAAATCGGGTCTAGCGGAAGCAAACATGTCACTGGGGTGCTACTCAATTGGTATCACAACACAAGGTACAAAGAACGGTTTTACCTTAACCGTTTAGAAGAAAGTTTCATTATCAAAATGTTAAGTTTACATCATCTGAAAATAGTGCGGAAGTCTTGGGAGCTTAACCATTTTTGTGACATCTTGGGAGCTCATGACTCCACCCCTTGGAGGTATCCCCTCACCTTGTACTTAGTACCGAGGTCTCCCCTCCGTACACCTTGCTACTTGATTTCTTGACTTGATACTTGACTTGACTTGGGCTCGTAATGGATTACTGTTTTTCCCTTTACCTTATAACCTTGTGCTTAGTATTCCGAGGTCACCCCTCCGGATGCATACTTGACCTGACACTTGACTTGACTTGATTTGATTTGGGCTCGGGTTGGGATTACTTTTCTCTTTCCTCTTATCTTTTGTAACTATTCCTTAACCCTTGGTATATCTGCATAACCTTTTATCTTTCTTTCTATCCTCACTCTTGTTACACTTGGCATTGTTTCACTTACATCACTATCCCATTATTACTGCTTGTTACCTTTATATCTGTTCACTGGGCTTTTTAAGCTCAGCCGCATTTCTTTTCCTGCGGCAGGTTTTAGTTTGGAAGCTGGGTATGAGTGGAAAGTACCTTGGACTTAGAAGACCTTACTAGCTATTGAAGATGAATAGAAGAATTTATATTTAGACTTAGAAATTATTGTATTAACCTTGTAGTTTCATATTTTCCTTTGTAACCCTTGAAATTCTATTATATTATTTATGTCATATGCTTGTGTTTGTTCTGATATGAAACCATTTTTGTGTCATCTTTACCCTTGTCGGGTCGAGGTGTGACAATTTAAAGCGGTCCCAAATATAAATATCAGAGTCGTCTATGACCATGCCTCTTGCTAAGCGCCTCCAGAGATAAGCTATAGTCTTAAACCTGAAAATACATGCTAAAAGGGTCAGCTTACGCTGGTGAGTTCATAGGTTTTAGTTTAAAATAGTTTAGTTGAACCAAAAGGTTTTCGAGTTCAAATCATCGTTCACAAACAAGTCAAGTCCAACGTAGGCTAACACTGCCTAAGTCATAGTTCCAGAACCAAATCCGCAAATAATAACATAGTCAAACATCTCGAACCATAATCAATCATAGAAGTGCTACACTCATATAGTGTCATGCAAGTTTAATTGTTACGCTGGCTAGGTCGCAGAAGTTAAATCACGATAATAGTTCCCTATAGGTGCACACTATAGATGTCGATAGGCACAAGAGCCATTACTACTAGGCACAAAGAGCCATTACTACTAGGCACAAAGAGCCTTCGTTAATGATAACCATAGCCAGCTCATGTAACAGTATCACAACAGTTCCAGGCCACATCAAATAATAGGTAAACACATAACGCATTCAAGTAACCAGGTCAGATATATCAGCCAAACATTACGTTGGAGAAAACAAATCACGTTTCAAATAAAACAAGTATTGAGTTTAAGTAAAAATGAGCATGTATTCCCCCCCAAAAATAGTTAGGAAACCGGTAAAAGTAGGGGCCATGAACTCACCTTAGCCACAGCAATGCAAGATCACAACTGACACGACTGGCATCGAGGAGCAAAACACAACGGTCTCAAGACATATGGCACGACAGTACACGGAGGTACAAGCACAGCGGTACACAGCGGTCTAGGATCGGCACAACCTAATACGCATACGGTTATCTCAAAATACGTCTCGCAAAATAATAAAGTCTCTAAAAGACAATGTGTCGTAGTTTTCGTGGATTACTCGATTTCAAAACTTATCAAAAGCTTAGTTTCAATGTTTCGTGTGGTGTGGTAAGAAGACATAGACTTGACATACAACTCATGCCAAAGAGAAGAGACATCGACAAACTCGAGAGAATGCTGAAGGGAACTCAAACCAAGGAAGACAACTCTAGAAGTTAACGACAAACAACCATCTCAAATAAAATAACTCAGTTTGTACGTTTCGACATTTACCCCGTTATCCCCAAATAACTTGTATAAAACATAATCGTTTTATGATAAAAATGAGTTTAACTAATAAAACTAGTTTTCCCAAGTTGTTGTGACTTTAATAGAAATCAATTTCCTCAAATCAATTTCAATATGATTTAATAAAACTTATACGTTAGTTATTAGGCATTATTTTCTTATTGTACATTGGTCGCGAATAGAATATATTAAAGTCGTCTAGAGTCTAATATATTGTATTCATTCCAAGTCCAATACCAATATTCAAATCCAAGTCACACTAGTTAAACCAATATTAGAACACATTAATTTAACTTTTTAGCTAATGTGTCCTTAGTAATAATTTTCCAAATGCCAAATGCACCTCAATGGCTTTGACCCCGACACCAAAATCTCAGTCACAATTCCGTTTCCGTATTTTAAAGTAATGTTTCCAAACGTTCAGAAACGTACCCATTTGTTATCGAGGTCACAACAATTAATAAACAAGTGAGTAAAATGAATTTTCGACATCACATTAATTCCCCGCCATTCTATATCTTTTTTTTTAAAATAAAACTCCTCACCTCGCCGAGACCACTTGGTCTCGGCTTCGAACCTTGCCGTGAACCAGCAACCAAACTAACACCAAACGAACTCACTATAGAGAGTGTCTCGACACACAACAATAGCCATAAGTCTAAACGAGGACTCAAGCATAATAGCAGCAATGAATAACCATTCAACAAAAGGGTCCAATTCGAGTCACGACCCGAAACAACTATACCGAGATCAAAACAGCCCCATTTAGGTCACCATTAGACCGAACCAAAACGAAATCTATAGTAAACAAACTTACCTATCAAGACTCGGACCACAACAACCAAACGACATACACCCTACGGGTGGTTTCTGGTTTCCGACACAAGCATAGACAACACTCTATATGAGTTTCCCTCGACTGATAACGAGACACAACAACCGAACCATAGATTCGAACCGAAACCCACAAAAATCAATAACTACAAGAATTTATACACCACCCTAAAGATTTGACCCGTACCAAACAGGTTCGACCCGATTCAGAACATCATTACCAGACTTTTCTTACCACATAAATCTTAGCCAAAAATTTGTTAAATCTCGTTTATAAACCACAAAACTAATAACCTTGTTTTTAAACAGTTTTAACCCACGAAAACAATAACAAATATAATCGGTAATAATAAAAAGAAATAATATATATAAGACGAGCTCTCTCGGTTTTACCATGACGAGAAAGAGAGGAGAGCAAGGCGGCGGAGATGGCGCCGCTGCGGTGGCGAAGATGGTGGCACGTGGTGACTGTGGTGACCGGAGAAGGCGCGTGTGCTATAAGGAAATGATGGGGATGATGCGATAAGCAAGGTGGTGGTGGCGGTGTGTGATGGTGTCCAGTGGTTGGAGGTGACCGGAGGTGGCCGGAGAATAGCCGGAAAATGGGAGAGTGAAGGTGAGTCGGCTGGAAGAAGGAGAGAGAGTTTTATAACCCTACAAATTTTATAAAGAAGTTTATATAGTGTTCGGGTTAGTGGTAGGGTTGAGTTGAAAATACCCTACGGACCAATTATGTAGAAATCAAAGTCTAGGGTTGGAGGAATAAAATTTACTGCAGGGACCATAGTTGTAGTTTTTGCTATTTTTCATGAAATGAGGCTCGTGGCTCGTTTAAGATAGCAAATGATCGATTCAAAACACGGGAATTTCACCACTGCGCTCAGAATAATTTTTCCAATAAAAATGACTATTCATACGTCTCGTTTCTCATGAATAATAAAATAATCAAATCAATTCGTCGGTTGTGCCAGTACGCGTTGTGTACGAATTCCACGTTTTGCGAGATAAATTTCACGTTTTAGAATCAAAAGAGTTCAGAAAGGATTCGTTTATGAGGAACGGGGAGAGTCTCGTATAAAAATATATCCGGAAAATTACGGGTGGTTACAGTCTCACCTCCTTAACGGAATCGCGACCTCGCGATTCAATTCAAGTTACTCGTTACGGTTGAAAAGAGATGAGTATGTACACAAGAAGATTCATCGTCACGTTCTCACGTAAATTCAGGACCTTTTTCGCGAGCTTCAAAGAGCTTTGTCGATCAGGATGCGACTTTACTAAAGTCGTTCGATTTCACGGTTCATGATTTCGATAGGTTTCTCAACAAGATTCAAACATTCATCAATCTGGATCTCTCCCGGAGGATATAGCTGTTGCCTCGTCGGCAAGTCATTTCTTTACAATGCGCATGAAAACGTTGCGAATACTGTTGAGTCCTGACGGTAGCTCGAGCCTGGGTGCTACCGGTTCAACTCTAGCAAGGATTTCAAAAGAATCAATACGGCGAGATTAAGCTTTCCACATTTACTAAACGTATCACACCTTCTCAGGGTGAATCTTTAAGCATAATCTAGGTTTTAACTGGGAATTCAAGAGATTTACGTCATTTGTCAGCATAATCTTCTGACGATTCGTGAGCGGCACGCAATTCGGTTCTGATCTGAACGGTCTTCTCGGTAGTCACATTAACAAGTTCAAGGTCAGTAAGCTGGGTATTCCCCAACTCCTACCCATCTAGTCGGCGATCGGCACTTGCGGCCATAAAGTGCCTCGAACGGTGCCATGAAATACTGGAGTCGTAGGTATTGTTATGAGAGAATTTGGCCAACAGGAGGTGTCGATACCAACTATTGCCAAATTACGCAGGAATACAACATGTCCTCTAATACTTGAATGATTTTTTTCCACTTTGGCCATCAGTCTGGAGATGATACGCAGTATTCATCTCCAAATCTGTTCTCATGGCTCTTGGGGTGATTGCCAGGAATCTGGTGTGAAACAACTATCCTGATCAGAGAATGGTAAGAGTCGACACTCTATACCGGGTAATGATTTCATATGAGTATGGACGAGCAAGTTTGCCCATACTGTCGTTTCATCGATTAGAGAAGGTGAGTAGATTAAGTATGATTATCAACAATTACTCTGGTAGCGGCGCGGGATTTACCTCCAAGGTTTCGTTTATGATATAGTTAATTATCTGGTAAGAAGGTAGCAAGGATCACTGGTACTTCCAAGGGACGAGTGAGAAGTCTGGTGGTTGTCCCAAGGAATCGCGGTTTCAGTTACTCCTTAGAGTCTCAGGATTTCTGATGGGCGTGGAATCTCAGCCAAATAGAGAGTTTAACGAGCTCAGTGTACAAATCTGAGGGAAGATGTTGATTGCCACAAGCAATCAGTTGATTGAATCGGTAGTGTACAAGGTACTCAAAACGGAAGGGACAACATTGATTGAACAGCTTCGATTATGCAATCCCGATCAGAAAGATGAACATCATCGATTGAGCACAAGGCTTAGAGTAGAGGCGACTGTAACAAGGCCACAACAAAACGAGGCCGAATAATAATTCTAAATCCAGGATGACGTCCAAAATCAAACAACTCGAGTTAAATCAGGATCAGGACTAATCCAAACATAGTCAATCTCGAATCCAAACGTAGTCAAAAATCAAATCCAAAAGTAGCCAGAATCAAATCCAAACGAGGCAAAAATTAAATCCAGACGTAGCCAAAATCAAACATAAGCGTAGATAAAATCAAATCCAAACGTGGCCAAAATCAATTCCAAACGTAGCCAAAATTCAAAACCAAACATGGTCGAAATTGAATCTAAACGTTCCAGTAAGCTCGGACGGCTTATAGCGCTCTTAAGAGGTTACAAATAAGTAACTCGGATTTAAATGGTGCCAATCGGATCTAACTCGACCCGATGCAAAATACGGCCAGACGGCGGCAAACAGGATTTCCATATAATGGAGACGTATAGCGATGCCAAGGGCATTACGGTTCATGCAGTGTTGTGATGCCAGTGTGTAGTGTGTGGAAGTAAAATTCCATGTCTGTGTACCCACGCGAAACGGTACCATCCCAAAAATCAATGACCAACCCAGACATAATTCCATTATAACTACTCTGAGTATTGCAAAATTCACCTCTGAGTCGGACATAGGTGATCAGGCTATGTCCCACTGTCCCTGGTTGAATATAGGTGATCAGTCTATATTCACCCGAGGTTCAATGAATTTTGGAATACTAAGCCTAGTTATACTAGTAGTATGTCCTTTATATCCAAAATCATTCCCAAAAATCACGATAAGTATACAAACTCGACATCCAATAGTGAGATTACGCAAGGAAATAGCGTAACTCCGTGACAGGTTCGGTGCAAGTATAAGCATATGGAAATGCTTATAGTGAACAGTTAAAACGAACGGATATAAAATATCCAAGAGTCAGGCACACGTCTCAAACAAATATAAAATCAAGTATCTCATCAAACAACTCGTGTCAAGTATACCCTAAACATCTCATCTAGTATCATCAATTATCTCGTCACATCAATTAAATCCTCAAATAAAATCGTACACGAGGCATCGGCTTGGAAGGCAGGCACGTGTCGGTCATAGGGTTAAGTTTTTACCAAAAGTGGTTATAGTCCAGGTTTTAAAAATAACCCAGTTCTCTATAACCTAGGCTCTGATACCAATCTGTAACACCCCGAAAATCGGGTCCAGCGGAAGCAAACATGTCACTGGGGTGCTACTCAATTGGTATCACAACACAAGGTACAAAGAACGGTTTTACCTTAACCGTTTAGAAGAAAATTTCATTATCAAAATGTTAAGTTTACATCATCTGAAAATAGTGCGGAAGTAAGGCCCAAAACGATTAAAGCGGTCCCAAATATAAATATCAGAGTCGTCTATGACCATGCCTCTTGCCAAGCGCCTCCAGAGATAAGCTATAGTCTTAAACCTGAAAATACATGCTAAAAGGGTCAGCTTACGCTGGTGAGTTCATAGGTTTTAGTTTAAAACAGTTTAGTTGAACCAAAAGGTTTTCGAGTTCAAATCATCATTCACAAACAAGTCAAGTCCAACGTAGGCTAACACTGCCTAAGTCATAGTTCCAGAACCAAATCCGCAAATAATAACATAGTCAAACATCTCAAACCATAATCAATCATAGAAGTGCTACACTCATATAGTGTCATGCAAGTTTAACTGTTACGCTGGCTAGGTCGCAGAAGTTAAATCACGATAATAGTTCCCTATAGGTGCACACTATAGATGTCGATAGGCACAGGAGCCATTACTACTAGGCACAAAGAGCCATTACTACTAGGCACAAAGAGCCATTACTACTAGGCACAAAGAGCCCTCGTAAATGATAACCATAGCCAGCTCGTGTAACAGTATCACAACAGTTCCAGGCCACATCAAATAATAGGTAAACACATAACGCATTCAAGTAACCAGGTCAGATATATCAGCCAAACATTACGTTGGAGAAAACAAATCACGTTTCAAATAAAACAAGTATTCAGTTTAAGTGAAAATGAGCATGTATTCTCCCCCAAAAATAGTTAGGAAACCGGTAAAAGTAGGGGCCATGAACTCACCTTAGCCACGGCAATGCAAGATCACAACTGACACGACTGGCATCGAGGAGCAAAACACAACGGTCTCAAGACATATGGCACGACAGTACACGGAGGTACAAGTACAGCGGTACACAACGGTCTAGGATCGGCACAACCTAATACGCATACGGTTATCTCAAAATGCGTCTCGCAAAATAATAAAGTCTCTAAATGATAATGTGTCGTAGTTTTCGTGGATTACTCGATTTCAAAACTTATCAAAAGCTTAGTTTCAATGTTTCGTGTGGTGTGGTAAGAAGACATAGACTTGACATACAACTCATGCCAAAGAGAAGAGACATCGACAAACTCGAGAGAATACTGAAGGGAACTCAAACCAAGGAAAAAACTCTAGAAGTTAACGACAAACAACCATCTCAAATAAAATAACTCAGTTTGTCCATTTCGACATTACACCGTTATCCCCAAATAACTTGTATAAAACATAATCGTTTTATGATAAAAATGAGTTTAACTAATAAAACTAATTTTCCCAAGTTGTTGTGACTTTAATAGAAATCAATTTCCTCAAATCAATTTCAATATGATTTAATAAAACTTATCCGTTAGTTATTAGGCATTATTTTCTTATTGTACATTGGTCGCGAATAGAATATATTAAAGTCGTCTAGAGTCTAATATATTGTATTCATTCCAAGTCCAATACCAATATTCAAATCCAAGTCACACTAGTTAAACCAATATTAGAACACATTAATTTAACTTTTTAGCTAATGTGTCCTTAGTAATAATTTTCCAAATGCCAAATGCGCCTCAATGGCTTTGACCCCGACACCAAAATCTCAGTCACAATTCCGTTTCCGTATTTTAAAGTAATGTTTCCAAACGTTCCGAAACGTACCCATTTGTTACCGGGGTCACAACAATTAATAAAGAAGTGAGTAAAATGAATTTTCGACATCACATTAATTCCCCGCCATTCTATATCTTTTTTTTTTAAAATAAAACTCCTCACCTCGCCGAGACCACTTGGTCTCGGCTTCGAACCTTGCCGTGAACCAGCAACCAAACTAACACCAAACGAACTCACTATAGAGAGTGTCTCGACACACAACAATAGCCATAAGTCTAAACGAGGACTCAAGCATAATAGCAGCAATGAATAACCATTCAACAAAAGGGTCCAATTCGAGTCACGACCCGAAACAACTATACCGAGATCAAAACAGCCCCATTTATGTCACCATTAGACCGAACCAAAACGAAATCTATAGTACACGAACTTACCTATCGAGACTCGGACCACAACAACCAAACGACATACACCCTACGGGTGGTTTCTGGTTTCCGACACAAGCATAGACAACACTTTATATGAGTTTCCCTCGACTGATAACCGAACCATAGATTCGAACCGAAACCCACAAAAATCAATAACTACAAGAATTTATACACCACCCTAAAGATTTGACCCGTACCAAACAGGTTCGACCCGATTCAGAACATCATCACCAGACTTTTCTTACCACATAAATCTTAGCCAAAAATTTGTTAAATCTCGTTTATAAACCACAAAACTAATAACCTTGTTTTTAAACAGTTTTAACCCACAAAAACAATAACAAATATAATCGGTAATAATAAAAAGAAATAATATATAAGACGAGCTCTCTCGGTTTTACCATGACGAGAAAGAGAGGAGAGCAAGGCGGCGGAGATGGCGCAGCTGCGGTGGCGAAGATGGTGGCGCATGGTGACTGTGGTGACCGGAGAAGGCACGTGTGCTATAAGGAAATGATGGGGATGATGAGATAAGCAAGGTGGTGGTGGCGGTGTGTGATGGTGTCCGGTGGTTGGAGGTGACCGGAGGTGGACGGAGAATAGCCGAAAAATGGGAGAGTGAAGGTGAGTCGGCTGGAAGAAGGAGAGAGAGTTTTATAACCCTACAAATTTTATAAAGAAGTTTATATAGTGTTAGGGTTAGTGGTAGGGTTGAGTTAAAAATACCCTAGGGACCAATTATGTAGAAATCAAAGTCTAGGGTTGGAGGAATAAAATTTACTGCAGGGACCATAGTTGTAGTTTTTGCTATTTTTCATGAAATGAGGCTCGGGGCTCGTTTAAGATAGCAAATGATCGATTCAAAACACGGGAATTTCACCACTGCGCTCAGAATAATTTTTCCAATAAAAATGACTATTCATACGTCTCGTTTCTCACGAATAATAAAATAATCAAATCAATTCGTCGGTTGTACCAGTACGCGTTGTGTACGAATTCCACGTTTTGCGAGATAAATTTCACGTTTTAGAATCAAAAGAGTTCAGAAAGGATCCGTTTATGAGGAACGGGGAGAGTCTCATATAAAAATATATCCGAAAAATTACGGGTGGTTACACCTAGTGTGATTAATGATCCTTGAGTTTTATTTCATTCAACACGTTATATAAGTTAGTCGAGCTTGTGAAAATTTTCACGAGCCAAAAAAAAATCTCGAGCCGAGCTGGTGCTCAAAATATGAGGCTCGGAATGTGCTCGAGTTTTATTTTTAATTTTTTATTATTATTATTATTATTAAGTTTGTAGATGTGTTGGGAATTAAAACACTTAACAGTTTGTACTACCAAAGACAAAGTTGGAATTGCTGCAAATTACACTACCAGTACTAACTGAGTTAGTACTGCTAGAAGAAACTTTGTACTACTTAGTCTGCTGAAAGAAGAAGGTACTGCTAAGGTTATGAAAACCTATAAGGAGATATGTATAGAAGACATTTAGTGTATATCTTATATAGTTAGACTTATACGAATATTCTGCATATTTAGAATATTGATAGTTATCTTGTAAAGGACTCCGTGTGTCTATAAAAGGAGGTCCTAGGTTAGATGTTTAAGATATATTGATGGATCGTGTTTTGGTGTGATTATAGTGAATTGGGAGGTCGGGGTTGATGGTAGAACATCATCTCCATGGTAAGAGTTTAGAGAGAGAAACAGTGAAACCTTGTTTTATTGATAATAAGAAAAAGTGACAAACAAAAAACACACAAGGCTCACCCTCCTAGTGAAGTCTAGGAGGGTATATAAAGGCAATCATACACATGACTTTACATAATTGACGATTTCAGTCCATGTGTTTGAGCCTAACAAGATAGCTATTGTAATACCGAATATGTTGTCACATTTTCATGTTAGGAGCATTCCTAACAATCTTCCCCCAATGTGGCAACATATGGGATTACTTACACCATTTCCTACAAGTACAAATACAAATAAAGAAAGGTCTTCATAAGCTCTTCAAGTGTTGAGGATGTCTACAGTTGACGCTCTGCTCTTTGTCTTTATCTTGTACCTCGGCTTGAGAACTTTTCTTCACTTGTAGTCAAATGATGTAATATACATGAACTGGATTAACTTCCCCCCAATTCATACTGCATGTCTTTAACGGCTTCTTCATATACTTCTTTTTGGCCAAGTTTCTGAATCAGCTTCCCCCCAAACTGACAACCGTCTTCAGCAGATTCGAAACTTTGATGTAGTTATCATGTCTTCTAACTGTTGAAGTTTTTTAAGTACGCAGCGAAATTTGTAGATGACATCGTAAACCACAACAAGCAAATCTGACTAGTACTCAGTAACGATTATGCTCAATGCGGAAACTCCGTTCGGGGGTAACATGCAAGAAATCAGCAAGATCTTCTCACATAAGTAGGCTACTTCGCACATCACAGCCTGCGAAAGTTGAAATGATAACACCAACATCACAAAACTGAACCACTGATCATCTCTGCGGACGTCTCTCCGGTAGTAATAAAATTGTAAGCTCGATCACGTGAATCTGTTATGCGTCCCCGATGTGCACATTTCTTCCCCCTAATTGCAGATACATGTGGAAAAAGAGTGTTTTCGCAAAGAATGCAAGAAAAGTCAAAGAACATCCACTCTCTCTTCCCCCACGATGTCTTCGCGGAATCGGAAGCATACACACTATGTTTACGATGGAAACGGAGGCAGCGTAACCCTGTATGTCCAATTAGTCGAAGATGTGTGAAGTACCATAAATAGCCCGTGAAAATCAACTGCTGATAACTTCTCTACTCCTTAATACTCTTCTCTGCTAACTCTTTACCGACCCCATTATCATTCTGACGGCTTTTTGTAGTGACTACTGATGGAGAAAACCTAGTATTACGAACTTGAGACTGAAGTAAAATAACCCAAACTTGTGACTTAAACTTGCACTATTGTCTGACTAAGAACCAATAGTGAGAATTTTAATAAAGGTAGAGTCATATACCCATCCAACCACCCTTAACTGTATATGAACTTCTCTCGAATTATACACAGCTTTTTGTGACACTTGAGCACTACAACATAACTCCTTTAAAGTAATAGCTATACACTCTGAGCACAACAACGTAACTCCTTACATCAGGTATAACTAGATAACTCAAGTCTTAATCATTCTAACGGTTAAAAGCTCGAACAAGGATCTCGAAGAATCATGCATCTAACCAACCCCAATATCTTTAGATACTAAGTACACGCATCCGTGATATTCCACTTCAACCTCAAATAAATAATAATGAATTAACGCCATAGTCACATCTTGCGGTTATATGCCCAAAAACTAGCCTTTTTTACTTGGTTAAAATGAACTTTGATAATGGTTTTTCCCGATCTTGTCAAAAAACGTATCCCCGTGAAAACAATCATATCCCAAATAATATATCATATTAGTACAACAAAACTTGAACTAAAATTCATACGAATCAGTAAAATTTAAGTTAATAGTATGCAGCCCAATACTAACTAAGATATATCAAAAAACAAATTCGGCCCAAGAACTATATAAATTACTTGGCCCATGTTTATAATCCAACCACTACTTGATCCAAATCCAACACCAAACCCTAAACTTTGGGTATTAAAAACCCCTTTACACTTCATAACCCTAATTAACACCCATTTGCAAACCCTAATCTCAAATCACCTCCGCCCCTCTCATTTCTCCCAAGAAACGCAGCTGCTACGAGAGCCTAGCCACACAAAGACCCTATTCTTTTGTTCGAACAACACAAGGACGGGCTCCAAGATCATAGGTAGGTACTTGTATTGTTGTGTTATGATTTAAATGAACGAATGGACAGATGGAAACCGTGTGGTTTTTGTTTGATCCATTTAAGATTCGAATAGTAAACGAAGTTTATCTTCCAAAATAGATCGATGATGAGTTTTCTCTTTGGTGAATGACTTTGGACGTTTATATAAATACCAAAGAGTAAACTGAGATCTAAAATATATTCCATTTTGTCTCTTGTTTTGTGTGACCGAATAGAAAGAAAGATGATAACAAATTTGTTATTGTCTTTTTCTTTCAGATATTCGGATATAAACTGAAGCTTTGCTTCGAAAATAGATCGATGATTGTATGGTTTCAATTCGTTTTGTGAAAATCTTGAAGGTTTTGAAAATCTCATACGTGATACGAAATAAACCAAACTGAGATCTTTGAAATATTTTCGTTTTCGTTTTTGAATCATAGTTGTATTCGATTCTTTTAAAGATCTATGATGATTGTTTTCATTCGTGTTGATGATCTTTTAAGAGATCTTGATTTATTAATAGTACACGAGAAGAGAACTGAGATCTATTATAATTCATTTAGTTTCGATTAGTTGTTGATGTATGAGATGGGATTTGTTGTTTGACATGTGAGGGGTGATGGGATTAGGATAGAAGTGGATTTGGTTGTTGGTATTTGGACAGGTTGTAAGCTCAAATCTTATAGCATCCATTTATCTTACTTTTTTATTTTTGTTTTTGTTTGACACGAGGTTGGATTTGCGTTGGACTGATGATGGTTGATACCTGAAGTCAACGAGAGTCGTGGTATGTTTGTTTAGTGGTCTAGTTTTCTACTTCATCTCAATTCTTTTTCTTTTTTGCAAATTCGATAAGTAGTAATAGACCCAATTCCTATAACCTTGACCTATTGTCGAATTGCGATAAAAAATCCAATTTCGATAGGTTTGATCGTTTGACCTGAGGAATTGCGATAAAATCTAATTTCGATAGGTTTAACCGTTTGACCTGAGGAATTGCGATAAAATCCAATTTCGATAGCTTATCGAATTTCTTTACAAGAAATCGAATTTCGATAAAAAGGGGTTTTGACTTTTTGACCAATAAATCCGATGATTTTTCCGGCCAAAAGTTCTGACCACTCTTTTCCAGACCAATATTCCGACCAGTTTTATCCGACCAGTATTATCAGACCCATTTTCCGACCACGTTGTTATGACCACAAAATCTTCACGGGAAGTATCCAAAACAGTCGCAAAAACATAACAAAATATATGATAACAGTAACCAAGACTGAAATGGACCACTTTTTGATACAATAAAACTGTTAAGAAACTGTTGATAGTACTCTTTGACAAGAAAATATGGACCAGTAAAAGCAGTAATACAACAGCTTCAGAAATACATTTTTGAAAAGAAAAATTACAAATATCAACCAAAACTAAAACCATGGCTCTGATACCAATTGATGGATCGTGTTTTGGTGTGATTATAATGAATCGGGAGGTCGGGGATGATGGAAGAACATCATCTCCATGGTAAGAGTTTAGAGAGAGAAACAGTGAAACCTTGTTTTATTGATAATAAGAAAAAGTGACAAACAAAAAACACACAAGGCTCTCCCTCCTAGTGAAGTCTAGGAGGGTATATAAAGGCAACCATACACATGACTTTACATAATTGATGGTTTCAGTGCATGTGTTTGAGCCTAACAAGATAGCTATTGTAATACCGAATATGTTGTCACATTTTCGTGTTAGGAGCATTCCTAACATATATGTTTTATTAAGATTCAAGGTTGTAAAACCTAGTGATATATAGATCACTCGTATTATTTGCTTAATAATATTGAATCGTTTTGGTTACATTGTGTTTATACAGAGTTCACTGTTACATTGCTTTATACATTCTAAACATTCTTCTAAGCATTAAAGAGTAGATTCCACATACTCTTTGGTGTTAAACAAAGTTTCTAACAAGCTCAGCAAGATCCGTGTTTAGGACTCACAAGTGGTATCAGAGCTAAAGGTTCTGAAACTTTGCTCTAGAAGAAACATACAAAAAGAACTCTACTTTCATTAAAGAAGATGGATCTTGAAACAACACAAACTACAACCACAGCTAAACTGCCCTTGCTCAAGCAGAATGACTACGAGATGTGGAGGCTCAGGATTGAGCAGTACTTCCAAGTGCAGGATTATGCACTTTGGGACATTATTGAGAATGGAAACTCCTTCACTCCCAAAACTACTGAATCAACAGGAGATGATGGTGTTAAAACCATAATAGTATCTAGTCCTATTACTGCTGATGAGAAGCTCCAGAAGAAAAACAATGTTAAAGCAAGGAGCATGTTGTTAATGGCTATCCCCAATGAGCAACTGCTGACTTTCAGCAAATAAAAGGATGCTAAAACCCTGTTTGAAGCCATTACAACAAGGTTTGGTGGTAATGAAGCCACCAAGAAGACACAGAAGACTCTGTTCAAGCAGATGTATGAAAACTTTAGTGCTTCAAGCACTGAATCACTTGACCATATCTTCAACAGGCTTCAGAAGATAGTCAGCCAACTGGCTGTGTTGGGTGTTGAGATCCCACAGGAGGATCTAAACTTAAAGTTCTTGAGAAGCTTACCTTTTGAATGGAACACTCATGTAGTGGTCTGGAGAAATAAGCCAGATCTTGACACTATGAGTTTTGATGACTTGTACAACAACTTCAAATTGTTGAACAGGAGATCAAGAAGACTGGAAGCTCAAATTCTAACACTGGGAACATACCATTTGTGTCATCTCCCAGTAATATTAGTCCAGAGGAGGTTCTTGTTGCTTTAGGGGTTAGTACTACTAGCCCTAAAGTTAGTACTCCTAGTTCTCAAACTAGTACTGCTAGCTTAGGAGATGATACTGTTTATGCTTTTCTGGCTAGTCAAGCTAATGGGTCACAACTTGTGCATGAAGATCTAATTCAAATTCATGAAGATGATCTAGAGGAAATGGATTTGAAGTGGCAATTAGCTTTACTAAGCATGAGGGCTAAAAGATTATTTGAGAGGACAGGGAAGAAGATCACCATCAATGGTAGTGATACCGCTGGATTTGATAAATCAAAGGTAGAGTGTTACAACTGCCATAAGTTGGGACACTTTTCTAGGGAATGTAGAGGGCCTAGAAACCAGGAAAGAAGCAGGGGGATCTAGGTCTCAGGAGGAAAATAGGAAGGCTGTGAATGAGGAGGAGTCTTCTTTAAAGGCAATAGTGGCTATAGATGGACTTGGTTTTTATTGGAGCTTCATGGCTGAGGAAGAAGCACCAACAGAGATGGCTCTAATGGCTTTCTCTAACTCTGAGGTATATACTGTTAAAGCTTGTTCAAAATCATGCTTAGCTTTAAAAGACTATGAAACACTTAAAAAATAGTATGATAACTTGAGAATAGAGCTAAACCAATCCAATTATCATTAAGCAAATCATAAAAGAGGTTTAGCTATTGTAGAAGAACAACTAGTGTTCTATAAAAAGAATGAAACTGTTTTCACTGAGGACATAGCTGTGTTAAAAAGAGATATCATGTTTAAAGATATAGAGATTAAAGAGCTTAAAAATCAGTGAGAAAAGATTAAGCTTGATAAAGATAGCATTGAGATGCATATAGATAAATATGCAGGATTAACTAAAAGTCTAGATAAAATTGTAGAGTGTCAGCTAACAAACAATTTTAAGAAAGGTCTTGGCTATAAAAGTGTTGCACCACCACATAGAGGGAACTTTCCAGGCCCAAAGCTTGATCTGTCCCATCTAGAGGAAGAAAAGGAACCTGAATCTAAAGAAGTTAAGAGTGATAGTGAGGATAGTTTCAAAGAGGTTGGTGAAACTTTTGACACATATTTTGTTGAGGAGAAGGTGTTAGAAGAAAAGATGAATTCAGACGCACCAATTATTAAAGATTGGGAATCGGATAATGAGGATCAGGTTGAGTCTACACCTAAGGTAGAAAAGCAAAATAATGTTCCTAGTGATGCTAAGGTAAAAACAGTTAAACCTAAAGAGCAAGTGAAACCAGCTAGGAAAACAGTCAAATATGCTGAGATGTATAGATCACACAGGCCTAGGGTTAACCAGGGAAATTGAAACAATTTAAAATCCCAACAATTAGGCAGTGATTTTGACCATTTAATTTGCAGGCTTATTGTGATTACCATAAGGGGAAAAGGATGGTACATGGGAATAAAAGGGTGTATCAAAACTGTTTTTCAAGAAATTCTCACCCAAGTGTTAACAGATATATGGCTCCAAAAGTAGTTTTGATGAAGAGTGGCCAAAAAACTGTTAATACTGCTAGACCAGTTCATACTGCTTACCCCAAATCATCAGGTGTTAATGCTAAACCAACATCAAGCTTTTCTAAACATGCACAACAGACTGTTAGAAGGCCCTTTTAGTATAAAACAACGTTATATAGCCAAACAGTTAAGACTGCTAGGCCAGCAGTTTGTACTGCTAAACCAACAGCTAGTACTGATAGGCCAAAATTTGCTGTTAGGGTAAAAAGGGGCAATGCTGTTAAGGCCTCAGCATGTTGGGTATGGAGACCTATCAAACCCAATGGTGCATCAATCACAATGAAGAAATATGATTACATTGGTGCACGAGGCAGATCCAAGTCAGTAATGGCTTGGGTCCCCAAAGGAAACTAATTTCCTTTATTTTATGTGCAGGGACATCCACAACAAGAAGATGAAGAAGATCAAGGATATGCTGATAGTGGATGCTCTAGGTACATGACTGGGAACATGTCCTACCTCTCAGATTTTAAACCTTTTGATGGAGTATATGTTCCCTTTGGGGGAGGAGCAAGAGGTGGAAAGATTACTGGTAAAGGTACAATAAAGACTGGTAAACTTGATTTTGAAGATGTATATTTTGTGCAGGAACTTAAGTTTAATCTCTTTAGTGTCTCACAAATGTGTGACAAAAAGAAAAAAGTTCTTTTTACTGACACTGAATGTCTTGTCTTATCTCCAGACTTTAAGTTACCTGATGAAAGTCAAGTATTACTTAAAGTTCCTAGAAAGGGCAACATGTACAGTGTTGATATGAAGAAAATTGTTCCTAAAGAGAGTCTAACTTGTCTTGTAGCAAAAGCCACATTGGATGAATCAATGCTTTGGCATAGGAGACTTGGTCATGTTAATTTTAAAACCATTAATAAGATTGTAAAAGATGGTTTGGTAAGAGGTTTACCTCAAAAATGTTTTGAAAATGACCAAACTTGTGTTACCTGTCTTAAGGGAAAACAACACAAAGCTTCTTGTAAGCCCAAAACCCAAAACTCTATTTCTCAACCATTATTCATGCTTCATATGGACTTGTTTGGTCCTACATCTGTGAGTAGTCTAATGCATAAAAAGTGCTGTCTTGTGATCACAAATGATTATAGCAGTTTCACATTGGTTTTCTTTTTAGGAACTAAGGATGAAACCAGTAGCATTCTTAAGAACTTTATCACAGAGATAGAAAACCTAGTTGATAAGAAAGTTAAAATTATCAGATGTGACAATGGGACAGAATTTAAAAATAGAGTTATGGATGATTTTTGTAAGGAAAAAGGTATTAAGAGAGAGTTTAGTGTAGCTAGAACTCCTCAGCAGAATGGGGTTGCTGAAAGGAGGAATATGACACTGATAGAAGCTGCTAGGACCATGTTAGCTGATTCTAAATTGCCCATTACATTTTGGGCTGAAGCAGTTAATACTGATTGTTATGTATAGAACAGGGTTTTAGTGGTTAAACCTCACAACAAGACTCCTTATGTACTTTTTAGAGGTAGAACACTTGCTCTAAGCTTTATGAGACCATTTGGATGTCATGTTACTATACTTAATACCTTAGATCATCTGGGTAAGTTTGATGGTAAATCAGATGAGGGATTCTTTGTTGGTTACTCTACACATAGTAAAGCTTTTAGGGTTGGTTCGATGCACAAGTATATATCTACATATAATATATAACAATATGCGTATGACGTCATCAAATGCCAGATTGCCCAGTAAGCGGCCTTAAATGCCCAGTAATCGGGCATTAATGCCCAATAAGCAGGCATTAATGCCCAGTAAGCAGGCATTAATTCCAACTCATCATGCCACGTGGCAAAATTATTCATGAAACGTTTTTTTTTTTTTTTTTTTTTTTTTTTTTTTTTTTTTTTAAATTCGAATTTTGTTTGTGTAAAAAATGTACGTTGATGGATTCGAACTTGGCGTGTTGGTAACATCAACAAAGTTGATTACCACTAGACCAACACATTTTTTTGATTATATCTTGCAAACCCAAATCTATAAACCTATGCAAACAATTATATTATATTTAGGAGAATCCCTGCAAGTAAGGTAACCCTAATAAAAAAATATACTCAAAACGTATACGTAAAAGAAATCACACCTCATTCATAATATCATTTTTCTCAAAAACCCTAATGTTCTTTTCTGATTTGATGTGCAGGTTTTCGTCTTCTTTGTTGGTGATATGTATACAGGTATGTTGTTTATAATGGTTTCATATATACTCAAAAACTATTATTCAACTGTTTTTTTTTTCAGCTACGGGTGATTGAGGTATCCTTTGATCAAGTGTGTGTTTGTTTTTCTTTTTTTTTACAACACCAATTTCCCACCCACCCTTCCTAACCAGTCATCATTAATAATTCATCAACACTTGCAAATCCGATCCGTCTATTCTCAGTGATCCTTCACTCTCTTTCTTCCGTGATTATCTCGAAAGGTATTACCTATTTTTTAAATAATAATAATAATAATAATAATAATAATAATAATAATAATAATAATAATAATAATAATAATAATAATAATAATAATAATAATAATAATAAGTATGTGTGTTTTTACTATGTGCGAAATTTGATATATTTGGTTTTACAGTGTTGGAGCTAAACTTTCCTCATCTGCTTACAAGAGTGAATCGGTATATTACTTTTTACTATTTTTTTCTTACTGATGATTTGTTGATTTAGTTAGGGTTTTGATGATTAATATTAAGGTTTGATATTATGGGATTAGATATGTTAAGGACTAATTCAGGTTTTATTGTACTTGAATTGAGTTGAAATAAATTTTTTGATTGTGTTATGTAAGGTTTTACCTATTTAAGCGGTGTGGCATTTGTGTATTTACCGTAGAAAGTAACGTGTATAAATCAAATGCGTATGACGGTACACGTATTATATATAATAGTACGCGGGACAATTGTGCGTTAATGTAATGCACCGAATGAATTTCATTATCACTTGCGATTTACCATGGTTGTGAATTTGTTATTTTACAGAAAATAAATTGATTCGTTTGTTTGATTGGGGTTTAATTGATTATTGTTTTTTTCATCTATATTTGATTAGTTTGTTTGATTCGGGTTAAATAGAGCGGCCATCACAATATGCAAGGAGAGTGGAAGACATTTAAGAACTTGCACCATCTTCTCAATTCGTTACGTCAACGTTAGGTACATTTGATTTTGTCACACCCCCAAAATCGGGTTCAGCGGAAGCTTTCACATCGCTGGGGTGCAACTCAATTGGTATCATGACACAAGAGCAAGGAACGGTTTTCTTCTCAACCATTTAGAATAAAATTGTTTAACAAAAACTTTGAATTTACATTGTTAAAAGTAGTGCGAAAATAGGCCCTTTAAAATAAATAAAACGGTCCCAAATGTTTGTCAGAGTCTTCTATGACCATGCCATGCCCTGCCAAAAGCCTCCAGTAGCGTGCTAATGCTTAGACCTGAAAATACATGCTAAAAGTGTCAACACGAGGTTGGTGAGTTCATAGAGTTTATTGTAAAATGTAATGCCTTTGAATGAAGATTTTCCCAGCAAAGGCATTGTAAATCCACCCAGTTCCAAGTCCCGCCCATAACAAGACTTGCAACCTGTGTGTTTACAACCCATTGCCAAATATGATTTGGTTTATGTTACTGAAATGTTATACGGAAACCACAAGTATAAAGTGTATGACAAACTGCCACATAAAAATGATACAATATCTCTTAAGCTCATGACCCCGAAGCTAGACTGATGTTATATATGCCCCAAAATGGAGTGTTTTGCCAAACACCCTGAATGAATGAAATGAAATGCGTTCGTATGACAAGTTGGTGCTACCAACCCGAACGGAGGCGTCACCCTCGATAGATCTATCCACCGCACCTTCGCTTGCTCACAATTAACGGTTCATGATAAATAACAGGGGACTTTAACTTGGCAATGATGTAACTTAAGCAATGTAATGAATTTATATACTTTGGTCCGTATAAAAATGATGGTACAATGTATTCTCCCCCGATAATTTTGAAATGATGTAATAACTTGAAAAGCGGGGCTATGAAAACTCACGTTAATCCTTAAAAGATTAAAGTGTTTGTGAAAAATAATTGAGCATGTATTCTCCCCCAAAACGTAATCCAAAACGTATAAAGGTAGGGGCTATGGAACTCACCTGATGCGATAGCAACAATGACAGATATGAATATGCTGAAATGAGGCTCGGTCTCTAACCGCGACCTAACATGAATGATATGATCTATTGTAAGCAATGAAATGATGCTACACATGCAAATACGTATGTTAACGATACCACTCGTTATTTTTGAAAATAACGTTTATTGTCGAAAAATATATTTTTGACATCTCGGCAAGTCATATACTATATTTCGTGTAAAAATGTTGGAATAATACTCCACGATCCTTATTTGGTGTTTTATTGTCAAATAAAATAGTTTCGTCGCAAAATATCACTTTTACAACTGGTGAAAATATGACCAAACGGCCTCGCAAAACTAGTCGTAAAATATTGTACGTTAAGAGTTAGTAATAGAACTTGACGTTTTTGAAATCCTTGCAACAAGATCTCAATGTCGTCTCTTTTGAGTTTTGATCATACGTGTCTCGATCATAAAGAAAATCGGCTTTGAATATGGTGTCTTGCAAAACAATTTCTATACTTAGAAATATTTTCTTATAATGGTTGTTTTTGGCGATACTAGGAAAATCATATCTTACTCGTTATAAGTCCGATCAACAAACGGTTGATTGATTTGAAAAATAGGCCGGGTATACTTCGTTTCACCCGAAGGAGTTTATTGCCCAATTCGACTCGCTCAACGGGAAAATGGCTCGTAAGATGGTGCCTCGTAAAAACTGTTTACACTTAGAAAATATTTGAGTTATAGTGAGGCTGTCAAAATGAGTGTTGTTAGTCGGCTTTTCAAAAATTCATATCTCGGTCGTTACAAGTCCGTTTTCAACGTTCTTTATATCCACGCGTTCGTCATAACATGAACTAACATATTTTCAGTGGCTCGGCTCAGCTAGACTACGGCTAATGCCTCGTTCTGTCCCTTGAAGTTTGGCCAACAGCACGCATTTTCTGAAAATAATAGTTTTTGTCGCCTAACTTTAAAACTTCGTATCTCTTTCGTTATAACTTTGTATTTTTGGACAGCAGGTATATATATACGTTAGAAACTCGTTTTCTTGGTTCGCGGCTTGATCAAACTACTTCAAAACAACTCCACAAATACACACATCCTACCATACACCTTCTTAGGGTGTCATGGGTCCTAAACATCACTAAAAATAGTGGGCTTCGCGAGGATGTTAATAAAACGTACAGATCTAGTGTTTGAGATAGTTTTTAAAGTAAAGTGGTATAAGTAACATATGTAACTTACATGTTTAACCATTATAACTTGAAAATACATGATGTTAATGATCAAATGAAAGTATGAGATGATGAAAAAGTTCACTTGAAGCTTACTTGAAGATTGATGAGTTTGGATGAAAAAGATCACAACCTTGGAGTTTTTATCGCAAAACTCTAACAAGGAAGATATATGGAACTTGTTTATCACATGATCTTGGAAAAATGATGGATTTCTTCTTGAGCTATGTTCTTGGCCGTGTAGTATGATGGAGAGGAAGAGAGTGTTTGTGTTATTTTAGCTAGAGAAATTATACATGTATGTTTTGTGAAAATGAAATGGAATTAAAAGAGTAAGAATGCATTGATTGGTTTTTAACTTGTTAGGGACAAGGGGGGGCGGCAAGACTTCTTAAGGAAGCCTTAGGATTAGATTTTTTTCTTATAAAGATATTTTAGATAAGTTCTAGTTAGATTAGTGTGTAATTTCGGTGTTATCGGGTACCGGGTTAACTGAAAATAAATCGTGACGAATAAAAATAAAATATGACGAAGTCGTGAAAATTATGAAATCATGTTACTGATAAGAATCGGGCGTTAAAATAGTGATCGTGATGAAATATCGTAAACCGATGGAGTTATAAGCTCTTAACGTAAAATATAGCAAAAGGTTTCTAAACACCGGGTAAATTAATAATATAAATTTTATATCATCAAAATTAGCATGAAAATATATTAGGATCATAGTCGGGAGTATTTGAGTATAATATTATTAGTAATGACTGAGTGGTAACGTTTAACAAATAAACAAACATACGCAAATGAAAAACACACAAACCCGTGCATGACTTAACATGATAATGATGTTACTGATGATATGTAGACTACTCTAGTCTATATGACATGTCCTTACTGATGATGCATGAATTTCGCAGCTAAACCAAACTAGTTACGCGAATTTGAATACCCGTAAACTAGTTTACGAAAAGATGAATGATGATTATGAATAGTGATTTCCCTCCGGGAATGAATAGTGTTTCATGAATAGTAAAATTTTCCGAAAGTTTCTCAAAATCTCAAACTGACCTCGAAAATGATGAATAGTAATAAGTGAATAGTGATCGATGAATAGTAAAAAATGAATAGTAACTCGTGAATAGTAAATTGTCGAGGTTCGGAAAAATGGCCTGAAATTACGAGTTGTCACAGATTTGCTTGATTTGTCATCATTTTAAGACCTATTCACTCAACCAGAAAAACATGTGTTTCAGGCAAGAGCAACACTAATTCAGATACTTGAACTTCAGATACAAAGATGAAAGCAAGCCGTGGAGGACATTAAAAGGTATGTGTTGTATATTGTATGTAATGCACACAAGAAATCATTCAAAGCGTTTAGAGCAATACATATCGAAAATATTTCAACTGATATATTATAGGTTGGGAATTCACGTCTCTTTAGAGTCATATAGAGAGTTCAATTGTTCACAGCGTCAAACATAAATAAATTATGATAATGCAAAAGATTATACAAAATGGGTATCTATTTGTTTTATTCTTGAAAAGTACTAGACTCGAAGCAACTGTAACATGTTTGGTGTACCGAAGATTTTGGTCAGTGTCTTACAGTTTGACATGTGTCAACACCAACCGAAATAACAGTTCAAAAAAAAGTTGTCACCCTATAGCTGTATTTGAGGTTGTGCACGGTGAATCAGGTTGTGTAGGTTGACATTGAAAAGGAAAATGAGTTGCTTATATTTGTTTTTGTTGTTGGAACCTTTTATGGCGATCCTACTGCTGATTCAGAAAGCTATAACAACATGAGGAAGGCCAACTGATCGCAAATCTTTATTGTTATATACAGGTATGAGATCCAACTCCCTAGATGTTATTAAATCTTATGTGGTCATTTGTCTCCTGACATTTTCTTTTTGTTTGTATTAACAGCCATGGGAGAGCGAGTTCATTGATTCACAACGTGTTTGGGCTGAATATGCTTTGAAGAGGCAGGAAGCCCAGTTACAGAATAGAGTTTAACGCTGGAAGACTTGGAGGTTAGTACCTTTTGAATTTATTGATTATGTATGTTAACGTTTGTGATTAAGGCATGTTGAAATGATGTGTATGTATGACCGTAAATATTTGTTTGCTGAGATTATCTCACAAATATGCAGTGGATCAAGTGAATTCTACTACCGAAAGTAAACCTACTTTTTCTTAGATGATAAGCATAATTTTAATTGTAATACTTAGTGATCATTTTATGCTCAAATTTGATACCCATGTGCTTATGAGGTGGGTTGATTCAGGTTATAACTTGAAATAATAATATCCGACACACTTATTTATATTAAAAAAAATTAAGACTTGAGTGAAAAACGTCTCGGGTCAATCTGAGTATCTGACCCGGTCTGTACCCTAAACATAACCCGTTAGTCTGCAACCCATATTGATCCCCTTATTTTCCACCTAAATTACCTGCATCAATGACAAAAACCCGATCACAGTCCATGACAGTTAGAATCCTGTCAGCAATGCTAACAATGGCTCACCGATTCACCATCATCACGAGTAGTTCTGGTGGAATTGATATAAAGATATATAGGCTGCTTGGGATCCATCCATTGCAGATACATCAATTCTACAACAATGAGCTCTGTAACAGCTGGCACTAACTGATACAAGTTTATACGAAGGGTCCATAAGTACAAGTAGTAATAAAAAAGTAGTTATGTGTGTTGACAGAAGAGGTATCGGCATGCCAAGGTAGACTATTCTGCCGTGAATAGTATGTGGCAGAATCTATCTACAAATTATTCTGAGGCAAACAAATTAATAGTGTATTTGTATGTGATCTATCCGCAATTTTTGGGACTTGAAGCAATTTACATAGTATGTGGTCATTTGTCTCCTGACTTTTTTTTTTTTTTTTTTTTTTTTTTTTTTTTTTTTTTTTTTTTTTTTTTTTTTTGCATTTAACAGCCATGGGAGAGCGAGTTCATTGATTAACAACATGTTTGGGCTGAATATGATTTGAAGAGGCAGGAAGCCCAGTCACAGAAAAGAGTTTAACGCTGGAAGACTTGGAGGTTAGTACCTTTTGAATTTATTGATTATGTATGTTAACGTTTGTGATTAAGGCATGTTGAAATGATGTGTATGTATGACTGTAAATATTTGTTTGCTGAGATTATCTCACAAATATGCAGTGGATCATGTGAATTCTACTACCGAAAGTAAACCTACTTTTTCTTTGATGATAAGCATAATTTTAATTGTGATACTTAGTGATCATTTTATGCTCAAATTTGATACCCATGTGCTTATGAGGTGGGTTGATTCAGGTTATAACTTGAAATAATAATATCCGACACACTTATTTTTATTTAGTGCATTGTCATTACAAGAACCTTTCTATTTAAAATTACAGACTTCTCATTGTTACTGTAGGGCGCCTCTAATCACTAGAGATTGATGAGGGAGTTGAGGAGATTCAGAGTCTGGATGGATGGGATAGGATTGGAAAGTCATTTTGAATTTTCTGAAACATTAATGATGTTGATTTGTAACTTGAAATGAATTAGGGGCAGGTCAGAATCAGGCTCGGATGTAAGAGTAGCACTTTCAATTTATGGTTCTTTTGACAGTAGAGACTACTTGAACGGCCAACGGATCAGGTATGACTTATGAACTTTAAGCAGATCTACAACCTTAAATTCCTGTAATATTATTCTGATTATAATACTTGAATGATTTGTTTACTATAGGAACCGTCAAATGAGGTTTCATGAAAAGATTTTCATCATGACAATGTTAAATTTAGACTTTATTTTCATTCAAGGATAACTAACTACTGATACAATTTCTATTTAAGTAACCAACTTTATAAAAACTTTAAACTTCCAAAAAAATGCTGATAACCACATATCTGTTGGAACTTATTGAAGAGGCTTGTAAAAAGCGACCATTATTGTTGGAGTCACTTCCGCTGGATGTTGTCGTTATAAGTTCTCTTTGAAGATCAAGTTAGCTAAAAACAAGATAAAAAAACTTTTCCTAAAGAAAACATTCCACAATTGCAATTTAGTATTAAACTATAATGTTTATCCATGTTCCTTTATATATATTTTTCAATCATTTATAATTAAGACTCAATTAACGTGCACTCAGTTATAACGGGATAATGTTTGGTATTCCAAAATTTATCAGGAATTGAGCTGATTTTAGGTACTCGGGTAAAGTTTGCTTATGTGAGACCTAAGACACTATTGACTGCCGCAGGAGAAACCAACAGCTACAAATATCTTATCATTGCAACAGGTACTCAGGTGCTCACATGTGATAGTATTTAAGGTAATGGATTTTTTTTTTTTTTGGGTAGTCTAATGTGGTTCATGATCTTCCATTAATTAGGAAGTAGATGGATAATTTAGAAAAATTTAAGTTATTCAGAAGTATTACACGGTTCAAATTGTTTGTTGGAGTAGAAAGAATTAATTAAGTTGGTGGTTATATCAGGTGCGTAAAAGACCACTAAATAAGAAGGAACTTTCTCGGAAGGAGGATGATGTTGTGAGCGTGTCTGACAACGGTCTAACCGTCCATGAACCCAAGTTAAAGGTTTGGGCATATTTTAAGTTGTAGTCATTATGATTTTCCCTGATAATAGGAAATAACTTGTTTAATTCTGAAAGGTCGACCTGACTGCGTATGTGGAGAGGCACGAGTTCTGTTTTGATGCTGTTCTTGACCAACAAGTAACTAATGATGAGGTAATGCCTCCACAGATTGATCTATAAGTTGGGGGCATTTACATACATCCCCATATCCCAACCAATATTTACATATTTCCCCAAACCTTGCTTTAAGAGCATTTTACATCATGCTTTAAAAACTTGTATTTGGGGAAATATGTAAATATTGGTTGGGATATGGGGATGTATGTAAATACCCCTATAAGTTGTATCATCTTTTTTTCTTTTTGAAATAAGTATTTCATGCAATGCAACTGATGTTGTGCAGTACTTTTTTTTTAATAAGTTGACGAGTGTGCTGAATAGCTCTATTGGTTTTTCTTATTATATACTTAATTTTGTCTATTAATTGAAACAGGTGTATCGTGAAACTGTACAACCGATCATTCCTACCATTTTTCAGCGGACCAAAGCAACTTGCTTTGCTTATGGTCAGACAGGTAGGTATCTTAGAGTACATCAGCATTCATTTCATATAATGTTAGCAACAGGAGGGCTGAGTTCAGTCATTAATTAGTTTTTTTCTTTCTGCTTGCTTATTTCGTTATAAGTCAGTTGATATCAAGATGTTTCACTGGTCTTTTGATTTGCAGGAAGTGGCAAGACTTATACGATGCAACCCTTACCTCTTAGAGCTGCAGAAGATCTTGTCAGATTATTACATCATCCAACTTACCGTAATCAAAAGTTCAAGTTATGGCTTAGCTACTTTGAGATCTATGGTGGAAAGCTTTATGATCGATATCGATATATTTGTTACTAAACTATAAGGTGAAGCACTTCAATAGTTCAAGAAAAAGTATGATATTGTTGTCAATATTCAAGGAGTTGAGCCTCTTATTGACCCTGGAATCATTGACGGTGTAAGTTTCTTTTACATATATTCATTAATTTGCTTATGCACAAACTGAATTTTGGAACGACTTATGCAGTGGCGGTAGTCTTAAACCAAACCAAACCAAATAGTATGTTAAACTATGAAATTTCGGCTGTGTATCTATTTGGTTTAAGCTGCTAAATAGTATGTTAAAGTTTCGGCTGTGCATCTATTTGGTTTAAGATGATAAATCTTTCTTAGTCCTGCAGAAAAGATGAAATTTGAAGTTCCGCTTGAAATTCTTTTTTTGGGTAAAAGGGTTTAAACCCTGGTAAATATATTACGCCAAAAACAATGAAGTACAATTGACATGGGTGAATCCCATGCCCTCAGCCCGTTACATAGGCACTTACATGAAATAACCATGCCAGTCCCAAAGGACACTAACCAATAACCACAATATAAGAGTGACACACCACTCTTATAACTAAAAAATGAACAAAACCTACAACGACTATAAGAATACAAATTAAAAACTCGTTAAACCACATGATTCTTCAAGAGTCGTCCTAGTTGTCCATAACTTCCAGCGATGCAGCCTTATCCATGGTAGTACACGAAAAGCACCAATCCATATGAAAGAAAACTACACCGAACTCCCACTAGGGTATTGATCCCTAACTTACCAATCAAATCTTAATCCATAGCAACTGTTATTATTTGTTCTCAAAACAATAATAACCTAAATGGGAGTGAAATATGAGCAAAATGGATCAAGAAAAATAATAATAGGGTTGCAAACCCTAACTTACAGAAATAACCTCCATTATTGCCATCCAAGTTGGAGCAAACGTGAAGGACCAGCAGGTGTATACACACCTTGACTTCCAGCAAAAATCCTCAAAACGTGCCACTCGATGATAAACAGGTTACACCAACGCAACCATCAGCAATAGCGGTCCATGTAGCAGGTCTAGGAATTAGCAGAATCAATAATAGGGTGTAAACAACGCCCTTCATCCCAATCACAAACCAGAACCAGGTCTGATGTAACGATTTGAGTAAGAACGTGGTAGAACCCTAACTTCCAATGAGAAAAAATCAATGTCTGCCACTACAAAACCATGTTTGAGAACACCAGCTGTAATCCATGCGACCAATAGTAGTCATGAAACATCCAATAGGGTTATAATCCATGCGACCAATAACAATAATAGGGTTTAAACTAACATCAATGCGACCAATGTATTATACCCTAACATCCAAGCAGAGCAGCAACAAACTAAACGATCTCTCTTCCAACCCACTAACCAATTACCAATAATCCATATAAGGAACTTACAAATAACGAAAACCATAACAAGGTTTACTTACAGGTCGACAGCCAGATGTAAAAGACGAAACCTATAATGTGAAATTCTTAAGCGACATGTACTTCATAATGTGAAAGTCGAAGTGAGATAATGTGAGCTGGAAGGGTCAGGTGGGTTTAATAATGACTGAAAACGGGTTCAGACTGAAACGGGTCATGTCTTAGTTCAAATCAAACTATGAAGTACATGCCGTTTATATTACTTTCATTTTAATGTCTTTTAGGAACTGATGTTAAGGGAGTGTTTGGATTAGCTGAATTTACGTTGCACTTGATCAGGTGGTGCACCAGGAGATTTGCGGATGTGTTCTTGGAAGACTTGCCACAAAAGACTTAAAGATGGGTTGCAATAGCGATAACTTATTGTATTTTGCAAAAATTTAAGTGGGTTAAAACATGAAATATTTGATAAATTTTCCGTCCAATTCAGTTTGTAAGTCTTGGATATGGATGTTTGACTTTTAATTTTTTTGCTGTATTCATTTGGTTGTCAACATTTTATTTTGGCTATATTTGTGGTTTTCAGACTTTGTAATGTTGCATCTCATGGAATTTTGTTTTTATTTCATATTAAAATTTCAATAAAAATTTATCTTATAAATAAAAAAATTAACCTTGTTTACAATTCAATTATTGATAAAAAAAAAACGATAATTTCCAAATATATTAGTTAACAATAACTAATACCTTCCAACGATAATTAAACATCATGCTCGCCTTCCTTAAACATTGTTCTCCGTTAAATAATACCTTCAAAATAATAATTATAAGTCATGCACGCCCATCGGGTAACAGCTCTAATGAAATAACACAACCCTTAAGATTATTATTAACAACTCTAATGAACATGAATTATGTCATTTCAAACCATAAATAACCGATTTAACATTCACTTTCAAAGTCGGAAAAAAAAACTAAATAATACTAATAATTTTAGAATAACAAAACAATTATTTTTAAAAAAAAAACAATTAAAATGAACGTCAAGCTCACCTTTTCTTAAAATATTTTAAACGTAAACTAATACCATAAAAAATTAAACAAACTCGACGTCCTTAAAAAAAATTTCCGTTAACTAAAGCCATAAAAAATACTAAGAATTTAAAAATAACAAAACAAAGCATCTTTTTTTTTAAATACAAAAAAACAATTAAAATGTACGTCAAGCTCCCCCTTTTCTTAAAAAATTTTAAACGTAAACTAATACTATAACAAAATTAAATAAAATCGACGTCCTTAAAAATATTTTTCCGTTAACTAACACCATGGGCGGGCTTCGACATCTACTCAAATACATGAAAACAAACACAAAGGTAGGCTAACTTTCATGAGTAAGCTAGACCACTTGCATGCTACTCACATACATTTTCCTTAATATTAAACAAACATAACCTAATACCATAACAAAATGAAACAACCAAAAATTATTCACTTAAAGATACACTTACGTAAAATAAAATAAATTCCAAATAAGTAACTTAAAACATAATTTTAAGTTAACCAAAACCATCCAAATTATAATTAAAAGTCATGCCCGTCCTGTGGGCGGGCTTATATGACCGGGAGGGCTTACAAGTCATGCCCGCCTATGGGGCGGGCCATGAAAACTATAATTACAAGTCATGCCCGCCCATTGGGCGGGCTTTGAAGTCTAGTATATATATATATATATATATATATATATATATATATATATATATATATATATATATATATATATATATATATATATATTATAGCAAGAAAAACCCAACCAAAAAGTCAATTCTCTCTCTAACCAAGAGGTAAAAGAAAATCAAACCAAATATTTTTCCGGAAATATTGGATATTCCCGGGTCGTTAAGTCCCGATGAAGTGTGAATGGAACTTCGAATTTCGTTTGTGATCGGATGATTAAAATAATTGAGATATTTTGGAATTATAACTAAAAATAAAAAACATATACTAAAAAGCAACTAATAAGCATATAAAATAAGTAAGAAAAGCACAAATAAGCAAAAATGCAAATTAAACCAAAAAACGGGCTCTAAATGGGAAATTAACGGCATAAAAAAACCTAAAAATAAAAAAATTACCCCTAGATGTGTAAATTTAATTTCTAAAAGTCCTATATGACTAAAAATAATTTTAGAAAAAAGAATTATATTTTTTTGCTTTTTTATTTCTAATGAATTAAAAACACTTTTAGACTAAAAATAATATTAAAAATACTAAATTAATACGAAAAATTATGAAAAACTCTGGAAAAGTATTTTAAGATATGAGGAATATAGGAAAAATAAAATTGGATTGACAGCTTATCTAGATAAGCTGTGAATAAGCTAAAAAGGAAATTAAGCTAAAAGGGAAAAAGTTGGTTAAATGAATTAATGGTGCAACCCTTAACGAAGAAGTCCCAAGGGTAGAGTTGGTTGTGGTGTGGTGTGTTAAATGGTTGAGGTTGGTTGAGGTCAGGGGTTCGAGCCCTGCTCTCCCTTGGCTTCCCAACTTCCCATTTTTTATTTTTTTTACAAAAACTTTTTATGAAACTTATTAACCACTTAAAAATAAGCAGTTTTAATGAAAGCAATTTTTTTATAACTTGTTAAATAAGCTGGAAAAAGCTGAAACAACCAACAATTATACTAAGAAAATAAAAGCTAAATGAACTAACTTGAAAATGAGGCACAAGCTTCTACAAGCTTGCACACACCAAATAAGCTACTAAAATACTAAAAGCTAACTAATAAGCATATTCTAACCTAGAATAAGCAATCATAATAAGCTAAAAAGCCAAAAAGTGAATTAAACCAATAACTAAAACTGACAACTTAAACAGCCTAAGAGGGCAACTTTAGACTATTCAAAAAGCTACTTAAACACTAAGCTAGACCATGGAACCTAAAAACAGATTAAAATAAGCAACCAAAGAATTCACAAAACCATTTTCAGACATTTTAGAGCTTATTAGATGCTTAAAAATAAGCTGATAAAACTAGACAGTGACACAAAATTGAAAACTTAAATACTTGAAATCAGACCTGAACTACTACTTTTTCCATTAAAAATAAGCTACCTAAAGCTTATGGAATAAACTATAAACTAAAGACAGCAAAGAACACCCACTAATGAGCTTATAAAACCAATTTTTAGAAAATTTGAAATAAAAAGGAGCTTAATATTAAGCTGATGAGATAGACACTCAGACTTTTGTTTTTTGCTTTTCAGATTTTAAACAAAAACTTGCAAACTATGAATTAGGACTCCAAAACTTAGGACACTTTATCTAAACTTAAAACATGCATATTAGACTTGATTTTGACTCAAAAACCTCACCTCTAAATGACTTTTTGAAGAACTAAACTAATAATCTAATAAAACAGTTTCAAATCTATTGAACTATGAAAACTAAGCTAAAAGCTATGAAACATGATAAGTCTACTCTAAACAACTTCTAAACTATCACTAGGACTAATTTAGAGCTAAATCAACTTGGGCTTATGGACAAAACACTTACTAGCAGTACTAACTTAGAGTTAGTACTACTATCCCAAACACCCCTTTAAATACTAAAATCTGATTTTTAAACTTAATTAAGCTGTAAAACTCATGTTTTATTGAAAACAGATTAACCTTAAGTGTATTACAAGGTTTTTAAGCAAAAGTTTATAAGAAATAAGCACTTAACCAATAAGCAAAGCTTATTGGCTATTTTGACAATAAAAACACTTATTAGAACAATAACTTTTTAACTGTGGGATAAGCTATAAATCAGATAGATCTACTACTAATAAGCATATAAAAGACATATTAAACACAGATAAGCACATAATAAGCACAAATAAACAAAACCAGTTTAATAAGCTAAAAATGTAAAAATATAGCTCACTTGGTCCTTTGCTCAAACAAGGACTAAATATGCTCAAAGAGGGCTTACACAGATGCCCCCAAGAGGGCTTACACAGATACACCAAAGTGTATCAATGATTCAGGGTGAGTCGCTGAAGTATACCGAAGTATCACTCCACAACTGTTAACCGTTTGGAACCACCGCGAACACTAAGCATAACCCACAAGGGATTACCGAAGTGACCTGCTGTCGAGGCTGTTTGATGTTGACCCTAGCAGGAATTTCCACTAAATCACTAAGAAACACAATTGTGAGTTCCCTCATGAATGTTATTGGCAGATTGCTAAGATCTGCGTTGGACTCTTGTTATTTACAACTGGTGTCCTTATTGTTGAACAACCAGTGTAGAAATATTAAGTTTTCCTAAGATATCTTTTGATCTATCTTGCGGTTCTAGACTTGATTTAGTGCATTTTGGTTTTAGTCGTCGGAGGTATGGAGCATAGTGCCTCTTTTTCAATATCAACTCATCTCGGAGTGAGAGGTCGATAGATTATGAAGGGTTCTCCATGAGAAATGAAACAAGTATCTTTTGAGAGACACTTGAGTGGCTAGAAGGTTTAGTGCAGTGCGTCACTGGGTCCATGATGGCTTGTCTTCAATACCGCTGTCACCGTAGTGACATCCAGTAGCATATGAATTGAACCCGGTTTCTGCCCTAAGGTTGAACATTTGGAGGGCTATTTCTTTTCACCCTTTCATTTACTTTTCTTTTTAATTCTTCAACCCCTTCTTTATCCTTTCATTTCTTTACTCCTTTTTTCAATCATACCTAAGGACTTTCTAGTTCTAAACTATTGGTATTGTCTATGGGTAAATCCCTCCGGTTCTGGCGGATCATATGACGTATTTCCTATCCTTAGTCACCTTATAACTCCATGACTATCCTATGTTGCCATAAACCAATCATTTAAAAATCTCTCAAAGTGTTTATGATTATAAAACATATTTTGTTAACACCTTGAGAGTTTTACTTTTTCAGAAATACTCCCCCTTCACATGTGCTCATAAGTTTTTAAGATAAATTTGCACATGTCGGGTGGAGTTAGCACTTTTGAATTGATTGATTGTCAGTGAATATAACCGATTCGAGACACGCTTACATCACTAGTTAGACTAGCTTGAAATTATTACCCGTCCTGGTCATATTCAAAGAAAATCTCTCAAAACGGTACACTCTACTCAGACAAGTCCTATTCGAGACACGCTTACATCACTGGATAAACCAGCTTGAAATTATTACCCGTCCAGGACAAGTCCTTTCAATTAAAGATAGTTAAGTTTCGTCAATTCTTGGGTAAAATCTGAGTCGAGCTCATGCAAGATAACATACTTCATACTCATATTTTAATCACATTTTTATTCTCCCCCTCAAAAATAGCATATTGATGTTGTTTTTGGAAAACATTTTGATTAAAATATGCTTTTTGAGGTTTGTGGGAAGAATCTAACAAGAACTTTTTAGTGTGAACAAAGATTTGTTTCAAGTACTCCCCCTCAACAAGTGAAATCACTTTTTGAGGTTTTAAACACGAGAGGGAATACTTGTTCTTTTGAGTAGAATTTTGAAAAACTTGTTAAAATTCTAATTAATTCTACTCAGAAGTACAAGAGAGGGAATACTTGTTCTTTTGAGTAGAATTTTGAAAAACTTATCAAAATTTTGATTAATTCTACTCAAAAGTAAGAAGCTTTCGCTCCTTGTATGGAGATTGAGGTCCTGAAGCGTACCCCAGGGTCCTTTCTTTATAGGTACGGGTTGTGCAGTGATATCTGTACACAAACCATAATATATATCACAAGCAAGTATTATTAACAAAGAATTATCCAACTCTTGCATCAATCCGTGCTTCTGAAGACAGTGTATACATGATCAGGTCTTTGAAAATTCCTGATCGAAAAAAATGGTCTTCCTCCCACATAGCTTTCAAGTCTCCTCATCTGGTCTCTGTGAACAAGCCTTTTCTCTATCTGCTGAATGAATTGACGAACTTCTCGTAGTTATGAAGCTGTCCACCTGCTAGTCTTGTATAGCTCCCGATATCTCACCCGAATTACTAACCCATCACGAACTTTCTTGAGTGTGTGGTCGCAGAACTTGTGAACCTCTTTGTATCCCATGAAGCAGTTGATGGAGAGGTTACTCTTGTAGACAAACCCGAAGGTTGGGTCTTTCTTCATGGTATACTGGGGTTCTTGGTTGATCTTAGGAAGATGTAGAAGTGGTGCGGTTAAGTTAATCCTTCTTTGATATCTCTTGACCCCAAGTTGTATGTCTTCGATGCGTTCTTGAATGATCTTTCTTCTGATGAAGTAAAGTAGTGAAGTATTGAACGCGTATGCAAGATCAGTGAAGAAATGATGCATCTTCCCTTGAACCTAGATGAGATACATGTCTTCAAGGTCGTTGAGGTTTAAGTCTGGGAAGTCTGCTTCTGAGAATGTATACATCTTCTGATCTTGTCTTCTAACCTTGATTTTATGTAGAAAGGTATAATCATACCTCTTTTCTGCTTCAATGCTAACCACATCAATTATCCTGAGATCACTCATCACTGGAGTTGGAGACTTCTTCGTGAGTTTTCTTTTGTACCATGTTCTCCTC
Source organism: Artemisia tridentata subsp. tridentata (assembly GCA_021014915.2). Lineage (NCBI taxonomy): Eukaryota > Viridiplantae > Streptophyta > Magnoliopsida > Asterales > Asteraceae > Artemisia > Artemisia tridentata. The sequence goes on from CP139504.1 coordinate 244,834,308, forward strand.
TTCTCTTTCCATTGATATATTCCCAGTTACGCATCTTGATCATACATCACTCTGTTAGTAATGAAGAGTCTTGTAGCTGTTTCTTCGATGGCAGGTTATGGATAGCTTGCAGCAGGAATTAGGGTTATGGAAGTTGCATATTTGGGTTGACACTTGTTGCCGTGCACAAGAAGTTGTCATTGTTGAAGAAGAAGCTATAAGGGACAGCAGGTTGGTCTGAAGTTCCAATCACCAGCTAAGGCTTTGTCCAATCCGTAATGTATGGCTGTTTGTCTTGAGAAAAACTATCAATCACATACGTATCCAGATTAGTCCAGCTGAAATCACTAGACATTGCTCGTGCAATGTTTTCCAGGTGATATTCAAGCTCAGCTGCACTAGAAGACCTATCTTTCAACAGGTTGAAAACATCAATCTTGATTCGACGAAGTTCTCCTTTTGTGAGCTTTTTGATTCGTTGGTCACGTTTGAGCTTTTGTGTGAACTCAAGCGTGCGTCCATCGATCATAGAGTCATCATCGACATGTGGTTGAGCACAAACTAGTTGATCAAACCACTCATTCCATTGAGTCATGTCTTCGTCCAGCCATGAGACAATAGTTGTCCTTTTGGTTGTTGACTTCTTTGTATGCTTTGACGTTGTTGCTTTTGACTTGGGTGGAGAGTCTGGTTGATCTTGTTGTTGTTGGAATTCATCATCTTCAGTGAACTCAAAATGATGCTCCATTGCTGTTGGTCCGGAGCCAGAAGCCTTTGGTGGTTGGTTGGCTGTTGTGGTTGCTGAAGGTCTGACAGGTTCTTGGGGTTGAGAAGAAGGGCCTCCGACACTCTTTGGTTTCTTTGCTTGTGAGTTCGGGTCTGGGTCTTCATCTTCTCTTGGGCGTTTACCTTTGTCAGCCACAGCTTTGCATGACTCCTTCAATATGTTAGCCTTTATAGCCTCAGAGATGGCAATTTGCTCAGGAGTTGGTGATGTAAGACTCGTTAAGCTTTCAAACAGTTGAAGTTGAAGCTCTTCTAAAGTTGGTTCTTTTGGCTTCGTTAGTTGGGTTTGAAGGACAAGTGGAACTGTAGCCACAATATTCTTGAGAAGACCTTCGATGTTCGGCTCAAGATATTCTTTCACCTTCTTAGATGTGATCCTAGGCAAGTACTTCTTCAAGTATTCTAGTGTTGCCCTTGATCACAGTGAGCATCCTTTCTTGAACGTCATCTGAAAGGAATTCATCAACTCGAGCTTTGGTGTTTTGAAGCTCGTTCACTTGTCCAGCAAGGCCGGTGACCATATTTGTCAAAGTTTCGATTTGGTCATGACGCTTGTCATCTTTCTTAGTTCTTGCAAGATTCACGGCCTGCTTCACCCTTTTTGAAGCTTGGGAGATGGGTTTCTTTATTGACTTGCTTGTTGTTGTTTGTGTTGGTGCTGGTAAAGAGTGTGTGGATGATTCAGGATGTTTTTGGTCTTTTGGTGGAGAAGCTTGCTTAGAGACTGGAGGTGTGTCATGGGTAATTGGAGGAGAGTGTGGAGGAGTGGTTGGAGGTGTTTGAATGTATTCGTCGGCTTCCTTTTCCTCAACCGTTATCCTTGCTAACCTTTCTTCCTCCTCATTTTTCTTCTTTTCTAATTCCAACTCTTCAGTAGCTTTTCTTATTACTTCATCATCAATCAACACATTCTCTGTTTCATCATCCTCATCCATCTCAAAATCTTTAGCCTGCTCATCTTCATCCTTTTCCTCGTCATTACCGGGTTGATTAACCGGATCTAAATGAGGTAGACTAATTCCTTCTGCACCTCTAAACTCACCGGGTTGATTAACCGGATTGACGAGGGTATGGTCTTCATCAAAATCTTTGGCAATTTCCTCATCGATTCTCATCTGTTCCTGAAGCATTTTCTTCTTCCGCCTCTCTTCATCAGCTTTAAATGATTCACGACTTTCATCCATAGCAATCTTGGTAGCTATTTCTTCCTTGTAGATTGTTGGTTCATCATCGGTTTTCGTATTAGAACTGGATCCCTCTTCTTCAAATATCTTTTCTTCTTCAGGCTCAGGCTTAGCAATCTTGACTGGAACTCTCCTCTTGGTGTATTTAGGAGGCCCTGGTTTAATCTTCTTTGAAGTGCTAGATGTGCTGCCTGACTTGCTACCTTCTTTGGCACGAGTCTTAGCTGGAGCAGGCTCATCATCATACTTGCCGAAGCCGACATGTCCCTCATTAAACGCTTTATCATATTTAATGTATGCTTGCGTTTTCTTTATTTTGTCAGTCAGAAGAGATTCAGGAAGTCTCATCCCTTGCTTTCGTGTGCTTCCTTTTGGGATGTAGACTTGACTAACGGTTTTATCCATAACAAATAAGTGCTTCTCTTGGTCTTCTAGATGTCGAGGGATGTCTTTGTTGTCATCAAGTAGATGGTAGATGATTAGCTTAGTGTATCTTACAAAGGGGATTTTGGTGAGTGGTTTAAGATAGTGACTCTGAATCTGAAAGACTAAGTCATCCCAGATGAGTTGAGCATAGTCTATTTGCTTCTGGTTCACTATTCCTCAGAAGATTTGTAGGTGAGAGAGACGAGGGTTCTCATGTCCACTGTCTCTTCCGGAGACTGATCGAGCCAAGATATAATAAATGGTTCTCCATGGTTGTAACCACTGTGAAAAATCCCACATTGAAATAAACTATCTTATAGAAAACTTATCATTTTCTACATGTAATTTTTTTTTATTTATCTGATCATAACTATTATCTTATGTGATGTAGATCACATCCTCGATAAACGTGCTCGCATGCAACTTGACCTCAACGTATTGAATGTTTATTCTATGTAAACATTATCATATGAAACTTTAAGATATCTCATTTGTCATTTTACGTTAAATTGTTAACGTACGTATAAACTAAACGTTTCTTATCCGATAGAGTTCTTATAAAAACCTAAACTATTATAAAAACGAATGTAAGTAACAAAACCCTAAAAATACTAAAGTACAACTCATTCAACTAAAGTACAAGTATCTAAAGCATAAAAACCCTAATTCCACTTTAACTCCCGATAAAAACCCTAATTTCATAAAACTATGATTTTATGTACTAAATTTAGAAACCCTAATTTATTTATAAGAGATTTTTACAAAATATTAATGTACAAGTCATTTAAGCCAAGGTACAAGTCTTTTATGCATAAAAACCATATATTAACAAAAACCTTAATAAAACCCTAAATATATATATATATATATATCTTAAAGCACAAATTACAAGTCTTTCATGCACAAGCCTAAAAATTAAATTTTCCTAAACTCACTAAATATAAGTAAAAGTCTCTAAACCTAGTGTACAAGTGCTTAATGCACAAAATCCTAAAATCTCATTTATATACTTTATAACTTGATAAAAATTAACATATAATCTATATAATTTAACCTGACATCAAAAGTATATTTTCTATATTTCTAAACCTTAAATAAAACTCAATAAAGCATAGTGTACAACCCTTTAATGCATAAAAACTCAAAACCCCATTTATATATTTATAAACTCAATGGTGTCCAAATTCCAAGTCTTTCGCCTGAAAACTATACAAGTCGAGCTAACATATAAGTAAGTGTTCTAATCCATTTTTCATTTTCTATTATGATTCAAAGAACTCTTAAAAACCATGTTAAATAAATCTATAATAAACCACAAGATCAAAAACTATATTATTTTTCTTTTCCCTTTTCTTCCTGTTCGAACCAGAAAACCAAACGTGCCCTATTTATATTTAAACCCCAAAAATAAAATCAATAAATCTTAAAATATGTTAGAAATAATATTAATATGCTTAATATCATCTTATCATGTGTTAAAAATCAGTTGGAACCCTTAAAAATCAAAAACTTGATCAGGTTTTCTCTTCAGTCTTTTTGTCGCAAAACAGCTTCAGTGACCCAACTTTGAGTCTAATTTTCGACTACTAAAAGACCATCATAAAATCTGAATTTTTGCTAAGTTAAAGATCACTTAGCTGTCTAAATTTAGGAAGAAAAACGTCGGAAAAAGATTGGACGGTTATGAAGTTATTTAAATCCAAAATCTATCGCTGAACTGGAAAAAAACCCAACATATATTCCTTCTCTTTTTCTGTCGAGAACAGTCCCAACTTGCCCACTTTGAACCCATTTTTCGCCTATCAAAAGAGCTCTAAAAATTCTAAATTTTTACCACGTTGTAAATCACCTAGCTAACTAATTGTAGAAAGAAGAATTTCGAAAAAAGGTTTAACGGTTAAAAAGTTATTCGAACTTAAAAACTGCCCATCGCTAGAACATAAAAACTATTTTTCCAGTTTTTTTTGTCAATTACTTGTTCTACTCGACCAACTTTGAGTATTTATTTCGACACCTAAACAACCTTTAAAAATTATGAAACTCGGTCAGTAACGAGACCACCCAACTAACTTTATGTTGGAAAAAGAACGAAGTAAAACCAAGCCCTCGCCTCGCTTTTATTTATGTCCAAAAATGGCTAGTCGCTAACTATTTTAAACGCAACATATATATTTTTACGAGACAATTAAACTTGAAATATATACCCATAAGCTAATAATAAGCGATTTAGTGACTTATTATAATTTTTATAGAAGAACCATGACGAGTCGTATTTTTCCTAAATTTTTAAAACGCGTTTAATAAAAGTAAGGACGTCGGAGATAACGACTTGGGAGTCTCAAGGGTGTTTTTTGCCAAAGCTTTAATTAAATTTATAACTAGGACATAAAAGGTTGTCGATTTACATCTTAAGGGTAGGAAGTGTCATTTTTGAAACTATAGGGTAGAAACTGTCATTTGACCAAAGTCTAGGGGTAAAAGTTGTCATTTCCTGAAAGTTCAAGGGTATAAACTATCAATATATGAAACTTTAGGGGCAAAAACATAACATTTTATAATTGTTAATATTATTATTATTATTATTATTTCCAATTTAATTTAGAAATCAATAAACGTAATATGTTTATTTCAACAATTAACAAACGAGAGATATATTTGACAAACAAACGGAACGGAAACATAAAAATGAAGAAATAAGATAAAATCTTATTCAACTTTTGAAGAGACTTCATGTTATCTCAAATTTAACATTTAACCGATAACCAGAACGTTACAAAACGAACATTGAAACTTATAATATATATATTCAGAAACGATTACTGAAAACTTGACATAACAAACCATGTTGCGTGCCGGAGACGTTTATCAACTCTGTTTAACGTTGTTTTCCATCCAGACTATCAATGTGAGTTCATAGACCCACTTTTCTTTATATGTTTTCTAAACTTGTAGGGAGATACATGCTACCAAACCGAACACAAGTATTTTCCTGATTATTATTGCACTAAGTTAACTGTTCCCTATTTATATTTATTATTTAAAAGTCCCTCGTATCATGCACCATTAGTCACCTGCTGGGTGAGCGCGAATATGTGAATAGATCTATTGGCCTGACGATCCATTTGTACTAATCGGATGGATATTTGTGTGGTAGCCGGTTAGACAGATGCATTATATTTGATGTCTAATCTTGGGGGCAAACCACTACCATTTTTATTATGTTAGTGAGACTGGAAACTGTCAACGCATTGCGTGTCATGAGGTTTAGTGCAATATTCCGAATTGTGATATAACTGATTTCTTTTATTTAGCTTGTGTTCAAAACTTATTATAACTCTAAACACTATGGATTCACTCAACCTTTGTGTTGACTTTTTAGCATGTTTTATCTCAGGTAATTAAAAGGCTAAACTTGGCACTGAGTGGCTGTGGATTTTCTTTTAAGGGTGTCCACTTTGTTATCATTCAACAAATAATGTATCTTTTATAACACATTTCGAAACCTCCCGCTGGGACCTCTATATGTAAACTCTGATTTAAATAAATGAATGATAACAATTTTATTTAAAACGTCTCTTTTCGAGTCGTTTTCTATTCTCATGACTGTGATACTTGAAGTAGCACCCCAAACTTGTATTCCGCTGCGTATATCGAAAACGGGGGTGTTACAGATTGGTATCAGAGCTCATGGTTATAGAGAATCAAATGTTTTCAAACATTGGACTATAACCATTTTCCACAAAAACTTAACCAAAGTCCTCTGTGCCACGACGCTACTGAAACGTTATTTGTATGTAATTTATTGTTAATCGTTTAAACTGCATAATGAAATATTTATAACTATAGAGTGGTTACAGAATTCTGATTTCCCCTATCCAACCTATCCCCCTCATGTTCAGGCTAGGACATCCAGATGATACCATACTTAGTACCTTACCTATTAGGATCATTTTATACTAAACTTCGCTCTCTTGATATTTACTCTTACATTTCACCTTTAGTTTCTTTCCCTAATGTTATTAATTTCTTATAATAATTTCTTATAATTATTATTTGCAAATTATTACAGTACCATGTCTCCCGAAACCCCTAATGTTAACGAAATTACCCCAAAACCACTCCCATTATCACCTACCCACTCGTCTCCACGTCAGAAACTTAAGGGAGAAACTGAATCTCATGAAAAGTTGATTGGTTGTCCAACAACAATTGAGGTTGGACAAAATACACACCAAGAAACAATTCAAAAAGATGAAGGACCAAACTCTCCATTACCTGACAATCCAAAATCCCCAATACCAGACAACCCAGATGATATATCTTCATCTAATTCCCCCGACCTTAGTTTAAACCCTACAGATTCCATATGGAACCTTCTTTATCAACAAGCCAACACTCTCGACACTCACACTAAACAGTTGGAAGGGTTACAACCATTGCATTTTGAATGGTACGACCGTAACATCGACACTCTGTTTAGAAGGGCAGATGCTGAGAGACGAGCGATGTTTGATTTAAGAGTAAAGATTGACAAGATGAAAAATACTTACAATCATAAATTTAGAAGTTTAGATTCCAGGATCCGCTGTTCGAGAAGGGAGCACTGTGAAGTATATGGTAGGGTGGAAGACATTGAAAGAACCTTGTGGATAGCCAGTGAAACGGCAAGAAACCAGGATCAAAAGATTTTCGCCTTAGAAGCCCTATTGGACAATCAATTGCGGATATACCAGGAAATTCAGGAATGCTTCTTAGAAATGGAAATTGCACAACTGAAACTTGAGACTTAAATTAAGCATCTACGTCAAGAACGTAACTGATCTTAAAGTCACATGTATCGTTGTTGTAAACCAAATAGTATTTGGTTAGTATTTCCTGTATTATCTAAATCAGTCTGAAATCTTCAAAGTTGTAATCAACTTATAAATCTATAACAATCTAACTTTGTTATATATTTTCTGTTGTGAACAAATTCATCCTATTATGTCTTACTATGATGTTGTGCATACATGTAATGACTACTCATGACCTTATACCAAAAATCTCACCATTTATTACCCTCCATATTAGACAAATAATTTTCCCACTCTATACAACAGTTCCCTTCCCTACCTCCGAACATAGACAACATACCAACTAGTAACATATCAAGCGATAGAAGCTAGGACCACTATTGACAACAAGGAATTCAACCATTCATACTAGAGACATAAAAATCCTTAACCTACCACATGGAACATTAATAAAAGACCTTGTATTAATTGTTTTGTGTAAAAACAATCAATCAAGTTGTTAATATCATGTAATTTTCAGAGATTAAGCTCAGATCTACCATGACTTTACCTAGGATGATTATGATTCCATAACTAGGCCATAACCATAGAACCTTCTAAGACAAAATTTCGAAAGAAAACTTGATGAATGAAGAGAAAGTTGCTGAACTTCGGTTTAGAAAAATGAATTGTTATTCCTTAGCAATTTTATACCAAGAGTTAATCATATATTTACGATATTAACGAGACACATCGTAAATTTATGAATCTCCCTGACTAAACCTACAATCACCCTAACCCAATAAATTAAGCAAAATAACCAAAAGCGAAAACTCAATGAAAGAAAAACCTTCACCCCCACCTACTACCATCACCAACTAGGATTTAAACCAGAGACTAGTAAAGGCTGCATCACCACACTTACTAACAATAATGGTTATCTTGGAAAGCTACCTCCATGTCAAGAATGCAAGTTGCATCACCATGAATATTGTTTTGTTAAGTATGGAAAATGCCAGGAAATAGGACATCAGACCAAAGAATGTAAGACAATAGGAGTCAACCTACAGCCGGTAACCGTGACTTGTTATGGATGTAATGGAAAAGGACACTATAGGAATCAATGCCCAAACTTCAATCCCAATTGGAAAACCAAGACTAGTGGAAAAGAAAACTAGAACTCATTAAGAAATCCCAACCATGTCCTAGGATGACCCTTAAGCTTAAACAGAAGATAAATCCCTATAATAGGTAAATAAATTGAGGTTTAGAACTCACTAAGTTATAATTCCTTTTGAATCTTTACCTTAGTTACGATGGATGTAACCTAAGGATAATAAACTACCTTTATACCGTATGAAACCTTCATCTTGTAATATTTTCGTAATAATCATAATCTGCGTTTAGCTTCATTATCTACTCTATTTCCCCTTACCTTGTTCATAGATTGTACCTAGCAAAACCCTAGTATACCATTAGGAAATTTGGTTGATATTATTTTGACGGAACAATAGACTAACCCTAGCCTGTAGGAACCTTAGACGAACCCTAAGAATTATTTCGAGGATATCCCATTAGTACCCTAAGAAATCCCTAACCCATCACTGTAGTATGGACTAAAATATTTCCTATTCTTTTGAAAAATAATTACGATGTTATTTTCCAAAAATAACGCGTTGTACACCATCTAAAGCTTTTTGAATAAGAATAAATACCACATGACTGAGCCAAACATCACATCATTTGGTCCTCAATTATACATAGCCTGATCAACTATGTATAATTTAGGAAGAATCATGTAATAAATTGGACAGTTATCTTTTCAGATCTTCTAATAACAATTTTCATGCAAAAGCAAAATATTGAAACAAAACAAATAGTTTATAAACTATCACTTTTGATTTAATACAATAGAAGTCTACATCTACTACTCATTATCTCTAAGATAGGAATTCGACAAAATTATGGATAGAAAAACCCTAAGATTTATGGCAGACCCAAATAGTACAAATTTTATTAGAAACCTCGGAAGTTCATACATAGGGAAATAATTAGGAACAGAAGTACTAAGGTTACAATGATTACAAGATAAGGAATAGACTCTTCAATAGGTTGCCCCACCATGAAAACGAGGATCGCCACCAATAACACAATAGCTAGAGCCATAACGGGATGAATTACCTTAACTATCCTGCGTAATAGATACCACGAGACTAGATATTAAGCATAAGAATAAAAAAGTTTTATTGAGGATTACATAGAAAAACAACCCTTACCCCCATATCTTGTCTACCCCGATAGCAAGGACCACAATAGGCATAAGGACCGCTAGGACACAAACTAAGAATGCATAATCTTTGTTAGGTACGTAAGCCAAATAGGAAACCGCAAGAACCACATAGACGATTGCTAGGGATATAATGAGATGCGGCATTTTGAGGTTTTTAGAAGAGAATTTAGTGATGAGTGAATAAGGATTAAAAATGATGTATTTATAGGAGAAAAACTAGCCGTTACACGACCATTACAATTCACTGTTCACGACCGTTAGGAATCTGGCCGTTAGAAACACTATTCACAGCCTTTAGATTTTATTAGGTGGCAAAACATTCGAATTTATTTAGTAGGAATAAAACTGACCAAACTACGTTCCCTTAGGTATCAAATGGAAATCCCTAGATAACCCTTTTAGGTTAAAGATATGACCGAGGAATTATTGCGAGACGATATTATTGGAATTATAGGACATAAAAATAGGATAATATTATATATAATATTATTTTTTAAACTTGAGGCATTTTAAGCATATCAAACTCCCATCTTAAATCAAATTGTTGTACGATTTCCCATTCTCATTTTCCCTATCTGAATAAGTTAGAAATTTCAGCCTAACTCTTTTTATACTTCACTTTTCCCAATCTCTCAACCAACATAGACTGAATCTCGGGACGAGATTCCCTCAACGAGGGGAGACTGTAACCACTGTGAAAAATCCCACATTGAAATAAACTATCTTATAGAAAACTTATCCTTTTCTACGTGTAATTTTTTTTATTTATTTATATGATCATAACTATTATCTTATGTGACGTAGATCACATCCTCGATAAACGTGCTCGCATGCAACTTGACCTCAACGTATTGAATGTTTATTCTATGTAAACATTATCATATGAAACTTTAAGATATCTCATTTGTCATTTTACGTTAAATTGTTAACGTACGTATAAACTAAACGTTTCTTATCCGATAGAGTTCTTATAAAAACCTAAACTATTATAAAAACGAATGTAAGTAACAAAACCCTAAAATACTAAAGTACAACTCATTCAACTAAAGTACAAGTATCTAAAGCATAAAAACCCTAATTCCACTTTAACTCCCGATAAAAACCCTAACTTCATAAAACTATGATTTTATGTACTAAATTTAGAAACCCTAATTTATTTATAAAAGATTTTTGCAAAATATTAATGTACAAGTCATTTAAGGCAAGGTACAAGTCTTTTATGCATAAAAACCATATATTAATAAAAACCTTAATAAAACCCTAAACATATGTATATCTTAAAGCACAAATTACAAGTCTTTCATGCACAAGCCTAAAAATTAAATTTTCCTAAACTCACAACAAGTCTCTAAACCTAGTGTACAAGTGCTTAATGCACAAAATCCTAAAATCTCATTTATATACTTTATAACTTGATAAAAATTAACATATAATCTATATAATTTAACCTAACATCAAAAGTATATTTTCTATATTTCTAAACCTTAAATACAACTCAATAAAGCTTAGTGTACAACCCTTTAATGCATAAAAACTCAAAACCCCATTTATATATTTATAAACTCAATGAAATGTAAATATAATTTAACTAACATGATAAAACCCTAAAAATATATTTTTCTCATTTCTTAAACTTTAGTACAATCTTAATAAGCTCATGGTACAAACCTTACAAGCACAAACCCATTTTCTTTTATTTTAAATAAAATTCGATTCATATATGTAATTACAAACCCTAGATATTTTTCTATGCAACAAACTCTAAAACATAAGTCTTGAACTAACTTAACTACATCCTTATACCCTAAGTACAACATTCTAAACCCAATGTACCCCCATAAGAAGCCATTCGATCCCATTTCCCCCCTCTTAGTTCGAATTCTTAACTGAGCCATAACCAAATTAGTTCCTCAAATATAACCTACCTTATATGTCCTCTCCTTAGTTTCCCCCTCTTCCACATCATCATGACCTCACAAGTAGGATACTTGTATGGTTTCTAAATAAACCACATCACCCCCACTCCATAAACTACACGTCCAAACCCCCTCCTCATACACATGGAACCAATAAGATTTTGACACATCTACATGTCCCCTCATAACCCTAAATATCACTTTCAAAAACCCTAATCCAATTCCTCTATATATATCGACCATCATATCCATCTTTTCCATCTCACCCCATTTGACTAACATCCAAAAAGCAGCCATACCCTCACTCAAACCCTAATCAAAACAGTCCCAAAATAAAAGCTAGGAAGAAGATTAGAAAGCCTTAAAAGGAGGAAAACAATTGGTGTCCAAATTCCAAGTCTTTCGCCTGAAAACTATACAAGTCGAGCTAACATATAAGTAAGTGTTCTAATCCATTTTTCATTTTCTATTATGATTCAAAGAACTCTTAAAAACCATGTTAAATAAATCTATAATAAACCACAAGATCAAAAACTATATTATTTTTCTTTTCCCTTTTCTTCCTGTTCGAACCAGAAAACCAAACGTGCCCTATTTATATTTAAACCCCAAAAATGAGCAACATCTTATCAGAAATGGCTAAGACTTGATAAATTACAAAAAGTGTTCCTAACAATCTCCCCCTAAGTCTTAGTCATCAACATTGCTCGACGTCATCTTTGCTTCTTTGGCTTCCGACGTCTTGATAATCTTTGTTCTTTGTTCTTGACTTGAGATGTTATGGTGTTGTCTCGATCTGCCAATCTCCAACGTCTTCTCGTCTTTTCCACCATGCTCATATGTCTTTGACTTTTGTTCATCAACTGGTTCTCACTTTTCAATCTTTGATTACTGACAGGTTGTGGAGTTTGAACTTTAGACTTTACTTTAATATCTTTGAACTTTTGCTGTTTCTGAGTCTTTTGAGAACATATCTTCAGTATGTGAGCATGATGGAATCTTGGTGGTCGAACTTCAGGTCTTCAAGATCCTCAGCAGCAGCACGAACCAACCGGCACTTACAGGTTCCGACTTCGAGATCGTCAACAGCATAGTGTGAAGACTTTCTCTAATCCAAACCCAGGCCGTTCTGAACCGGATACCCCCGAAAGGGCTAACACGGACACACCGAAGTGCACCCACGATTCAGTGAGTCGCTGGAGATCACCCCACGACTGTAGACCGTTTTGGAACAAACACTAAGCGTAACCCACAAGGAGTTACCGAAGTGACCTGCTGTCAGGGTTGTTTGATGTTATCCTGGCAGGATTTCCATTCTATCACTGAGAATCACAATTGTGAATTCTCTCAAGAATGTTCTCGGCAGATTGCTAAGATCTGCGAAGGACTCTTCTTAATTTTACAATTGTTGCCCATGATGTAAGACAACAGTGTAATACTAAGTGTTCCTAAGAGATCTTTGATGAATCTCATGGCTCTAGACTCGATTAGTGCACATTTGTTTGGTCGTCGGAGGCGTGGAGCAGAGTGCCTCCTTTTCAATATCAACACATCTCGTAGTGAGAGGTCGATAGATGATGAAGGGTTCTCCGTGTGAAATGAAACAAGTGTCTTTTGAGAGACACTTGAGTGGCTTAGAAGGTTTAGTGCAGTGCGTCACTGGGTCCATGACGTCTTTTGTCTTCAATACCGGTGATGCTCAGTCAACTAGTAGATTATGTATTGAACCCGGTGTCTGCCCTAAGGTTGAACAAATGGAGGGCTATTTCTTTTCAACCTTTTCTTTGCTTTTCTTTTTAATTCTTCAACCCCTTCTTTCTCCTTACATTTCATATCTCCTTTTTCAATCATACCTAGGACTTTCTAGTTCTAAACTATTGGTATTGTCCTTGGGTAGATCCCTCCGGCTCTGGCGGATCATAGGACGGTTATTCCTAACCTTAGTCACCTTATGACTCCATGACTATCCTATTGATGCCATAAACCAAACCTTTTGGAAAATCTCTCAAAGTGTTTATGATTATGAAAAACATATTTTGTTAACACCTTGAGAGTTTTGTGATTTTCAGAAAGACTCCCCCTTAACATGTGCTCATATATAGTTAAAGTAAATTTGCACATGTCGGGTAGAGTTGGCACTTTTTTTGAATTGATTGATTTTCAATGAACATGAGCGTCGCGAGACACGCTTACATCACTAGTAAACTAGCTTGAAATTATTACCCGTCCAGATCACATTCAAGGAAAATCGCTCGAAATCGGTACATTCTACTCAGACACGTCCTTTGCGAGACACTTTTACATCACTAGATGAACTGGCTTGAAATTATTACCCGTCCGGGACATGTCTTTTCGACTACTGACTTTTTCCTATCGTCAATTCGAGGGTCAATTATGAGTCGAGCACTTATGAGATTCCAGCATTTGAGACACCATATTTTAATCAAGTTTTTATTCTCCCCCTCAAAAATAGCATACTTATGATGTTTTTGGTAAAACGTTTGATTAAAATATGCATTTTTGAGGTTTGTGGGAAGAATATCAAGAACATTTTTGGTTTGGAACAAAGATTATGTTTTTCAAATACCCCCCCTGAATGAGGGAATATTTGTTCTTATGAGCAGAATTTCTGAAAAACGTTAGAAAATTCTGGTTTTAATTCTACTCATAAGAAAGAAGCTTTCGCTCCTTTGATTAGGATTGAGGCACTGAAGCGTACCTCAGGGTCCTTTCTTGAAGGTACGGGTTGTGCACTGTTATGTGTACACAAGCCATAATATCACAGTCATATAGTAAGAATGATGAATAAAGATTGATGAATTGTTAAATCAAGGTCTTACATTAACCTCCTTTACCAAACATTGTGAGCACCAGATCTGTTCTTTGGAATAGTTTGATTGGGAAAGATGGACGACCGCCAACATAACTCTCCAATCTCCTTATCTGATCTCTGCGGTAAAGTCTTCTCTCGATCTTCCATATGAACTGCTTCACTTGTCTCAACTGATCAGTATTCCATCTTTTTGACTTTCCTAATTCTTGATCCCGAACTCTAAGAACCAACCCGTCACGAACGTTCTTCAGTGTATTGTCACAGAATTTATGGATCTCATGAAATGACATGAAGCGGTTGAAGTTCGTTGCACTTCTGTAGACGAAACCAAAGAGTGGGTGGCTTTTCATGGTGTATTGAGGATCATGGTTATTTTCAAGAAGTAGGACAGGATCAACAAGATTCAACTTCTGTTGGTAACTTTCCACTCCTAGCTGAAGATCCTCTACTCTTTCTTTTATGATCGTTCGTCTGATGAAATGGCAGATAGCCGTACTGAAAGCATATTGAAGTTTGGTAGTGAGATGATGTAACCTTCCTTGTACTTTCATTAGGTACATGTCTTCAATATCATTCAGGCTTAAATCCAGAAAGTCTGCTTCTGAGAACGAGTAGAGTTTATCTTCATGTCTTCGGACGTTGATCTCAGTGAGGAAAGTGTAATCATACCTCTTTGCTCCCCTGACACTAACCACTGCCATGATCTTGAGGTCACTGTACACTTTATCATGGGAAGTCTCGGTAAGTTTACTCTTGTACCATGTCTTTCTTTTGTCAAACCAGTGATAAATGCCTAGTTCTGCTTCACGATCATAATTCACTTGTTGCTTGATGAAAAGGTGTTGGTGAAGAGCAGCTTCCTCTATGGCTGGTTGTGAATAATGTGCAGCTGGAGTGAAGGTGATTGAAGTTGCATACTTTGTTTTGCTTGACACTCCATGCTTGAGAAGTTCTAGATCATTGTTGAAAAAGAATTGGAAAGGGATTTCTGATGTGTGACGTTTGCGTATCACGGGAAGTGGCTTTGTCCAGTCTGTTATATAAGGACGATTTTTGATGTCTTTGCCATCAACCCTGATTATGTCTGGATTAGTCCAGTCAAAATCACTTGACATTGCTCGAGAAATGTTTTCAAGATGATACTCTAGTTCAGCAGCACTTTGGGATTCGTCTTTGAGAAGATTGAAAGCATCATTCTTTATTCGGCGAAGTTCCCGTTTGGTCATCCTTTTGATGTTCAGTGTACTTTTGATTTGTTGAGTGACTGCAAACGAGCTGTCCTCAATCTTGGAGACTTCATCATTTTGGATTTGAGCACTAGCTAGTTGATCAAACCAGTCATTGCCTTGTATGTCATCATCATTATCAAGCCATGAGACTACATTGACTTGTTTGGAAGTTTTCTTGCTGCTTGAAGGCTTTGACTTTGGAGGTGACTTTGGTGGTGATTGTGGTTGATCATCTTGCGGTTGAAAGTCCACATTTTCTGTGGTGAAATGCTCAAATTGATGCTCATCAGCAGTTGGACCAGATTCCGGAGCCTTTGGAGGTTGAGAAGAAGTTGTTGTTCCGGTTGGCTCGTTGATGTGAATTCCAGATCCGCTTCCAGTCTTGTGTCTTTTTGCTATGTTGTCCTGGTCTTGGTCTTCGTCGTCATCCTCACGAGTACGTTTTCCCTGATCAGCTGCTTCTTTGCATGATTTCACATTATCCTGAATGGCCGAAATGAGAGCCATTTCTATGTCTGTTATGGTTGGTTGTGCGAGGAGTTTGGTGAGAAGGGCCAACTGAAGTTCGTCAATAGAGTAATCATAGATGTGTTTCTGATGAGATGTTGATGCAGCTATGTCTTTAAGCTTTTCTTCGAGATATTTTTCGATGTGTTCTTTAAGGTTTTCCCGAACTTCAGGCAAAAATTGCTTGACATAGCGCTTTGTATTGCCCCGAGTCGCCTTGAGCAAACGTTCATTGACATTGTCACTCAGAAACTCATCCATTAACTTCTTTGTTGTATTCAACTCATTAACTTGTCCGGACAGATCCTTAATCAAAATTTTCATTTCATTCAGTTGGTTGCTTAGTTGTCTGTCTTTCTTTTCTCGGGCAAGTTTAGCTGCCTTCTTTATCTTCTTTGCAGCTGGAGAAATGACTTCGACCCTTGTGACACGAGCAATCTTTCTTACATTCTTTCCTTTTATGACCTTTTTGATTGTTTCTGCAATTGTTGCTTTGCCTTTTGATGGTGATTGGGATCTTGAAGATGATGCTGTGAGAGAAGGAATTGATGATTGTGAGTTGGGAGGTGTAGATTCCTTGGGAGGTGAGGATGGAGGTGTTGGATTTCTTGGAGGTGACTTAGGAGGTGTAGCGGGATTTGGAGATGAAACTATTGGTTGTGACTCTTTTTGAGGTTGATAGACTACGATAGAAAGATGAGGTGGAGTTTGAATGTAATTATCTGCCTCTTCATCTTCTTTCCGCTTTCTTTCTTCTTCCTCTTTTCTCTTTAATTCTGCCTCATGCTCAGCTTCAAGTATTTTGGCAGCTTCTGTAGTTTTCACCCCGGTTATTTCCCGTTCTTCTTCAGAATTGTTCCAATCGATATTATCATCATGATGTTGTTCCTCTTCCTTGTCACTGTTCAACATGAAGTCTGGTATTTCTTTATCTGTCCAGACCTTCTCTTTCTCCTTCTCTGACTGTGTTTGTTCTTCCAAGTCGGGTTGATTAACCGAGCTTGGTGGTGGAGAAACAGCAGACTCAGCCCTCTCGGGTTGATTAATCGTATTGGGCTGAGCTGTGGTGGTAGCATCTTCAGACCCTCCGGGTTGATTAACCGGATCAGTATGGGTTGAAGGTACTTCTGGGATAGTTCCGGATCCTCCAGCTCCCTTGTTCTCTTCCATTTCCTTCATTAGTTTGACTCGTAGTTCAGCTTTTCTTTTCTCATCTTCTTTAGCTGTCCTCATGCTAGCTTTCTTTGCATTAAGTATGTCAATTTCAGTTTGAAACTTAGCTGTTTCTTCATCCATATTCACTTCTTCTTCTGATTCTGACTCTTCAGATTCAGTTGGTTCATCACGAATCCCAATTTCTTCAGCTTTGGGCCTAGGATCAGTCCTTATTCTTCTTTTAAGTGTTCTGGGGTGTTTCTTTGAGGCACTCCCAGTTTTGCTGCCTTTTGAACGTGTTTTGGATGATCCTGTTCCTTCTGCAAGTTTGGTGATCCCAACCTGTTTCATTTCATAAGCTTTTTCATAGATTGCAAAAGCTGTAGTCTCCTTGACATCATCAGTTAATAAGACATCTGGTAATCTTGAACCTTGCTTTCTTGTACTGTCTTTGGGAAAATAAACCGTTTTGACAAGCTTATCCATCCTGTACTGATGTACTTCTCTGTCTCCAGGACGTGAGGAGATATCCTTGTTTTCATCAAGCAGAAGACTTATAAGTAGCTTGGTGTATCTGATGAAAGGAATCTTGGTAGATGGTCAACGACCTTGGATTTGAAAAACAAGGTCATCCCAGATAAGTGTCGTGTAGTCAATGTTCACTAGATTCGCCATTCCCTAGAATATTTGAAGATGTGACAGACGAGGATGCTCGTGACCACTATCCCTCCCTGAGACAGATCGAATTATGATGAAATAAATGGTCCTCCAGGGTTGTGGTATGCACTTAACATTTACTCTGGAAATCTTGGTGAGTGGTGTGTTTGGTTGAACATCATAACCGATGTCAACAAGGAACTGAAGAACATCAGTTTCAGAAGGAGAATCCATATATCGGTTAACTGGTTCAGGTGGGTCTAGGAGGCTTAGGGCTTGTCGGAGGTGCAATGGTGTGACTTTCAACTTCTTGTGACCCAAGGTGCATGTGAAGTACTTCTCATTATCTGACATCTTGATGGTACTCCACATTTGATGAATGTACAATTCAGGGATACTGTCTGAGTTTTCCAGTATGCTTCTAAACTTGTGTCTCTTCATAATCTCTATTGCAACATTACAACTTGGTTCACTGCATGAGATCTTGTTGAAGTCAACTCTTGCATTGCTGTCACCTAATTCAGCAATGTATCCATGCGGGAAAACTTCTTCTTTTGAGAGTATTGGTGGTGTTTGTTGTGATGAAGCAGCCATTTTTGTGATTTCTGAAACATCATTTGGACACAAATTTCGAGGATACATGAAAGTTAGCATTAGATAACCGTTAAGTTGCACATGTGATCCTTTTTAATTGTTTAACATGTTTTACAAGTTTTACACATGATGATTTCTATAGAAATGAGAATTTCTATTGAATTGAACAATTTCTATAGAATCTGTCAATTTCTACACAATTTTAGCAATTGCGATAAAAATGGACATTTGCGATAGAAATTGTCATTTGCGATAGAAATTTTTGTTTGCGACAGAAATTGTCGTTTGCGATAGAAATGATCATTTGCGATAAGATTGTGTGTTTGCGATAGAAACTGGCGTTTGCGATAGGAAATGCCGTTTCCGATAGAAATGTTGTTTGCGATAGAAATGTCGTTTGCGATAACAAACACATTTGCGATAGCAAATCCAATTTCGATAATTTCTTATACAAGAAATTTCGACAACACTGTAGACGTACTTTTTCCCAGATTTTTCGCAATTAATCTAAACTTGATTTTATGTTACAACACTTTATCGTAATCGAATCATATGATGTTTCTAAGCAACCTGACCAATTTATAACACATTCTATCCACAAAATCTCAAGAATCATACTGAACATGCATGCGTGTTCTTCATAAACCCTAAGAATCAATTAACATATCTGTGGTGTTTCTGGGTTCAATCCAATCATGCAATCAGTTAATTCAAGGCATAACATCAACACAACAACACTTTAATTACACTCAACAATTCACAATTGATTTTCCCCAATTCGTACCCTTAAACCCTAAAATGAAGAACAATCAAAGAACAAGTTACTGGGTTTAATTGAGCATGCATACATCACTAATTAACACATTTTAAACATAATTGTACAATCAAATATGTCTTAAACACTCAGAATCGTTTTTCCCCAAATCTACGCAAACCCTAGATAATAAACATGCAATTGCATTAAATCCAATCGTTGGATTGCAAAATTATTCAAAACCGTTTTTCATAATCACATGTTAAGCATTTAAACACTCACAGATTTGCACAAACTTGATCGGATTTGCAGGTTGATCGTGGGCCGTAGATTGGGTAGGTGATGATATTTACTGCGTTTGGTGATGATGTCAGATGAGTGGATGGGAGTAATAACTGCGGTCATTTTGTTTTGTTTACTTATGTGACTCTTTTTTGTTAACTTTGCAATATGCACACAATAAGTCCCTAAACCTTGAATGTTTTCACACATAGTCCAACTAACTAACCTTAAGTTTCCATTTTAGCATATTGGGCACATAACTTATTAATCCTAGAATATCACCAGCATTTTTTAAGCAACATTTTTCAGAAACCATGCAAGTACAAATTTTGAAAGGTTTTAAAATTCTGTGTCTCCCCCTCAACACTTGTTCCAAAAAAAATTGAAGACATTTAAAAAATTGAACAAAGTGTTGTAAAAGGGTTTATACTTGCATTTTTTTTTAGGAAGAGAAGAAAATCTTTTTGTGTTTTTCATTAAATATTTACATGGATAGTTTTGATGTTTGACTCCTTTAATTTTTTGTGAGAAAATTTTCCAAATCAGTTGGAGTCAAACATCTCATACCAATCCGGTGGACCAGTTCCACAAACCTTGCATTAGGCAAGGCTTTGGTGAACAGATCTGCCAATTGGTGTTCAGTTCCTACAAAATATAATTCAACGGTACCCTTTTCCACATGTTCCTTGATGAAATGGTATCTGAGATCAATATGCTTTGACTTGGAATGTTGCACAGTGTTGCATGAAATGGCAATGGCACTCTTGGAGTCATAGTACATGGGAATCTTGTTGAAGATGAATCCATAGTCCGTCAGTTGTGATCGAATCCATATGACTTGAGCACAGCAGGCAGACATGGCTACATATTCTGATTCTGTTGAGGACAATGATGTACAATCCTGCTTCTTTGACTGCCAAGACACCAGTTTGTCACCTAGGAATTGAACTCCTCCTGATGTACTTTTTCTCGTGTCTAAGCACCCAGGCCCTTGGGGCTTTTTTAAGGCCGTAAAGGGCTTTCTTTAGCCTATATACGTGATTCGGATGTTCTTGGTCCACGAAGCCTTCTGGTTAGAAAACGTACACTTCTTCCCGGAGTTAGCCGTTGAGAAATGCAGTCTTCACATCCATTTGGTAAACAGTTATGTTCTTGTGAGTTGCGTAAGCCAGAAACATGCGAACAGCCTCGAGCCTTGCAATTGGAGCAAACGATTCTTCAAAGTTGATTCCTTCTTCTTGGCTGAATCCTTTTGCGACCAGGCGGGACTTGTTACGAATGACAGTACCATCTGCATCTAACTTGTTTTTCCAGATCCATTTCAATCCAACGACATAAACCCCATCTGGTCTTTCTACTAGTTCCCATACTTCTAACCGCTTGAATTGTTCCAATTCCTCTTGCATGGATTCAATCCAGTTGGCATAAGTGAGGGCTTCCCTGATGTTTTTGGGTTCGGCTTGACAAACGGTGAGTTCATAAATGCAGGTTTCACCGTCTGTATGGAGTCTTTATCTTGTCATGACTGGGTTTTCTGGATTACCAATGATGTTTACTAAGGGATGATCCCTTGTCCATTTGTGAGTGGATGGGTAATGTTGAATGTTGTTGTGCAGATTTGACGGTTCCATATTGCTTGAAGAAGATTCTCCAGTTTCTGGAATGGTTGGTGGTGGAGCAAATGGATTAAAAAATGCATTCCCGTCATAATCTTATGGTGTGGAAACTTGATTAAAATTGGGGGAAGAATCTTCAACTGTAGGTGGAGGTGTTTGTTCTATGGATGATGATGGTTCTGGTGGAGGTGCATCATTAGCAACTGCTGTGGTAGAAGTTGCAGGGATATCAGGTGCTTGATTTGAAACGGTTGGAGCAGCGGAACTGGTGGAAGCATCTGAGGCACCACTAACAAGAACGTCATCAAACATTGGAGCAAACAAATCTTCTAAATCCTTCGTGTTAAATACCCTAGCTGTATGAATCAAGTATAATAATGTGCATCCATTCTCTTATTCAATTAGCATACTCTTAGACACATTTCTTGTTATAGGTCTTTTCTAGTTTCGCGTCGGTCCTTCAGTTGTTTTTATTCGTGCTCATTCACTCCGTTGCTTAAGGTGAGTTCATAGCCTCGCCTTTACTTAATTAAATGTTTTATAAACCTCGCGAGGGAGATACTAGTACATGCTAGCTTTACAAACTGAATACAAGTGGTTTTTGGTATGCTTAACCCGATTACGTGATTTATAGACATTGAGTACTTCTTGCCTTACAAGTCCCTAATTTCATGAGGCGTTAAATTACGTACTAAGTAAACGCTAGTATTATGAATATGCATATTGGGCTTGACGAGCATGTCCGGGTGAGTAGCGCTCACTTGATAACTGTAGGTCAAACGGGCACATAATATTGAGAATTAAGGTAAATGGCAAAGATTACCTTTTGAGGGGCACTATTTAAACTGTGTTAAGGTTCGGTGTCATGAGCTCAATGCTATAAATCTGATTTCCCGACTTGTATATGCATTACATGTCAATTGATGAATAATGCTTGTATTCAATTTATTACTTATTAAACTCTATGAATTCACTCAACATTATTGTTGACTTTTAGCATGTTTTATCACAGGTTCGTAAGTGTTGAGAACATGGATGGGCGTGCAAGGACATGGATGGATGGACTCTTGTTATTTCACATTTGATGGAACTTTTAAAAACTCAAAAACTTATGTTGTGTTTAAATTGTGTATCTTTTGGACTCTTGTTTTGGTTCAAAACATTTGGGACCTTGTTTCGTTAAACTCTGATAATATCAAATGTGAAACTTGTGTAAAAACATCTTTATTTATTTTTGATGTTTCCTATAACTTATACTATGTGACTATTGAAATAACACCCCAAGTAGTATTCCGCTGTGTACTGAAAATGGGGGTGTTATACTTAAGCTCCTTATAACTCCTCAGTTATCATATCACAGCCTTAAAACCATTAGAAAATCAATGAAAGTGTTTAAGAGAAATCTTGTTTTGAAAACACTTTGAAAGTTTTAACTTTTCAGAAATACTCCCCCTCTAAGATTGCTTTAAAGATAAATTGCGCATTGAGGGAAGAGTTCGCACTTTTTAGAATTGATCAACTCTTAATAGACGAGAGCTTTGTGAGACACATTTACATCACTGGTTAGACCAGCTTGAAATTATTACCCATCCCGGTACAAGTCTATATAGAGTCTCTCAAGATGGTACATTCCACTTCGACAAGTCCTTTGCAAGACAGGTTACATCACTGGTTAGACCAGCTTGAAATTATTACCCGTCTAGGAACAAGTCATTTCGAATTTCTATATAGTTTTCTCGTCAATTCATTGGTTAAATTTGAGTCGAGCTCTTTTAAGATTCAGCAACGATCTTTAAATATTTTTTATCACATTTTAATAACGTCTTCTCCCCCTCAAAAATAGCATATCTGTGATATTTTTTATATCAACTGATTAAAAGTCATGTTTTTAGAAAGCTTATGGGGAGACAAACGGATTTGAGTTCCGCATGAAAATGCAACATTTTGATTTTTATACTCCCCTTTAAAGAAAGCATATTTTCAAACATAAATTTTAAAAGGTGCTCAAGATTGTGATGATTTGTCACCATTTTTAGGAATAACGCACTGAGGCGTACATTAGGGACCGCTTTTTGAAAATCAAGTTATGTAATGAAATGTACACAAGTCATTTCTTAAAAAAAACGAGTTTTTGTTTGAAATCTTTTTGTTAGTTTATACTCGAACTTTAGTTGAAAATGATTTCGTCTTTGAAAATACGAGTCCTGGTCTGAAATAATCAAAAGTCATTATTTAAGCCCGGGTTTCGTACTGAAGTATACGAAAGCCATTTTTGAAGATTTTTTTTGAGAAACGACATGTTTTAGACAAACATTACGTGAAAAAATTGGAACTCATGCTCAAGCATATGTACATATTCGTATCATTTTTGAATGACATTTCTAGAAACATACATAATATTGATTTATACGAGAGACATGTCATGAGAAGAATATTTTTGGATTTTTGGTTTTATATTGTTTTTGTAAATTTAAATAATTTTAATTATTATTATTTTTTTTATTGTTATTTTTGGATTTTTGAAATTTTCTATTTTCTATTTTGTTTTTGTTGGTTTTTCAAATTTTGTATTTGGTATTTCAAAAATATTTACAGCGAAGCTTTTTGAAAGATATTTTTCAAGAAGATTCGAGAAGACATTCTAGCTCCTCAGTAGTTAGGCTTCGCATGCCAATTCGTCGAACTAAATCGTCAAACCTTTCTTTTGAAAGGGCTTTAGTAAATAGATCGGCGAGTTGGTAATCCATCTTCAAAAAAATAATTCAACATTACCCTCTTCTACGTGCTCTTTGATGAAGTGATATCGGATTCTAATATACTTGGTCTTCGAACGTTGTACTGGATTGCACGAGATTGATATGGCACTTTTTGAGTCACAATACATAGGTATTCTGTCGAAAGTAAAACCATAATTTATGAGTTGTGTCCTCATCCATAGAACTTGGGTACAACATATAGATAAAGACACATACTCGGCTTCTGCGGTTGATAGTGCAGTACAATCTTGTTTCTTTGACGACCAGCCTACTAGCTTCTCACCTAAAAATTGTGCTCCACCTGATGTGCTTTTTGCTGTAACTTGACACCCTGTGTAATCGGCATCTGAAAATGCTATTAGTTCAAATCCGGGATCCTTTGGATACCAAATTCCCATGTTGATGGATTTCTGTAGGTACCAAAATATCCGCTTAACCTCTTGGAGGTGAATTTCGGTAGGCCTTTCCTGAAACCATGCTAATAAGCAAATAGCAAAGTGAATATCGGGTCTACTAGCAGTAAGGTACATGAGAGAACCGATCATGCTCTAATATTTCTTCGGATCGATGGGTTTCCTATACAAATCTGATCTAATTTTTGGAGAGGTGACCATTGGTGTACCAACAGAATCACAATTGTCCATACCATGTTTTGTCAAAATCTCAATTGTATATTTAGAATGATTAATGAAGATACCACGAGGGGATTTGTGTACTTGTAAACCAAGAAAGAATTTTAGTTCCCCCATCCTCGACATCTCAAATTTGCTTTTCATGAGATTTTCAAAATGTTTTGAAAGATTCGGATTAGTGGATCCAAAAATGATGTCGTCCACGTAAATTTGAACAATCAAAATGTCATCTTTGTATTTTCGAGTAAACAAGGTAGGATCAACAGTTCCTTTAGTGAAACTATTTTTTATTAGGAAAGAAGATAGTCCGCCATACCACGCTCTCGGAACTTGCTTTAGACCATAGATGGCTTTCTTTAGCTTGTAGACGTAGTCTGGATGTTCCATGTTGATGAAACCTTCTGGCTGACTCACATACACTTATTCTTTAAGAGTTCCATTCAAGAACTCAATCTTGATGTCCATCTGATATACCGTGACGTTCTTGTGAGCTGCATAGGCTAAGAAAATCCTGACTGCTTCAAGTCTTGCTACCGGCGCGAATGATTCTTCGAAGTCTATCCCTTCTTCCTGTCTATATCCTTTAGCCACGAGACGAGCTTTGTTAAGAATTACAATAATTTCTTCATCCTTTTTGCTCTTCCAGATCCATTTGAGATCAATGACATATTTGTCAATTGGTCTTGAAACTAGTTCCCAACAGTCATGTAGATGGTATTGAAGAAGTTCCTCCTGCATCGCTTCTATCTATGTGTTTTTTGTCATCGCCTCCCGAATGTTCTTTGGTTCTTTAGTGCTTATGGAGCAAATGTAAATTCACATTTTAGGGTATGTGGTGAGTTGTTTTCTCGTCTGAATTGGCCTTGAGGGTTCACCGTTGACTTGTTCAATTTGATGGTCTTTTTTCCACTTAATTGTAGAAGGGTACCGTGGGTTTAACGTATGCATGTTAGATGGTTCTTGTAACCTTGAAGATGATTCAGCAGATTCCATGGTAAACGGGTTTTCGAACACTTCTTCTTCTAACACTGCATCATTTTGGTTATGTGTTGGTTCTTCTTGAAATGGTGTATTTTGGTTATGCTCATCAACTCTTGGTAGAACGATTTCAATAACTGAAGTTGCTGGAGTTGATGTAGATGAGGTTTATGGACTTGGTACGTCAGCTTCGATTGTTGTAGATGCATCTTGTGGTGGTGGTGGTGGTTAATGGTTTTGATCGGGTGCAATAGAATGATGTTGTGATACATTTATTGAAGGTCCACCATAGTACTCATCAAACATTAACTCAAAGAAATTTTCCAGCTCTTGTTTTGAAGGTTTTTCTGTGGTTGTTGATTGAGCTACTTAAGGTACGAGTCCTGAACTAATGTGTCCAGAAGTTTGAGGGTTTGGTGCGGGTCCTAATCTGTTTTGATTAGAAGCCATTGGGTTAAGCGCGGGTTCTAGAGCGAGTCTCTCAGAAGCCATTTGTCAGATCTCGTCGAACTTCACATTCATCATCTCTATTATTTTCTTAGTTCTTATGTTATACACTTGGAATGCCCTCGAGTTATCTGAGTATTCAATGAAGATTCCAATATCACCCTTAGCTTTCAGCTTCCCTAGATCTTCTCTGTCATTCGTTAGATAGCACAAAGCGTCAAACACGTGAAGGTAAGAGATATAAGGTTTCCTATTGTTCACTAGCTCATATGGGATTTTATTGATTCTTGGGTGGATTATGGAATTGTTCTGAGTAAAACAAGTAGTGGCTACAGCATCAGCCCATAAAAATAATGGTGCACTAGAATAAATCAGCATTGTGCGAGCAACTTCCACAAGAGTTCGATTTCTTCTTTCAACTACTCCATTCTGCTGTGGAGTTCTAACCACTGATGTTTGATGTGTGATTCCAATATCTTCAAAGTAAGCTCTTAACTCCTGATTTGTAAATTACGTGCCATTGTTTGTTCTTACAATCCTTATTGGTGCTTGTAGAAGGACTTGAATACGCTTCAGAAAGGTGATGATGATGCCTGGAGCTTCGTCTTTTGACCTTAGAAACTTAACCCATGTATATCTTGAATAGTCATCGAAGATAACAAGAATATACTTCTTCCCGTTTATGCTTTCAACTCTCATTGGGCCACATAAGTCCATGTGCAACATATGTAAATTTGCTTCCGAACTAGGTATGGGTTTTGGTTTATATGATGATTTTTTGCTTTTGCCTTGTTCGCATGATGGACATAAGTAATCCTTGGTGTATTTGAACTTAGGAAGTCCGGTGACGATGTTGTCTTTGGCGAATTTGTTGATGGTGTGGAAATTGAGATGTGATAATCTTCTATTCCACAACCAGGACTTTGTTCCAGATGCTCTTGTCATAAGATAAATTTGTGATGTAGAGGCCATTTGGTTGATGTCGATAACATACAAGTTGGTGCCACAATTCCTAGTCAAGAGGTCATCGCCTTCCAAATTCCGAATGAAGCATGTATTTCTCTTAAATGCAACCTCTAAATCTGCATCACAAAACTGCCCAACTGAAAACAAGTTGTGTCCCAATCCTTCGACGTAGTAAACTCGAGTGATCAAATAATTTCCTAATTGAAGATCTCCATAACCTAGAATAGTTGCTACATGATCATTTCCAAAGCGTACAATTCCCATGAACTTCCAGACGAAATTGATCAGCAGCTTTAGATTCCCGGTCTTGTGCTTGGAGCAACCCGAGTCGACGATCCAAAGAAATATTTCAATAACCTGCGGAGAACAGAAGAGTTTGTTTTTGGAAACCATTTAGATTTTGGTTCCTTTTGGTTAGAGGAAAAATCATCACTACACTCATAGAATTTTTGTTCTGGTTGAGGGATAATTGTTCTGGTTGAGGGGTAATGGCTTTCCAGAATCCGTTTTTGTATCTGAACACTCTACCAGTTGGTTTCCACTTAAGGCAAGTACTAGGCGTCTTGTCACTATTGGGTGACCTAGATCGTGCAACTAGTCTTCCTATTGTTTTATCACTGGTTTCTTTTGGAACGCTCTTCTATTCAGGCTTAGCATTCACATTTCTAGAAACATAATCATCATGAGCATCATTAAATAAGCATTTCTTGCACATTAAACAAACAGAGTCATTACATGCATTAAAATCTGTACTTTTGACATTACATTCAGATGAAATATGTCTCTTATTACAAAGCGGTAAATTCCTAGGGTGTTCTTCTACTTCTTCAAATTTATTCATGCATCCACTCTTAGAGACATGCGAGACTCTATTGGTCCTTGTATTGCTCTTAGGTTGTAGTCTGCTGCTCCTAGAGGTGCTTTCTAGTCTTGTAGAAGGTAAGACGCACGCATTAGGATTCACATTTTTGTCCTTAGAAGTGGTTTTAGCTTTCCTAGACCCGTCAGGATTGTATTTTAAGCTCATGTCGTTTGTCCCATATGGTTTAGATGTGGAGGCAGACGCAGTAGTGGTACTAATCCTATAAAGGCCAGGTGCTATCACTTTTGGATTTTCGACCAACCGCTTTTTCTTTATCAACAATCTTTTCTTTTTGTTTGGGCAAGGGTTGAGGAGTGACTGGTTTTGTCAAATCATTTTTCTCATCGAATTTTGGAGCAAACTGAGAAATAGATATTTTTGGTTTTACAACCGGTTTTGAAACATTTGGTTTCTCCGTAGTCAATGGTTTTGCAAACTTAGTATCTACACCCTTCCCTTTTTGAATTTCCAGCTAAGCTTTCAAAAGATCATTTTTCTCTTTCATGTCCTTGTAGGCAAGCTCATACAACAGTTTGTCATACTTGCATTCCTCGATTTTTCGATCAAGTTGTTTAAAGTAGGACACGTTTCTTTTTCAAGAGCATTTTCATATCTTGAAATAATTGCGGAGGTCTCAGATTGGAGTCTTTCATATTCTTCAACAGAATATGTTTGTAAAATAATAGACATAATATCGGTAGACATAACTGCTTCGAAGAGAGAGTTAGTTAGATTTTCCAAAACTTTGATGTTTTCAAGACATTCATTAGCTTTCTTTACTAGAGATTTGTGATCCTTGACAAAGTCAACTATTTCTTTCAAAAATACTTGTTCAAAATGAATTACCCTCGCATTGATATTATTTAGTGGAGTAGCAATGTTGGTTTCAAACACCTTTTTCATCTCTAAATGAAAGCTTTAATTCCAGTTGTTAACACTGAGATTTGTTTTAGACTCAGCAGTCCCTTGAAGTTGGCATATTCTCGTTTTAACATCATCTAGAAATCCTCGAGCAGCACTAATGTTAAAAGGATTGTTTTGAAGACATCTGTTCAATTTTCGAAAGTGTTTTGGAAACAACTAGTGGTTTTGAAACTTGTTTTGTAACAACTAGGTTTGTGGAAAATTTTGATTTTTGTTTTTGTGGAACAAAAGCAACTGCAGAATGTTTGTTAAGTTTGTTCTAATATATTGATTTTATTTCTAAGTTCTTTTGTTTTATTTTAGTTCTACTCTCTCCAGCAAGTTCTATCGTTTCCTCATAATCACGAACAATGGGAGGATCATGCTTAGCTAACAAAGCGTTTCCATTATACAAAACATTCTATTCTTTCTGAGCTTTCTTGAGAGCACAAGGAGTTTTGTTACCAAGAGCCATTTTTTGTGTTGTATGGTAAAACAGATCTGGATTACTAGTTAGCATGTTGATTGTTTGACTTGAATGACCGTTTTAACAAGCAAATTTTCCGTTTTGTTGATTATCATTTTTCTCAAGAATTTCATAAAGAAGTGCATCTTCTCGTTTTGAAAAATCAGCTTTCAACTGTTTATTTTCTTTTTCAAGATTAGAATTTTTTTTTTTTTTTTTTTTTTTTATAAAGTTGGTTTTTAAGATCAGAAAATTCCTCTTTTAAAGATTTTATTTTCATGCTTAAATTAACATCAAGTGTGTCATACTTGATTTGCAATTGTTTTTCTCTTAAAACGGAATTTTGGTAACCAGCTTCTAATTCTGATATTCATTTTTTGTTGAACTCAAAAACTTTTTCGTTTTCATTGTACCTCTCAAGCTCAGCGGTCAATTTCTCATTCGCGGCCTTAACTTCGTGATTGGCCATTTTCACTTTCTCAATTTCAATGCTACAATTATTAAGTAATGATTCAAATAAAACACGTGTTTCCTCATCAGTCTCAGTGTTCTGAGTAACTAAGCCTCCACTAAGATCCACATCTGGATTTGCAGAGTGAATATTGCTACTACTCGGCTCATCCAGGTATGTATCATAAGTGGGTGCTGGAATCTCAGAATGTTGTTCCTCATGAGTGGACATATCAAATATGACATTATTATAGCATGGATTGAGTATTGGTACCTCAGAAAGTACATTGGTGTCTTAAACAGGAGGTGTGTCAAAATCAGTGTCATACTTAGCCTCCTAAAGATTTTACATAAAGAGGCAGTTCGCTTTAATTTCCTCTCGATCTTCTGTGTCATCCATAAGAGCCATAAAATCATGTTCCTCAGCAGTCAATTGAATCCCTGCTTCTTCCTTCTGTGCCAACAGAAATGCTTTCTAAAGATATGTTGAATCCCTCTTTCTGGCCTTGGTAGTACAATTCTTTGCAATATGACCTACACCTTGACAGTTGTAACACTTTATCTGATTACCCTGATTCACATTTCCAAAAGTCCCAACAACTGGAGCTGCAACATTCCTATTCGGGTTTCCCACTGTTTGATTCCCAACATTCTGACCCCTAATTTCCAACAAACTGTCCCATTTGATGTCCTGCATTCTGCATATTGTCATTACCCAACTGAAATCCGGTAACATATCCCTGCTGATTCCTAATAACTCCAACCATTTATTCTCCCTGACCCATATTCAAACCTGGCTGTGTAGTCTGCCTGTTGCGAGTGTTTGATGAAATCCTTTCTTTGTTTTTAGTTGGTGTACAATAGCGTCATTGGAATGCCTTTGTCAAATAAGCAAATGCTTTTGTCAAAGCAACAGCAGATTCATGAATTCACCATTGTCAATGATTTCTAGTTGTTGGAATGGTAGATATTGTTGTGGTTGTGGGTAGACTTGTTTTTGTGGAATGACAACAGTTTGTTCTTGTGGAATGTATTGTTGTTGCATGTAGTTGTGAGTGGAAGATGATAATAGTTGATGTTGTGTGTACACTGGATAAGGAGCTGGTGTGTTTGCAGTCAGTGCTAGAGGATATGATTGCCAATCTTTTCTTCCTGACTTCAGTAGCTTCTGCATGGTTTTGCTTTAGAAAATCGTAGAGCTAATCAAAATTTACCTTATGTAAGTCCTTTGTTTTGTTGATAATTGTGAAATATCGTCCCCATTCTTCTTGAAGGTTGTTGATGAATTTGATGTTGCTCACGATGGTTCTTGGTGTCAACTTGTTTCTGGTTAACTCATTCATCAAAGTGAAAAACCTTTGATAGCAGGATTCAATGTATTCTCCTGGAGTGGATGTAAACTTCTCCCATTCAATTAGCAGCTTGTTTTCCATGTCCTGTTGCCCAATTTCTGTTCCATGACATAGCCTTCTAACTCGTTCCCACATTTCATATGCACTTTCACAACAATCTACGGCAACAAAAATCTCTCGTGGTAATCCAAGTTCGATTATGTGTATTGCCATGTCATCGGCTTCGATCTGCTTCTTATCATCATCATTTTATTCTGCTTCTGTTTGATCACGAAGATGTGGTTAAACGAAGGGTGTTCCGCTAGGATACCCAGGGTCTTGGATTTGTCGCGGCTTGAAAGGTCCGTCCTTAATGGATTGGAGCATGAGTTTTCCACTAGGTTTGGTTTTGATATAACGAAGTTGGCGACTTGTCCATTGAAGATACCCACCCTTTTCGATCATAGGATGATGGTTTTCAGCACCGGCTACATGAATGTCTTGCTAAGTTGCCATTGTGTAGAAGTTGATTCGGATCGGTTCAACGATAAAGGAGTTGTGTTTGTTGTATTAGAAGGTAAGTTGTTGTGAAAATTAGGTCGTAAATCTTAAAATCGCCAATAACTTCTTTCCGGAGCGTTTTCAAGCCTCAAAATTTCATTAACCAACTTAGTTCGGGTAACCTCACAATATTTAGGCTGTTACGGACGTTTTGACAGGTATTTACGGTTCAAAAGTTATGATGGTTTGAAGTTTTGTCGTAAAAAGTCAAAGTTCGGCTTCTAAAAAGTCAAATTTCGGCTTCAAGTAATTAAGTGATTTCGGTTAAAGTATTTTGGATCTCGGCTTGGTCAATTTCGGTGTCTGAATCTCAGCTTGGTCAATTTCGGCTTGATGGATTTCGGGTTGAAAATTTCGGCTTGTGCAATCTCGGATTGAATAATTTCGGCTTAAGGATTTCGGCTTAAGGATCTCGGCTTAAGGGAATCTCGGCTTTGGGATTTCGGCTTAGGGATTTCGGCTTAAGGATTTCGGTTTAAGGGAATCTCGGCTTAGGGTTATTTCGGCTTAGGGATTTTGGCTTAGGGTTATTTCGGCTTAGAGGATTAAGGCCGATTTCAGTGTGACTTCTTTGGTACCGATTTCGGTTCCCTCAAATTTCGGACAAATCCACTAAAAATTTACGAAAGGCCGAATTCGGTGTATCTTGTGAAGCCGATTTCGGAGTGTCAAATGAAGCCGATTTCGGCTTGGTTCTTCGAACCGAGATCGCGACCAAAAGAGAAAAAAAAAAACAAAACAAAACTTTTGCTAGTAAAACACCTAAAAACATCAATTTTTAACCGTTTTGATCCATTCTTTTTCCAAAATCTCACTTATAATTACTATATCTTTGATAAAAACAACAACTTAAACGTAAAAATCAAGTATTTTTAATGTAAATCATTCAAATGGACTTTAAAGTACATTTTGAACCAAGCGGCCCCTCAAATCTTGATCAAAAAACGATTTGTAAACTCCTAGATCATTGTGTGGCGATTGATACCAATTGGACGACCATAGATATGATCAACAACTACATGATATGATGGTGGCGAAGAGGTGGTGTACGTGAGAATTAGAGATAGAGAGAGGAGATAAAAGAAAACTAGAGAACTTGCATTCATAAAACACACACTAGACACTCAAGCAAACATCACAAATAAGGTTATTTGTGCCTTAAATACTTCAACTCAAGCCATACGAATGGGTTTTGCCATGGGCTTTCTAATTGGCTTGGCTAATGTGGAGTCAGATTACATATTAAGAAAGACTTACATAATACTAACTTAAACTAATAACTTCCAAAGTCCACGAGCCTAACTATAATAATCTTAGACAATATTACAAAGTTCCTAACTTGAGAATGATCAACACTTCTATAATGCTAACAATAACTGAGGCACATGTAAATGGTGAACAACTATCAAAACGGTTTGAATGACCCGTGCTCAGCGAAAAAATGATGCAACGCTCAGGTAAAAACAGATGATAAGAAATTCAAATGTGAATATTATGGTTTTTGGCTATCAAGTTGATCTAAACATATCCTGTAACCCGAAATCTAATACAGTAGTCCATAAACTTGGCACATCGATTTGATTGAAATTGTGGTGTAAAATAATTTTGAGTTTGGCACCAGAATAGAAAATTCAAAATTTAAAAAACAAAACCTAAAATCTTATCTCCCTCTTTCATTCACACTTTCCCTTTTCTCTCTCATCAACACACCTATCTATGGGCACTTGTTTCAGCAAGAAAAACACCGCCACTGAAACCCCACAAATCCTTGTTCCTCAAAAATTTAACCTTAAATCAGACCAACAACAACCCAAAAATGAAACACCCATTATCAGCAAAAAAGAAGTCTTTGTCATCAAACACAGAATAAGCCATGAAACAGACAAACACTCAAACCAATGTTCTAGTACCAAGGAAGAAGATTTAGATGAGATTTTGTTACAATGTGGTAGTAGGCTTAACAGGAGTAATTCTACTGGAGCTCAAAACCCCAGAAAAAGAAGATGTTCTCGGTCGAAAAGAAGCTTTGATTTTGACTTGAACACAAGGTTAAAAAATGCTGATTTTGATGATAAAGAGGATTTTGCTTGTAATGAAGTTAAGAGTTTGTCTCCATCTTCTTCAAGGACAACTAGTAGGGAGAGCCGAAGAAGGTCGAATAGCAGAGATAGAGAAAGGAGAATCAGTATATCTCCTAGTAGGAGATCTCAATCACCCTTTCATAGCCGAAATGTGAATGTGTGTAGGAGTGGTGGCAGTTGTAATGATAGGCCTGTGAAGATGGTGTCCGTTCCTGCGACTGATAAGAGTAGTAATTCAGGTGTGGAAGGTGAACAGATGGTTGTTGGTGCGGTTAAGAGGATTCATGTTAAGCGGAATGTGTCTCCAGCTAAGAGGAATCTTCGGGTTTTTAATGATGAGCAAGGAAGAGAGGAGAGACAGCTGGATGAGAGGAATATGAGGGAGGTTGATAGTTTGTATTATGGACGGAAATCGCTGGCTGAGATTGATAATAATTCTGCCAGATCTGCGCAGTCGGGAAATGCTAAAATGGGGAGAATCCGAAAGCTGTCACGGGACTTGGACATGAATCAAGAAACAAGGTTTGATCCTAGTCCACCATCGTATGCAAGTTTGTTACTTGAAGATATTCACAACTTTCACCAGAAGAACACGCATAGCAGTGCTGCCACAACACAACCATCTTTTGCTCTTCCGGAATGTGTTGGTAAGGCGTGCTCGATTATGGAAGCGGTGGCTGATCTTAATTCCAACACGAGCACGTTGTTGTCAGATGACAGATGGAAAAATCGGGCAAAGATGGAAGGTGCGCTAACTAAAGACAGGGTTACAGAATCTGGGACGGTGGTTAATGATGTTGCTGTTGACAAACAAGATTCCAGGGAACCAAATTCAGCAACATGCCAGCAGGAAGTGAAAGGATTGGGGGGATTCAAGAGGGATTTTATGGATTATCCGAGGAAGGGAATAGGGCGTGGTCGTAAAAGTGCTTGCACAACTGTTGCTTCGACATAAGTTGTATTTATCATCATAGCATATTTGTAACATGTATTTCTTGCAAATCATTTTCTGTAGTTCCTTGATATTTTCATTGTTGTTTTGCAACAAACTTGATCACTATGCTACATATTTAACATCTACATTGATATTTTATATCTACAAGTGTTGCAATGTGCAAAATTTGTTGCAACTGTGAATGACTGCTTTTAATCACTATTCTTCCGGATGACTCTAGCCTTCAAACAGATAATCCACTTCATTCAACATTATTCTTGTAGTTGACCATGTATATAGCGGCAACAGTAACAACAACTCCTATTAGTTGAACTGGCGAAAAAGTCTCGCCAAGGTAGAGAAAACTGTAAAAACATATTAAACAATTAAGGAAACAGGCGCATATGATGCAACAAGATTGCAATTTCAGATGGTTAAGTAGACCAATTAGGCGACCTGTAATGCATTGGTCCTGTCGTGGTCACCATTACGGGTAGCCTAAAGTACATGAGCTTCATGCAAATTGTTCCCCCACATACATGCAAATTGTTCCCCCACATGAACCTGTGAAGGTTCACGGTTAATCAACCAGCACCTAACAGTAGGATCAAACCCCAAGACTTACATACCACTTTGGACACAAGGCCTAACAGGATTGACAATTAGTGCAGATCATGATGCTATTAGTTAATAGAAAATAGCTAATTTGGATCTTACTAAATTTCTGTCCGTTCTCATTTTCTTCAACCTTTGTTGAAGTTCGTTATAAAAGTTACCAATTTTGCCAGAAAAAAAAAAGGAAAAGAAAAGAAAAGAGCTAGAAGCCGCATGAAGCAGTCTATGGTTTGAATTCCGCTAGGGGCTATCATTTCTTGTATGGATCTCGTGAACTAGTAAAGGGAATTTGCTCAAAATATAAACTTACCCAAAAACCGAAGCAAACATTGGAGTTAAAAAGGTAAGAGAGCTAAGCTTTGACAAGCTGCCTGGTAAATATCAAGGATGTACATATTAGTAACTATGAAATACACAAGCAAGAAGAAAACATACTCAAATAAAGAATTACCTCTTGTGGCATTGTAGAAGTATAAACCATAGCTGATGGCACTGCCAAACACAGAGGTATACAGAAGAGCGAGAAGGTCATTTGTTGTGAGCTGGTTTAATCCTCCACTGACAGCAGGATCATGAGCAAGAATTGACACTGCTGCAAGTGGAATCCCACCAAGAACCATATGCTGCAAGCATTTTTCAAAGGGTTAAGAAAACAGAAGGGTAAAAAGGTCATTTGTTATAAAGTGATAGGTAAATCAACAAGAAGTTCAATTGTGCGGAAAACTTGTGCTCTCAAGAGGGTCACAAAACCAATTAACATAAATACAAAACTGTAAAGAACTACTATGTTTGTGAGTCATGTTTATCTTAAAATGGATTAAAGTATTAACCTCAGACGCATGGCCATCAAAACTAGAAATTTCATCCGTTGTTTTACAAAAATAAAATATACGAATATCCATATTATCTATGATATACCAATTAATACATATATAAATAGTCAAAAGAGGGTTAGTGATGCATCCAGGTATGATTTCGTATGATTTCTTAACCGGGCCATCACGTGGATTTTGGGGCCCATGTGCCGTATTTACATATTCGCATTTCAAACACAGAAGTTTTAATTATATGTATGAAACTCATTAAAAAGTTGCAGTTATGGTTGTAAGTATATATAAATATTTAAGCAATTGTCCCAACATGTCTTCATAGTAATATAGCTAATTATACTAGGTTTATTAATACACATCATAAAAACATGCCATTTTAGTTATTTCTATCTACCAACAACCTGTTATTTTTGGTAAGACACAAAAACATGAATGCCGTTATTAACTTTTAAAGAAAACTATTTATTTTTTCAGTTTGAAGTCTACTCATAAAAACACATATATCTGCAAATGCTATGTATTAAACGAATTGAACGTATCACCTCCTAAACACATATGTTTATTGTTTACGGGACAATCATCCACATAGCCTGTTGAATTAGCCATTCAAATCTCAAAGCGTTAAGATATACATATTTTGGTGACCCTTTAAACAATTAAGACTTAAAACTTGGGCCGTTTTATAAAGTGAGGCCCTGTGCAGTTAGGCAGATATCCGGGTCTTAGTCATGTTGGTGAAAATTTCATAAACTACGAACCATTTACACCATAAATAGTATGTATAACGGATATTGGAGGTTCATAGCTTCTTATATATCTAAAGAAACTTGCAACGAATCACATGCTATTGTTGCTCTCACTATTCAGGTGACGGGCATTAAAAATGCAGTGTTTTGCTTTTCTTATAAACTTTTGGCTGAATATACACATGTTTCCTTTGTCATCATTATAAATGGAGTTAATTACATAAATCTTCCATGTTGTTGACACACAGTTCAATAAATGTGGTTGTCGATTTTGCATGGACCGGTCCTTTGACCAAACGGGCGTTTGTTGGTCGTTAAGTCCAGGCATGTGCTCGTCACGTGAGGGGCAAAATAGTCCTTTTAACTTCAGGGGCGATTTATGTAACTGACCCTTAAATTTGTAATTTTGTTTAAAAAAATTTATCATTATTCTAAAAGGGATATAGCAGGGCTCAAACTTTTATTCCTTTTTTCTGGCCAGTTTTTAAGCAATAAACCGGTTTAAGCTTGGGCCGGCTGTTTCGGGTGAACCGTGCCGGTTCTCGGAGCGGGGCTGGATCCATTGGACTCATTTTTTCGCTCTTTCTTTTAGTATCCTCGGGGCTTCATTTGAACTTCAATAAAAATGTATACGTGATCGATACTTGTCCGAAATTCCACGTTTTTGCTCCGTTTTCAATTCTTCGTACCTACAAAGTATGTCCTTCTTAAAAGTGGTTAATTTTTAGAGTATTTTACTTTGTAAGTATGAAGAATTGAAAACGGAGCAAAAACGTGGAATTTCAGACGAGTATTGATCACGTATACATTTTTATCGAAATCCAAATGAAGCCCCAAGTATACCGGAAGAAAGAGCACGAAAAAACGAGTCTAACAGATCCGGCCCCGCTCCAAGAACTGGCACGGTTCACCCCGAACCAGCCGCCCAAGCTTAAACCAGTTTATTGCTTAAAAAACTGGCTAGAAAAGAGGAATAAAAGAATATGAAGGAGAGTAATAGCACCATTCCTTTAAAAAGTGAAGTAATTTTAAAAAGAGTAAAAAGTGTTAATAACCATTGGATTAAATCTAGTTAAACTCATTATCTTTTTTTATTATTTTCAGTCAAAGGGCTATAATGGTAATTTGACTCGTTTTTTTTTTTTTTTTTTTTTTTTTTCTATTCACCCTCAAATTTCAAATGCACATAACTCTTAAACGACAACTTTTAGAAAAAAACGATTTCACCATACTTTATAAAATTTAATCCTCTTTAATTTGGAATAAATCTTGTTAATTATTTCAAAACTTGTTTTTTTACATATTCAACGGGTCTTGATTTTCTTGATATTTTTGGCATTTTCGACCCTATTTTTTACCTTCA
Organism: Artemisia tridentata subsp. tridentata; assembly: GCA_021014915.2. Classification (NCBI taxonomy): domain Eukaryota; kingdom Viridiplantae; phylum Streptophyta; class Magnoliopsida; order Asterales; family Asteraceae; genus Artemisia; species Artemisia tridentata. The sequence continues at coordinate 244,872,209 of CP139504.1, forward strand.
AAACTACCGAATCATGAAAAACTTAAAACACAAAAGTTGTAGAATTTGGTTCACTCTTTACCCAGAAATTTGAATCACTCAAATCCGATATGATATGAGTGAGATATCGCACATTAAAGATTACGTTTTAGTCATATTTGTTGCACACAAGGTGTTTGATGAAATGTCTAGCTTAGATTTTTATTGTTAAAATTGAGTTAAATGCACTAATTTTTGTACAACAACTTACCATTAATCATTTTATTAATGTGAGATTCAAAAAGTTTTTATTTATTTATTTTTTATTATTTTTTATTTTTTTATTATTATTATTATTATTATTTTTTTTTATTTATTTTTTTTTAAATTTTGTATAAAATGTATGTATTGTGTTTTATCGCGTTTTTAACCATAAATTTGACGAACATTAGTTTTGAAATAGAAAAATTGTAAAACATAAAAGTTATTTATAAGTCTTTTTAATGAACTGATGAACAAAACAACATTAATCTACATGTTATTTATAAGTGTTCATTAGTTAGTCGTGTTCTTCAGTCTTGTTGATGAAATGATGAACGACACTAATTGATGAACAAGATTAACTGATGAACAAGACTAACTAATGAACAAGACAACATCAATCTACATGTTGTTCAAAATAAGTGTTCATCAATTAGTCTTGTTCATCAGTTCATCAGTCTTTTAAATGAACTGATGAACTATGTAGTTAATCTCGGCGATATCTCGGATATCGCCCCTAGAAATAATCTCGGTTCAAAATATCAGCCCCAAATCTCGGATCCGATATTCTCGGCGAGATATGCCGATATTTTGCCGATATTTTGATATCGGCGAGATTTTCGAGATTTTGCAAGTTATAACTACATACGCATCTAGAACCTCGTTTAATCAATTCATCTTGATAAAAACACAACAATCACAATTAAAACATACATAATTGCAGATACGAAGCTATGTTGTTATTTAATTGTAACCCACCTTTGATTTTCGAAATCACATATCACAAAATTGATATTAGATTTTCGAATCACAATCAGATATCGTATTTGTGTTTGATTTTGTATTTGCGTTTGATTGCTTGTGTTAATTTTTGTGTGGGTTACTGGGTTTGCTTCCTATGTAAGTGTGTGGGTTTTCTTGTCTGTTGATTTGTATGTAGGGGGTTACTAGTTTAACATTTTAACATAATAAAGAGATAAGAACACAAGTGGCCAAGTGGGTTTTTGTCTTGTTTTATTATGAGTTAGTTCTTTTTTGCTTTTTAATCTTTTAATTTATATATATATATATATATATATATATATATATAATATATAAACCAATATCTCACCGCGATAACCGATATTTCAAATCTCGGTCCTTGAACGATATTTGATTTTTGACCGAGATAACTACATAGCTCATGAACAAGACAACATCAATCTACGTGTTTATAAGTGTTCAGTCTTGTTGATGAAATGATGAACAACACTAACTGATAAACAAGAATAACTGATAAACAAGATAACATCAATCTATATGTTTTGCATAAGTGTTCATCAATTAGTCTTGTTAATCAGTTCATCAGTCTTATTGATGAACTGATGAACAACACTAACTGATGAACAAACTAACATGTTGTTCATAAATAAAAAAATGTTGTTCATCAATAATAAGTATTATTCATCAATAAAAACAGTTGTTCATCAATAAAAAGTCTTGTTCATTAGTTATGTTCATCAGTTAGTCTTGTTAATCACTTAGTGTTGTTCATCAGTTTATCAAATAACTAAAAATGTATTGTGGTACACCAATTATTGCATTCAAATGTACTTTTATAAAGAAAATCTCTATTATGCATTTTATCAAACACCTTGTGTGCATTAAATATGTGTAAAACGTCCTTTTTAAAATGCGATATCTCACTCATATCATATCGGAATTGAGTGATTCAAATTTCTGGGTAAAGAACGGAAAAAATCTACAATTTTCGTGTTTTAAACGTAATTCAACCTTTAAGTTAGAAAAAAATAGAGCCGAAGATGCTGAAAATTTCAAGAAAATCATAACCCACTTAAAATCTAAAAACAAAAAATGCAATGTATATATCAAAATGCATATCAAATTAAAGAGAATTAAATTTTAGAAATTATGATGAAATCGATTTTTCGTAAAAGTTTTTCGTTTAAAAGTTACATGCGTTTGAAGTTTGAGGGTGAAATATAAAAATGGGTCAAATGACAAAATTGCCCATTTGACTAAAAATATTTAAAAGAAAAAAGAATCGACCGTGTGATTGTTTTGATGGTAGATATGTGAAAATCTAACGGTCCTAAATACTTTTTAGCCTTTTTTAAATTTTAATCCTTTTTATATGATCGCTACTCATAGCAAAATTGGGCACTTAACCCGGTGGCTAACAAGCTGGCTATTATGATGGGAGACCTGAGTTCGAGCCCTACTATGTCCTTTTTAGAATAATAAAAAAAAATTAAAAATTGAAGGGTCAGTTACATAAATAGTCCCTGAAGTCAAAAGGACTATTTTGCCCCTCACGTGACGAGCACGTGCCTGGACTTAACGGCCAAAACAAACGCCCATTTGGTCAAAGGACTAGTCCGAGCAAAATGGACAACCATAGGGACGACTGGTATACTTATTGAAGTTTTGGGACGAAAGGTGGGACGATTTATGTAATTAACTCTTATAAATTTGAAATGATATTGTATGTATCTATATAATTCCAATAAAAAGTTTTTTATATTAAAGACATGATTAAAAGTTAAACATGATCATTATACCATATGCCTAATCGGGTACTGCAAATCTTGTGGGATAAAAAAAATGTTAAATTTTAAATCCAGACAATGGGCATTTACTATAGCTCGCATGGGTAAACAACAGCACATAACAGACATATCACCAGAAAACCTAATATGAAAAGCTTCACATATTTGTTCTTTTACTTCTTTAACCTACAGTAGTATATTAAGAAGGAAAACCAATACTGAGCAGATTACTAAGTGGACACATAGCATAATGATAGTGGTCGATTGATAGGACCCAAATGATACTTAGTGCGAATTATAAAAATACTTACAAAATTTGGTCAACTTTTGAGAAGTGTCGTCTCCAATGATGCTCAATTCAAGTTTACTTCAACATTAAAATCCAGCATTCTAAACCCTAGCCATAGTCCAAATTTAGAGATACCTAATTATACATAGTTAATATATTGACATAATACTATCGCCATACTATCTGATCTATCTATGTGATTGTGTTGCCATAGTAACATGGATTTCAACAACCTTAAATTGTGACTTTAGCAATACTAGACAATAGTGTATCAGTATGTTAGCTGCTTCAAAGAAAATATCAAGTTAAGAGAGGTTCGTTACCCATCCAGTAGCCATAACAGGATCTGAGTATTTGGAAACCCATCGGACCATGACTGTACCAACAGCCATGCTTTGTGCTGCTAGAAGCATCCACCATTCCCCACTTCCCCATAATGAAAAGTTATTTTCATCAGAAGAAATAGCAGGTAGCTGCAACAACCAATTCACAATAAGGCTTGATCACTTCTGCTAACCAAATATTTATCAGGATTACTAACATAAATAAGGTCTTTTATTGTGCGTTCATAGTCAGAATCAGAATTAGATCATAAGATATTACACCCAGTTACTTAAACTAAACATTGGTACTAGACAGCTTCAAGTTTATCATGATAAGATCACATGCACCCAAAAGCAAAGTCAGAAAATTGTCGAGGAACATAATTTAGATGTTGAATATCATAATTATGGAAAGCCACATACGAGGATAAAAGAGAGAGTAAAAAAGGTGCGGACAGATTGAAAGCCCTTAGTGTTAGCATACCTCAAGAAGTGCAAGACCTACAACACCAAGAACAAGGCCTGCAATTCCAACCAAGCCAATTGATTCACCATATAGCAAGGAAGCGAGAACAGCAACTGTCAAAGGTTGTGAATCAATTATAACCTGTAATAGCATATCAACACATCTGATCAAACTAAAGTCATGTATAAAGTTTACAGTATAAACACCCTTGGCTCTAATTCATCTAAGATACCTAAAACCGCAGGGTAAAAAATGAAAAAGACCCAATAATTCTTAAACAGGATAACGGTCAAAAGAAGATGGAGGAATAAATAGAACAGTTGTCAGATTCAACGTGGATCAGTGGGAATGTGGAAAATGCCCAAACTTCAAAGTTTGAAGTTCAAACATCCCCAGCTTTTGATCCGGGTGGACCTGTGGGTCTACGACAGTCAACATATAGGCCTTGATGGCGTGCATGAGTAGCAAAGGGGCAAAGGGCTACACGCTAAGATATTTCATCATGGATTTCATTCTATCAGATATAATCTTTGATTAGGAACTTCAATAAGCTTTAAGCACGATTTGGGACTTTAAATTTTGACATCTTAGTTGAACCTGCCATAACTAACTTTGTCCCTTATAAGGGAATCATTGTGTGTCTGAAGATTCATTCAGAAATACGTTTATTTTCCAATCAAAGCATTTGCTTATTAAAACAAAGAAAAATTCTCTAGCTACAGCATACAATGATCATTCGGCAATTTTGCTTAGGTTGGAGAGAACTTACTATAAATAAATATCCCTACTTCCACCTTACTAACAGAGAGTAAAGAGAACAATAACTAAATAAATGAAAATCGACTTAGCCGTAGTGAACTTACACTTCCAAGACCAGCTGACGTCTTTTCCAATCCTTTTGCTAAGAATCCCTGAAATGCATCACCAAACATAATCAAAGTCCCAAAACCATACATATTCATACAGTTGAATTTACTTGCATGTTCATAAAATTTTTCACTATTGATCAATCATTTATATACTGCATCAGTCCTAAAAGAAAAACTGTCATTTCTTATCTCCATCAAGTTTGCAGCATTTTCCACTGCGGATGGCTTTCATGACTAACTGCAATTCTTAGCTTCCATGTACCTATATGTCTTACCATTTATTCTTATCTATGCAAAAGCAACTGATCTTGACTGACATAAGAGTTGGGGCGTTTGGATGTGTGTTTTGAAAGTGATTTTCTTAGTAATGCACTAATGCTATTATAAGTTGCAATAATCAGTTTCTGGTATATAGGTATACTGATTCTGACTACAATTACCTAATTATTCGGGGACTAACCACTACTAAAATACCCTGAAATGCTAGATACCCTGAAATGCTAGATAAAATTATTAACATACTTACATACCCTTAACTTTATTGTTATCTTATCATCTATCATTTAATATAAAAATCAAAATTTGGCAAATTCTCAATGCCATCAACAGCATTGTTAGTCATACAACTTCGATTGTCGAAAAAATCACATCAAACACAGGGTTGTCCTTAAGTTGAAACGGGCAAACAGGAACTGTGGTTATTTACAACATCAGAACTTTCTGAATATATATGGGACAATAATCTTATAACCATTATGAAATAATTTATAGTATAATGACTTCAAAATGTATAGTTGCTCAAAATTCTTTAGTGTGTATAAATCTAATGATTTTCTTATCAAATTCACCAACTGCCTAATTTTGCTATTGTGTTTACTAAATGTCTCAATTCGCATGTGATGCTGACGCACAAAAAGCGCATATTTCACATGAAAAGAATAAATCCCTTATCTAACCTGAAAGCAAGTAGCATCAACAAGTGCAAAAAGAGCAATAGAAAACCAAGCATTGACACCAGAGGGCATCTTCCTACCACGAAAACCCGCAAAAGCCACCAACAACAAACCAGCAGGAACCAATCTAAAAGCCGAAACGAAAACCGGGCCAGTTTTCGGCAAAATCTCTTTCATTGCAACCATAGCAGTCCCCCAGAAGAAAAAAGGCGACACCAACAACACCCATTCCCATGTTAACTCAACCAACGACTTCGTTTCTTGGTCACTAACTTCGTATTCCTGTTCTCCATCTAATGGAACAAAGCATTCGACATCTGTTCCTGTTCCAACACAGTCTATGTTTGTGTCAGTGTTGGGGTCCTTGGCTCTGGCTTTGAATGCGATGTTAGTGTGGCATGAGGTGAATTTGAGGGAGGTTAATGGGTGTTTAGTGACGGAACTGTGACGGAGGGAAGTGGTTAGTAAGGATGGACAGTAGTATGAGGTGTTTAGTGACAGTGTAGACGTGATGCTGCCATGGTAGCTGTGAAAGACCATGGTGTTCCTTGTGGTTATTGGACAAGGTTTTTAGTGATTAAAAATGAGTGAAAACTAAAACATACCCAAATTAGCCCCGGGAATTTTGCTCATTTTACACACCAGGATAGTGTTATTATTGTATGGAGTAAATTACAAAGATGTTGCGATGACTTTCACTTTTGGTTTTTGTACTTTTTTTTTGCACTTACAGACACCAACTCTGAAACCTTTAACACTCATAGTCCCTTGACCAAATGACGTTATATTTAACTGTTAAAAATTCCTCAAGTACAAGGCATGTAAAGGTAAAATTGTCTTTTCATTTTTCTCATTCTTCTTGACACACCATTTTCAACTAGTAAAAGAAAACTTACAATACAGTTAACTTAACGTACAACTCAGCAAAACTTACTCATTTACTACCAAATTAAAATCTTTTGTTTTGTTTTTTTTTTTTTTTTTTTTTTTTTTTTGAACATACCTAATTAAAATCCACACCACCATTTATCTTCTTCAACATTAATCTCACTTATGAACACAAAAATCCATCTCGTTCCAAAACACACAAAGACCGCTAATCATCAATTTATACGACTCGAAACATGGAACCATCCTTTTGGACGACATCTTTTAAATTAAATTCATAGCCTCAACATACTTTTTGCTATTAAGTAAAGCATACAAAACCTCTTGGTAACTACTCGGAATTGGTTCACACCCTTTTAGCAACATCTTATTAAAAAGCTCAATACTCTCTTCAATCCTGTTTAGGAAATTCATCGAACACTTGGCGTGAGACATCTATCTCCCCGTTTTTACACAACCCTTTGATGATAATATTCAAACAACACGCATCAACCTCGACACTTAATCTTGTAGCACTCGCATAAACCTCATGAATCAAATCAAAGTTCTTAGTGTTCACAAGCAAGTTCAGCACAAAATTAAACGTTTTGGGTGTCAGCCAAACACTATAACTCGGCATATCATAAAGGGTTTCAACAGCTCGGTTTATTCTACTGGCACCAAGCCCGTAGACCCTGATCACATTATAGAAAAACCCATCAGAAAGCCAACACCTTCTCTCAAGTTGGTGGCGGACTGATGGTGGTGGGGATTGGGGTTTAATGGTGGACTGATGATGGAGATGGTGGCAATTTGGTGGTGATGATGGAGATGGACTGATGTCGTGGGGGTGGGTGTTTGGTGGCAGATTAATGGTGGTGGTGATTTGGGTTTGGTGGCGGACTGATGGTGGTGGGGATGTTGTTAGTTTCTTTGATGAAAGAAAAAACCAAAAAATTGAAGCTGTGAAAAAAGATGATGGTTTGATCGAATTTATGAAGAAGACATAGATATAATTAGGTTGAACAAGACAAAAGGTGTATGCAATAATGAAAAAGAAGGTTTGTTGAAAAGTTGACTTTTTTTTAGTTGAAAGGAGTGTGCAATAATGAAAAATAAGGTTTGTTGAAAATAAAATAATGAAAGAGAAGACGAAATGACAATAATACCCTCATGTGACTGTCACATGAGGGCCATTAACTGTCAAATTTAACGTCCGTTTGATCAAGGGACTATGAGTGTTAAGGGTTTTAGATTTGGTGGCTGTAAGTGCAAAAAAAAAGTCCAAGGACCAAGAGTGAAAGTCAACGCAAACCACAGGGACCATCTTTGTAATTTACTCTATTGTATGGGTTTTGCTAACTTTTGTCCACTGGGCACTTGATTAGCTATATATATATAAGGAATGTTGTAATTAATTAATATCAAAATGATGATTAATTACGGTAATTTTAGAGATCAATAAATGTTCATTAAATGCATTTTTTGATTTAAAAGAAAATTTTGTCTTCATTAACTGCGCTGGACACACATAAGCAAAACCCTTGTTGTATATACATTAAAACAATGTTTTGAAACCGGGTTTTTAATAGACCCGGTCGTGTCACCGGGTTACCAGTTCAACCGGTTCGACCGCCGGGTCAATACGGTTTTCTATTAAAAAAGAATATTTTTTTTCAACTGGTTCGACCACCGGGTCAACCCGGTTCAACCGGCTAGACCACTAGGTCAACCCGGTTTTCTATAAAAAAAATGAAATAAACCAAACCTGGCCGGGTTTTGAGAACCGGGTTGACCCGTGTCACTTAAAACCCGGCGGGTCTAACCGGTTAACCCGTTTTTAAAGACCCGGTTTTTTTACCCCTTTTTTTGGCCGGAACCGGTTAACCCGGTCGGGTCGACCCGAGTTTCAAAACATTGCATTAAAACATCTATAAATTAATACTCGATAAATTAATAATCTCGATAAAATTAATTATTTGTCCAGTCCCAACTTCGGACCAATACAAATTTAGACCCCAATCGATAAAATAATAATATAATTTTTTTTTTTGAAACCTCAGTGTATATATATTTGTCACAACGAAACTATAAATCAATAATCAACACACTTGAAAGCTTGTGGCATTTGGAAAGTATTAATTGACTTTTAAACTAATTTATGGAACATCTATTTTTGCACTTTTTCATTTAAAATTTGAGTGTGTTCCATTTGTAAAATTGAAAATATTATATTCTTTGATATTATATATATTATATATATATATATTATATATATATATAAATATATATATATATATATATATATAGTGAAGGGTTATTTTCAGAACCAAAAAAATATACAGAACTTCGAGAACCGATCTACACCGTTGGATATTTGATCAATGGATATAAATACAAGTGGCAAGATGGTAATTAACTGAAATAACATGTGATCTATTGTAAAAGAAAGAGGGTCATTTAGGGTATATCAAAATTATACATTTAAAACCGTATGAAACTATTTCTCCACAATATCCGTGATCTTTGGAGAGATGAACCTAACCTCCCAATCTAACTTAGACTACACAAACCCCCCAAAAACACATCTAACTAACTGTGTACAACGAAGAAAATGATCCGGTGGCAGTTACTGGTAGCTTTAGTGGCGGTTATAACAATCAGCCAAGAAGCTGCATCAAGCTCTTCATATCACAAGTATAAACCTAATGATGATGTTCCGATTTACGCTAATAAAGTCGGCCCATTTCATAACCCTAGGTATTAGATCTTGTTAATTTGTTACTTTTTCTAATTTTGATTTGTTGGATCTGGTGTTTAATTGTGTTAATTTGGGGTTTAGGTGTGTTTGGACTTAAGATTTAGTGGATTTGACGGCTATGTAATTGCCCTTTTTTTTCGGATCTTGAGATGTATAGACATGTGTATTTTTATTTTTTATTTTTGTTATCGAAGGTCAAAATGTAAAAGAATTGAAAGTGATTTATAGTTTCTAAGTATAAAGACATTATTCATTTAGTGTTAGAATGTATGAGATCTTTTTTGTCACCAAAAATACAACCTGTTTTCGAAGGGATTTTGTAGTAGATATATAAGGTTTTTTAGCGAGCATTTGTAATTTTTGTATATAATGTTTTGTTTTAAATTGTAAGCAATACATGTAAAATACTTTTGTTTGTCATTTCATGCACTACAAACACATGTAAATTCACATTATTTTAATTTGATGTATTTTGTGCACATGTATTTTAAGTGTGCACTTGTGTTTTTACAGTTTTTGATGAATTTGATGTATTTTGTGCACATGTATTTTAGTTCTATTTTGAGTGCACACTTGTATTTTAAGTGTGCACTTGTATTTTGTGCACATGTATTTTAAGTGTGCACTGTATTTTAAGTGTGCACTTGTGTTTTTACAGTTTTTGATGAATTTGATGTTTTTACAGTTATGATATAAAGATTTTTTTTTTGTTTAGTTTTATTTTAAGTGTGCACTTGTGTTTTGTGATTACAGGTACGAGTATGATGAGCAATATGAAAAGTGCACATGTGTTTTGTACATACTATCTAGCGATAAGATAGTTAAGCTAAAGATTTAAAGATTAAAGACACAAGTGCAGCCGCAGATACAAGTGCACATATACATACAAAGAAATACAAAGTTTTCAACGAAGGAAAATACATGTGCATATATGACAACATTTTTGCTTTTAGAAATTTGTATTTGAAGTGTATTATCACATGATTTTAATTTTTGTATATAATGTTTTGTTTTAAATTGTAAGCAATACATGTAAAATACTTTTGTTTGTCATTTCATGCACTATAAACACATGTAAATTTACATTATCTAAAAAAACACATATGCACCTTACCAAATACACGTAAATTGAACACTACAAATATTCGTAAACATACATTATGTAAAAAACACATGTGCACACGTATTTCCAAAAAAAAAAAAAACATGTGCACACGTATTTCAAAAAAAAAAAAAAAAAAAAAAAAAAAAAATCCTAAAATTTAGGAACTAGAAAAAGGTTTTATATTAAAAAAATTCAAAAAAATAAAATAAAAAAGGTAATTTTACCATGATACCCTTTTGAATTAAATAATAAAAATTAATATCCAAAAAATTCTGATTGGTTGATGCCGGTTCTCGCAGTTCTGTACCTTTTTTGGTTCTGAAAATAACCCTTCCCTATATATATATATATATATATATATATATATATATATATATATATATATATATATATATATATATATATATACATATAAACCTGGCTTTGATACCATAATTTACAGGATCGATATATAATTTAAAAATATGATTTTATGTTAATTATTAGTTTGATTATTAAAGAAAACGTCATAGTATATACAAAAGTAAATAATATAATAAAAGGAATCTGAATATAAGATAAGTTTATTTTAATTAATAAACACCAATGATGCATTTAACAATATAAACTTAATTTAATTAATTTAATTATTGTTGAATAGAAGATGATTGAATATATGAAACAAAGTAAAGTGATATAAGAAAACATGATTAATAGAAGATACCGTTATTGATATAATCTGAACTATTACAGGAATCGGATGGAGATATGATAATCTGAAAATCTAAAGATTTTGAACATCTAGAAGTGGAAATTACAAGAGATTTTTTCATAAGAGGAAAAAAAGAGATGATCTCAACTCTAAACGAGCCATCAATTTATAACGAAATTTTGCCGGTAACCGGTATCTTGATAACAGGCATTTGCCAGTATTCGTCAATAATAAAGATGAGCTGTCTTCAATTATAGATATCTTTTCATGAGTTGTCCAACTCTTTTGTATTCTTCTGATCATCCACTAGCTTTTGCTTTTCATTTCATTGTCTTCTTATAATCATTTCTTCAACAATCGTTGCATTGATAATTTCTTGTCGGCCATAAACGAAAATAATAGCAATCATATCTTGACTTTTACAAAGCATGGATATAAACAATAATTTATATTGCTACATTGATATATTCTATTATTTTATAGATATAGTCTTTATTTTAAGAATTCGTCATCCTCATAAGGATCTTGAGAGTCTTGTATAACTTCTTCACTTGAGCATGGAGATCTTTTGATTTCATTTATAATCCTTTGAATTTCTTCTTCTGATGAACATGCTTGAATTCTCTTTATAGTATCTTTATCAGTCACAGAAGCCTTCGATGTAGAATGACTAGGGATCTTTTTTATAAGATTATTGTGATATGCAGTTGTTGATACAAAAGTTGGGCGTTCTTTGATTCCGTACCAATCAGATCTTAATGCTTGAGACCTGCGCACTAAGAAAACAAAAAGACACCGTTAGGCTTATCGTGGGATTGTCTCCCACGATTATCCTCCGGCGTGAGAGTAAGTAATCGGTTTTTAGGGTTTAGTTGAAGAGTTAGGGTTGTAAGTTGTACCTTTGATGAGAGTCGAGAGACTCTTTATATACACACGAAACCCTAGTTGGTTTCGTGCTCCTCACTCCTTAGCGTATCCCGCATAGGTCGGTTTTGATACATATCCCATAAATAAGAGATATCCTATCAAGACCATAAATAACTTCGGGTTTGGGCCAACGTACACCCACACCGTTATCGCAATAGCCCATTCGTGATGGGCTTGAGCCCATTCGTGATGGGCTTGAGCCCATTCGTGATGGACTTGAGTATGGGTCGGGTTCGTGACCCGAATGCGGACTATACGTCATCATGTCCCCCTAGTCTAGTGTGCGCAATGCGAAATTGCGGACGCTAGACTAACAATTGTAGCTAAAAATATTTCTTGATGCGTAGCGGGGAAGTTTCAAGTATTTCCCGCCTAAAAAAGCAAATTAATCTAGTCCAAGTACATCCGTATCTCCTTCGTAAATTGTGAGGGGTGGGTAAAAAAGTGCTTTACCTTTTTGCCTCCCAGCCACACGATTAGAGCAAGTGGGGTACATGTGTCGTTCATCCAAGCATATGTGTAACCCTATATAAAGGTCAGCCGTCTTTTCACTGTGGCTACCACAGTAAAAAATCATCATTTTCCGCCATCGTTAAACCTCCAAACAGCAATCAAAAAATCAACAAAAACTAAGGTAATAGCGCGTGCGCTTATAATAGTTATTTGAAGGTTAATCATGGTTCTTCAATTGTCCGATTTTAATTCTGATTTATCTGAGGATGAACTTCGTCAGTTCACTTCAGATTATTACATCCCTCTCGCATTGCATCCGGTAGTTCCGGCCGCAAATGCGTCAATAGCGAATTTCCCGCAAGGGAAAGTAGGGGTATACACGCGTTTTTTCGAATTCGCTAACCAGCGTGCGCCCATTTCCCTCTTTTTGTTCGATATTCTAAATCACTATCGTCTTCATATTTCCCAGCTGCACTGTATAGGTGCAGCAAAAATAACCAATTTTGAAGTGAATTGTCGCTTGTTAGCGATAGAACCCACAATTCATCTTTTCCGCGCGTTTTACCACACGTCGTGGTCAAACGGGTGGGTTTCCTTCTCCAAGCGCGCAGGGCCACTGCAGTGCTATACGGAGAAGTTAGACGCACTGAGGGATTGGAGAGAAAAATTCTTTTGGGTTGATAGGGCATTTTTCCCCTGGATTTTTGAGTTCTACACTCGAGAATCATTACCGAGAGACGAGCGCCCAGACCCCGGATTGTATAACGTGGTTGATGCGGATATGATAAATACCAATCGCATACCGATCAAAGCGTACCCAGAAGAGTTTTTGGTGCACATGGGCATCAGTCGCAATTACTTCGGTAGTCCAGAAGAAGTGCCAACATTTTTGGATGAAAATAGCCGGGGTGGGTGCTTGTCTCCTCCTTCCTCTTCGCTTAGTAGTTGTAAGCGTTCTTCCTTTTATAGCTAATCTAACATATTTTGTGTTTGTTTGTTTGTTGTTTTGTTGCGCAGAGATGGATTTGTTCGGTGTTGTTCGCTTGGCGAAGCCCACTCAGGTGATCGTAGGGGTGCGCCTATTGAGAGATGGAGAGGAGCCAGTACTTCAGGCTACTGCAGGGCGCACGATGGTGATCGCGCAGGAGGAGACAGAGGAGACAGAGGAGATAGGGGAGGTCCCCACAGGTGTCACTATGGCTACTCCTCTGCGTAGCTTTCCCGCTCCTGGGTCGCAGATCCCTGTGGAGTTGTTGCATATAGACTCGTCGGGGAGTGCTATGGATGAGTCTGAGGAGGAGGGCCAAGGGTTAAAGCGCAAGAGATCGTCTGGTGATGATGGCGCAGGGACATCAAGTAAGAGCCCTGCTATTTCTGTCAGGCAATCATCTGAGGAAGGTGCGTCATCGCATAAAACTCCTCCCCTCAAGTAAGTACTTGTATCTTTGGATCTTCAGTCCTTTAATCCGCGTTTAATACTATAGAGTAACTTTGTTATTTGCGTGCAGTGCTGAAACTGCTGTTGATGATGATGCATATGTTGGGAATTCGCCACCCAAGACTGGTTCTGCCTATGTTGGTGAGTTTGTGCCTGAGAGTCCAGTGGATGAGGAAAAATCTTCTGGTAATGCGCCAAGAAATCGCCTTT